>UESW01002443.1:0-190065 GCA_900491605.1 Calamus simplicifolius
TAAGACCTATTTTAAAGAAAACACCTTACGAATTATGGCATGATAGAAAACCCAACATTAAATATTTTCATGCATTTGGTTGTAAATGTTTTATTCATAATAATGGTAAAAATAACTTAGGTAAATTTGATGCAAAATCTGATGAAGGAATATTCTTAGGTTATTCAACAACTAGTAAAGCATATAGAGTGTTCAATAAAGGAAGCCTAATTGTTGAAGAATCTATTCATGTAATTTTTGATGAATCTTTAACATCAAGTTCCAAAAGGATTGATGATGAGGAAGATACAAACATTCTCGAAAACAATCTTGAAAAACTTAATATGATGTATCTTCAGATCATGAACAAGAAGTTAAAGATAATGATTCGCCTAATGCTGATGATATTAATACTAATCATAATGATATAGATCTACCAAGAGATTGGAGATACGCTTATAGTCATCCCAAGGAATTGATTATAGGTGATCCATCTCAAGGAATAAGAACTAGATCATCTATGAGAAATATTAGTAATCACCTTGCATTTGTTCTCAAATTGAACCTAAAACCATTGAAGAAGCTGAAAAAGATAATAATTGGATGCTAGCTATGCAAGAAGAATTAAACCAATTCACTAGAAATAATGTATGGACATTAGTGGAAAGACCTAAAGATCATTCTGTTATAGGATCAAAATGGGTTTTTAGAAATAAACTAGATGAAAATGGCATAGTAATTAGAAACAAAGCTAGATTAGTTGCAAAAGGATATAATCAAGAAGAAGGTATTGATTTTGATGAAACCTTTGCACCTGTAGCTAGATTAGAAGCCATTAGGCTATTACTAGCATTTGCATGTCACATGAACATTAATTTATTTCAAATGGATGTCAAAAGTGCATTTTTAAATGGATTAATAAATGAAGAAGTATATGTAGAACAACCACCAGGTTTTGAAGATCATGAATTTTCAAATCACGTTTTTAAATTGCACAAGGCATTATATGGTTTGAAACAAGCACCTAGAGCTTGGTATGATAGACTAAGTAAATTTTTGATTGAAAATGATTTTACAAGAGGAAATGTTGATAAAACATTTTTTTGAAAAGAAAAGATAAAGATTTACTTGTAGTTCAAATTTATGTTGATGACATTGTATTTGGTGCTACTAACAATCTTCTATGTCAAGAGTTTGCTAAGTTAATGCAGGGAGAATTTGAAATGAGCATGATGGGAGAACTCAATTTCTTCCTTGGACTCCAAATCAAAACAAAGCAAAGAGGGAATCTTTATCAACCAAACAAAGTACACAAGAGAAATTCTAAAGAAGTTTGGTATGGAATCAATAAACCCCTCGGAACACCAATGAGTCCTTCATGCAAGCTGGACAAAGATGAAGAAGGTAAGAAGGTTGATCAAAAATATTATCGAGGTATAATCGGATCCCTACTTTACTTAACTGCAAGTAGACCAGACATAATGTTTGCTGTTTGCTTATGTGCTAGATTTCAGTCTGAACCTAAAGAATCACATTTAATTGCTGTTAAAAGAATACTAAGATACTTAAGTGGAACAAAAAATGTAGGTTTATGGTATTCTAGAGACTCAACATTAAATCTGATTGCTTATTCTGATTCTGATTATGCTGGATGTAAGTTAGATAGAAAAAGCACAAGTGGTGCATGCCAATTTTTAGGAAGTAACTTAATCTCATGGTTTAGCAAAAAGCAAAATTCGGTTGCATTATCTACTGCTGAAGCAGAATATGTTGCAGCTGGAAGTTGCTGTGCTCAAATCCTATGGATTAAGAGACAACTTGAAGACTATGGTATCACACTTGATAAGACACCTATAAGATGTGATAATACAAGTGCAATAAATCTAACTAAAAATCCAATTCAACATTCAAGAACAAAGCATATTGAAATAAGATATCACTTTATAAGAGAACATGTAGCCAATAATGAAATTTGTCTTGATTATGTGAATACTGAAGAACAACTGGCAGATATATTAACAAAACCCTTAAGTGAAGAGAGATTTTGTTATCTTAGAGGAGAATTAGGAGTTTGTGATCCTTTGGAATAGTTTTCTGAAACTCTTAAGGACATCTATCTAGATTTCATCATTTTCTTGAAAAATCTCGATATTCAATAAGGAAATCTATCTAGATCTTGATTCATTGTTTCCCCAATTGCTAAGGAACATTTATCTAGAATTTGATGATTAATTTGAATAGTTTCAAATCCTTGAAACTTGATTTTTTATCTCTGAAACTGTTAGAGTCGACTCTGACAGTTTGTGGAGTCGACACCTGAGTTTTTGATGTTCTGTCTAAGCAATTAGAGCCGACTCTGGCTTTTGTAGAGCCGACTCTAATTCGAGCGCTGACAGATTTTCTGGTTCGGAGCCGACACCCAGTTTTCGGGAGTCGACTCTAAGTCGAGCTAGGTCAAAAATAAAAAGGCGGAGTCGACCCCCAATCATTCCATCCGTCTCCAAAACCTCTCCAAAAAGCTCCAAAGCCTTTCCAACTTCCCCAATCTCTCAAAACCTTTGATTAACTTCCAATCTTCTCAATGGCACCTAAGAGGCGCGGTTTCGTCGGTGGAGCGTCCGTTCCAACGAGGAGACGCACTATTCGGAGGCAACCCTCGCCATCCTCCTCTTCGGCCACTCAAGAGGATTCCCCTCCTTCACCATCTTCACCCAAAGTTGATCATTTAGCCGGTAAGACCATTACAACTGGAAGAAAGGTGAATTTTGATTTCTTTGAGTCGGAAGGCTTCACTATAGGAAGAAGTTTGAAAGAAATGGGGTGGGAAAAAATCTGTTCATTAGATATCCCCACATATCCAGCCTTAGTGAGAGAGTTTTACAACGGTTTAAGTAGAGGAGAAGGTGGATTAATCAGTATAGTAAGAGGAACAAGAGTGACAATAACCACTGAATTCTTGGAAATTTATTGGAAATGCCCACAATCGGTTTAATGGAATATCAACATGAGGATAGAAGTGGAGCATTGACAAGAATGCTAGGGAGAGATGTAACCGAGTTTGAGGAAATCCTTGCAAATCAATTAAATCTAGAACTCAGTTACTACATAACATCTGTGGAAGAATCTTGTTTCCAAAATTGGTAGATTCGAGTATGTCTCGGAGCGAGACGTTCTTTTAATGGATTGCATAATTACTGGAAGGCCAGTCAACTTAGCTGGCATGATGATTGGATATATGGCAGAGGCAGCTACAAAGAAGAGATCTACACTGCCATATGGTATGATTTTGACATTAATCTTTAGAAGCCAAGGTGTGCTCATTATGGAGAATGAACCCCTAAGAAAATTGAGACACACTGACTATTATAGCATCTCTACTATTCATCGGATGGGCTTCAAGAAATTGAATGGTGTTTGGATGAAAGGAGGAAGAGAGGAAAGAGCAGAAAGAGATAGAGCAGAAGAAACCAGAGTAGAAGACATCCCTGGACCATCCACTGAGGGACCATCTGTCCCTGATCCATCTATTGCGGGACCATCTTCAGCTGGACCTTCAGAGGCCGGACCTAGTACTATTCCCTCACCTCCACATCAGTCTATAGCAACTTCTGGGAGATTCTCTGATGAACAAATTGGTCAGCTGAGAGCTTTGCTTGCTGAGTATGATAGTCAGAGATCTCATGAAATTATCAATTAAAAGAAGACTTTAATCAGTTGAAGGAAGAACTTAATTCGAGACTGGACATGATCTCCTTTACCTTAAGCAATTCTGTTGAATCCTTTGGTGCTGAACTTCACAAAATCTTTCGAAAGGATGGAAGGCATTGCTGATGGTCAGGATCTTATGTTCATGCAACTGGTCAACTGAAGAAGGACATTGACCTTGCAGTCTCACAAATTGAAGCTTGCCTTGAAAACTTTAAGAAATCACAAAAGGATGATGTAATGGAAATCATAGGTCATTTGAAGAAAATTGTATTCAAACACATCTGACCTTGATTTTGATTTTGATAGTTTGTATTTAGGAATTTTTGAATATCTAATGTATTTCATTTTGGAATGTACATGAATCAACTAATGTAATGCTTCTTACTTATGAAATGCAATTTCACATTTTCAAATATTGACTGCTTGAATCCCTATGTTTTATTAACTTTCTTTATCTAAAACTCTCCTTATTGCTGATAACAAAAAAGGGGGAGAGATGGTTGAATATGCAATATGAAAGAAAGACTTGAAAATTTTAATGAAGATGGTTGTATATGCATAAAGAAAGAAAGAAAGGGGGAGAAATAATTGTTTATGCAAGATAACTTGAAATGTTAATCAGTTAAAATTCGATGCTTATATATAGGGGGAGCTATTCAATGCAGGGGGAGCTTAACAAAAAGCTCAATTGCAATTTTCTGCACATTTAGATTAAATATTCATAATTGATGGATTATATTGAACTCATGCACAATTTTAAAAGTTTACTTTGAATATTGGCATCAAATCCTTCATTAAAAATGTTTAAGTTTCAAAATGACTATAATCTTTAGTTCGAATGAATTTTTGAATGCATATACTCAAAGTTTTTGTTATCATCAAAAAGGGGGAGATTGTTGACCCAATTGATGATTTTGATGATTAACAAAACTATTTGAGTATAACTATTGGAGGCTCTAATGATTTTGATTAAGTGTTTCAGATTATAAGTCTATTGAATGATCAAAATCAGGAGTTACATCGTGTTCTGGATCGAATCTAATGTCTAGGTAAGATTGCAGACATTAGAGTCGACTCCGAGAATCACAGAGCCGACTCCGGAACTGGCACGGAAGTTAGAGTCGACTCCGAGACTGTTAGAGTCGACTCTCACAGAAGAAGCAGAACGTCGATTTTTCTGGCCCCAACCTAGAGTCGACTCCGGGTAAGTTAGAGTCGACTCCAGAAAAGTTTCTTGTCGACCCCAGAAAAGTCAGAGACGACTCCAGAAATATCGTTTTAAAATGTTTCGAGTTAGAGCCGACTCCAGAAAAGTTAGAGTCGACTCCAACCCACCTGGAACGAAAAATCAAATTGCCAGATCAGCTCTAACGGTAATATTTCTATTTTACCTTATTTCTAACGGATATATTTTGCTACAAGGTACACTCCAACGGATAGTTTTCTTCCAAAAATGGTTTGAAAGAAATCTATAAAAAGGGAAGACTATTGTTCAAAAAAAGAACGGAAAAGAAAAAGAAAAAGAGAAAAGGAAAATCGGAAATAGAGAAATCCCAATTCAAAAATCCGAAAAAGAGAGAGCCTGAATCTCAAGAGGAAAACCTTCTAGCTCAAATCCACTCCACTCCAAAAAGCTCAAGAGGAATCCAAGGCATTCAAATCAAAGTTTTGGTGGATTTCCCAACTTGGAGAAAGAAGTTCAGTTTCTTGCTTTTCAACCCTTCTCAACTGCTTCAACTGTGAAGAATCGGAGCTGAGGCTTGATTCAACCTAGCAAGGAGAAGAAGAAAAGAAGAAAAGAAGAAAAGCTCAAAAGCCAACCATCTACAAATCAGGCTTTTCTAAACTTGTTATATTATTTGATTATCTGCTCATTAAGGAGCTTTGTATTTGAAAAACATATTTCATTTGTTTGTATCTAGTTCAATCTGGGGGATTGAACTAGTGGAGGTAGTCTTACCTCGGTTCAAGCTTGGCTAAGCTTGTGTTAGGGTTTTTGTGCTGGTGAGCCCTTGAAAACCAGCTGGGTTCGTTGTGCGCCCGGGAAAACAACAAGTTTGAGTTGTGAGCTTGTAAAACAACTCGGCTGTAATCAGGTGATTATAGTGTGGACCCAAGTGAATCTTGGGAGTGGACGTAGGTGTTGGATACACCGAACCACTATAAAATCTTTGTGTTTGCCGTGCTTCATTGACTCTATCTCTATCTCTGTCTTATTCACTGCACTTTGTATTTACTTTGCTATTGCCTTCATTCATCTTAAGCAAACTATTTTAAAAGGCTAATTTTTTAAAGAACCCAATTCACCCCCCCCCCTCTTGGGTTGTCATCTGGGCCAACAGAATGTACATTGGAGTTGATTTGAGCTTTTCCTCTTTTCTTTGAGTGTTGAAAATCACTTGAGATGCTCTTGAATAGCTCTTGGATTTTCTTCTGAAGCTTCCTTGGATTGTTGAGCTTGAACACAGAAGGAGCTTCCTTTGATTTCACACTCTTTCTTTCACTCTATTTTGAATCTCGGATTTTTTCAAATGAAGCTCTGTTTTTTCGATTTTTCTCTTCTTTTCTCTTTGAAATGAATATCTCTCTATTGTATCTTTGATTTGAAAACGGCTTCTCTATTTATAGATTCTGCAAAAATATAGCCGTTAGAAACAAAGAAAAATAGCCGTTAATTAAAAATCTTACCGTTGACGCTGAGTTGGCATTCGGAAAAATTTCGCCCAGATTTGCTGGAGTCGACTCATGCTTTCCGCGAGTCGGCTCGAAGTCGTGATACCAAAAATAGAAATGTTAGAAAGTCAAAGGGTCGACTCATCAAAAATAAAGTGTCGACTCCTGACAGTCGGGGGTCGACTCATGAAAAGTTGGGGTCGACTCGCGAAGTGCTCAGAAAAACACACCTCTGGTGTCTGAGCGGAGTCGACTCGCACAGTCATGGAGTCGGCTCGACAGAATCGGGGGTCGACTCGAGAAATTACGTGGGTCGACTCGAGACAGATAGTCATTTCTGTACTCTGAGTGGAGTCGACTCTGAAACTCAAGAGTCGGCTCCGGAACGTATCAAAAATCAGAAAGTTTTCTGATTGACTTTGAAATTCGTTCCAGATTCATTTTAAATCATTTTTTGACTTGAATACAATAAAATTGACATTAAGAATCAATTCAAGAAATGTTCCAAAAACTCATTGATTAATATGAAGTATAAAATTTCTTTTTGAAAGCTTAAACATGGAGCTTGAAGTTACTTTCAAATTGATTAAAGTCATACTTTAACATTCTCATTGATTGTTCTAAATAAATTCATTGCTCATGTAAATAAACTCATTACATCTTTTAATATACTCATGGCTTTTGGTAATCATCAAAATCAATAAGATTGGGGCATAAATTTCTCAACAATCTCCCCAACAATCTCCCCCTTTTTGATGATGACAAAAACATTGAGTTTATGCATGATTGATTGTGAATTTATTTTATTTTCATAGTTAGGCTTAGGCTCCCCCTGAATGAGGTAGCTCCCCCTATGAAACTCAAATAAATATCATTCATTCATTCAATCATTTTAATATCATTTGATTAATTAATTTCTCATATGCATATACAGTAAAACTATAAAACTCTCCCCCTTTTTTGTTATCAACAAAAAGGTAGAGAAGCATCAAACATTCATTCATTCAAGATATGATTTAACAAAATCATTCATTCATTGATAATAGAAGAAATACATTGAGTATTCAAAATAGACATTTCATTACATCAAAGTGTCTAATACATTGATACCAAAATGTAAAACATAACATAACTTCAATACATTGCAAGGACTGAGTATCTAATACATTAAAATGAGTCCTAACAATCCTAGTCAAATGATCTATTATATTTTTCATTCCATCTTTGTATCTTACATAGTCCTTTAGTCTCTCATCCACAAAGGTGCAAGCAGTCAAAATTTTATCTTGTAGCTCAGCATTGCATTTAGAGTAGGTTTCACCATCTCCGCAACATCTTTAAGTTCTTCAAATATGTTCTTTAGATCTCCACTTAAAGACTTGAAGAAGTGCTGAGAGTAGACTCAATTTTGGTGATCCGATCATCCAAAGAGTATAGAGTTTCCTTTGAGATTCATGAACTTGTTTTCAAACTCTGATTTTAATTTTTCTGACTGATCATCAAGAAGTCCTTTGAGTTGCCTTAACTGAAGTTCTGAGAAGCCAACAGATGAAGATGAAGCTTGATCAAACAACGGAGCAGGGGTAGGAGCAGGAGCAGAAATAGGAGGGCTCGGAGGTGCAGGTGAAGAGTGTCTAACTGATGGTCCTGGTGCCTCAGCATCCGGCTCTATCTTCTACAACCTTTCCTTTCCCATCTTCCATTCTTCTTAACAAACCCATCCTATGAATAGTGGCCAAGCTGTAAAAATCTGTATGTCTCAAGTTCCTCATTGGCTCACTATCAGAAATGACAATCCCTTGGCTCTGGAAAATTTTAGTGAGGATCATGCCATAGGGCAAGCTTGATTTTCTCTTCCTCCACAGTCAGCAATATACCATAAGAATCATACTGGGAAGGTTAATGGTTTACCCGTTACAATAGCATCCATCACAAAAATATCCCTTTCAGACACATAATCAAATCTCCAATTTTGGGGAAAAGGATCCTACTACAATGTTGTGGAGCAAGTCTCAGTTCTAAGGATAATTGATTGGCAAAACTTCCTCAAAACCGACAACCTCCCGGTTAAGTAATCTAGAAAGAGCTGGGCTTCTGTCTTCAGAAGAAAATGTAGAAGTTCCTGACATGGGTAGATCCAACAATCTTGAAAGAAGCTCTACAGTCACTGAGATTCTATTTCCTCTAACAATGCTTATAAGACCATTATCTCCTCTAGATAGATTCTTATAAAACTCCTTGACAAGAGCGGGATAGTAGGACAATCTGAACAGATCTTCTCCCAACCCATCTCTATCAATTGTCTTCCCAAAAGAAATCCCTCTGCCTCAAATAATTCAAAATCCACTTTCCTCCCGTGGTTATGATTCTATCTGCTAAGTCTATCTACCTGAGAAGGAGCGTAGCTGGAGAAGCATTTGGAGTTGAAGAAGATGGTTGAATCCGAGCTGGTGAAGGCTCACGAACCGGACGCCTCACGTCTTCCTCACGGCTCTCTTCCTCTTCACACCGGCCGCACAAGGTTAGAACCTCGAGTTTTAGGGGCCATTGATCGATTGGAAGGGTTAATCAGGGATTTTGGGAATTTGGAAGGTCTGGAAGTATTTTGGAGAGAGTATTTTGAGATTGAGAGATAGAAAAGAACGGCGAGTCGACTCTGCCCTAGATAAATCGACCTGGGACCACTTCGAGTCGGCTCCCGCAAAGCGAGGGGTCGACTCCGGACAGTCACAGAAAACCATCCCGAAGTGGAGTCGACTCGCGCCGAGAAGGGGTCGACTCGAGAGTTTCAGTAGAAACCTGGAGTCGACTCCGATACTCACCGAGTCGGCTCCGAGACCATTTCAGAGCAAAAACATGAAATTTCTGAAATGTGTCCGGAAATTGATCATAAAAATTGATAAAATAATCATTGGATTTGAATAGATCAATTAGATGTGAATTCTAGATAAGATTTCCTTAAAGATCAAGGATTTGAAAGAATTTTAGATAAAATTTCCTTAGGGGTTTCAAATTCATTCTAATGGATCACAAATCCCTAACTCTCCTCTAAGATAACAGAATCTTTCTTCACTTAAGGGTTTTGTAAATATATCTGCTAATTGTTCTTCAGTGTTAACATATCAAGACATATTTTCATTATTTACATGTTCTCTTATAAAATGATATCTAATTTCTATGTGTTTAGTTCTAGAATGTTGAATTGGATTTTTGTTAGATTAATTGCACTTGTGTTATCACATCTTATAGGTGTTTTATCAAGTGTGATACCATAGTCTTCAAGTTGTCGCTTAATCCATAGGATTTGAGCACAGCAACTTCCAGCTGCAACATATTCAGCTTCAGTAGTTGATAATGCAACTGAATTTTGCTTTTTGCTAAACCATGAGATTAAGTTACTTCCTAAGAATTGGCATGCACCACTTGTGCTTTTTCTATCTAACTTACATCCAGCATAATCAGAATCAGTGTATGCAATCAGATTTAATGTTGAGTCTCTAGAATACCATAAACCTACATTTTTTGTTCCACTTAGTATCTTAGTATTCTTTTAACAGCAATTAAATGTGATTCTTTAGGTTCAGACTGAAATCTAGCACATAAGCAAACAGCAAACATTATATCTGGTCTACTTGCAGTTAAGTAAAGTAGGGATCCGATTATACCTCGATAATATTTTGATCAACCTTCTTACCTTCTTCATCTTTGTCCAGCTTGCATGAAGGACTCATTGGTGTTCCGAGGGGTTTGATTGATTCCATACCAAACTTCTTTAGAATTTCTCTTGTGTACTTTGTTTGGTTGATAAAGATTCCCTCTTTGCTTTGTTTGATTTGGAGTCCAAGGAAGAAGTTGAGTTCTCCCATCATGCTCATTTCAAATTCGCCCTGCATCAACTTAGCAAACTCTTGACATAGAAGATTGTTAGTAGCACCAAAAATGATATCATCAACATATATTTGAACTACTAATAAATCTTTACCTTTTCTTTTCAAAAACAATGTTTTATCAACATTTCCTCTTATAAAATCATTTTCAATTAAGAATTTACTTAATCTATCATACCAAGCTCTAGGTGCTTGTTTCAAACCATATAATGCTTTGTGCAATTTAAAAACGTGATTTGAAAATTCATGATCTTCAAAACCTGGTGGTTGTTCTACATATACTTCTTCATTTATAAATCCATTTAGAAAAGCACTTTTTACATCCATTTGAAATAAGTTAAAATTCATATGACATGCAAATGCAAGTAATAGTCTAATGGCTTCTAATCTAGCTACTGGTGCAAAGGTTTCATCAAAATCAATACCTTCTTCTTGATTATATCCTTTTGCAACTAATCTAGCTTTGTTTCTAATTACTATGCCATTTTCATCTAGTTTATTTCTAAATATCCATTTTGATCCTATAACAGAATGATTTTTAGGTCTTTCAACTAAAGTCCATACATTATTTCTAGTGAATTGATTTAATTCTTCTTGCATTGCTAACATCCAATTATTATCTTTTTCAGCTTCTTCAATAGTTTTAGGTTCAATTTGTGATACAAATGCAAGATGATTACTAATATTTCTCATAGATGATCTAGTTCTTATTCCTTGAGATGGATCACCTATAATCAATTCCTTAGGGTGACTATAAGCATATCTCCAATCCCTAGGTAGATCTACATCATTATGATTAGTGTTAGTATCATCATCCTTAGGTGAATCATTATCTTTAGCGTCTTGCTCTTGATCTAAAGATACATCAATATTTAATTTTTCAAGATCTTTTTCAATTAAGTTTGTATCTTCTTCATCATCAAATTTTTCGGAACGAGTTGCTAAAGATTCATCAAAAACTACATGAATGGATTCTTCAACAACTAAAGTTTTCTTGTTAAATACTCTATATGCTTTACTAGTTATTGAGTATCCTAAGAATATTCCTTCATCAGATTTAGCATCAAATTTGCCTAAATTATTTTTACCATTATTGTGAACAAAACATTTACAACCAAATGCATGAAAATATTTAATGTTGGGTTTTCTATCATGCCATAATTCATAAGGTGTTTTCTTTAAAATAGGTCTTATTAAGGCTCTATTTAGGATGTAACATGTGTTAATAGCTTCCGCCCAAAAGTATTTCGGGAGTTTACTTTCACATAGCATGGTACGGGCCATGTCTTCTAGAGTCCTATTTTTCTTTCAACTACACCATTTTGTTGTGGGGTCCTAGGTGCAGAAAAGTTATGATTAATACCATTTTCATTGCAAAAACTTTCAAATAAGTGATTTTCAAATTCAGTTCCATGATCACTTCTTAGAGACACTATGGTAGTGTTTTTCTCATTTGTTACTTTCTTGAAGAATTTCATGAATATCGAGAAAGTCTCATCTTTGTGAGCTAAAAACATTACCCAAGTGAATCTAGAGTAATCATCTACTATCACAAGACCATATTTCTTTCCTCCTAGACTTGTGGTTCTAGTTGGTCCAAAAAGGTCCATGTGAAGTAGCTCTAATGGCCTAGAAGTTGAAACAATATTTTTAGATTTGAAAGAACTTCTTGTTTGTTTTCCAAACTGACATGCATCACATATTTTGTTATTTTCAAAATCTAATTTAGGTAAACCTTTTACTAAATCCATTCTAATTAGTTTTGAAATCAGGTGTGTGCTTGCGTGACCTAATCTTCGATGCCACAACCAACCATCTCATTCATATTAGCATTATTAGCAACTAAGCAATGATTATTAGTAGACAATTTGTCTAATCAATCATGTATACATTGCCATTTCTATTTCCAATAAAAACAATGCTATTATCAATGGGATTAGCTAGTGCATAAAGAAGATTCAAAAGATACTTTAAAACCTTTGTCACATAATTGACTTATACTAATTAAGTTATGCTTTAAACCATCAACATAAAGTACATTCTCAATATATGTGGAGGGAGTTATTTGAATGTTACCAAACCCCAAGATTTGGCCTTTGCCATTGTCGCCAAATGTAACAACTCCTCCTTTCTTTTCTTCAAGGGTGATGAATTCTTCTTTGTCACCCGTCATATGTCTTGAGCAGCCACTATCAAGATACCACTTTCTCTTTGATCTCTTGGCCACAAGACATTCCTGCAATGATATCAAACTTTATGTTTAGGTACCCAAGCTTTCTTGGGTCCTTCATGGTTAGTAGCAACAAATATTGTTCCTTTCGGAACCCATATTTTCTTTCCTTTAATATTTAAGTTTTTATTAGGTTTTAGAATTTTACATTCATAAGATTTATGTCCTTTTTGATTACATTTAAAGCATGTAAAATTACTTTGGCCAGCACTCACAAAAATATTTTTAAGTGATTTTTGTTTTCTTAAAGTGTTATATCCTAATCCGGCTTTGTCAAAAACTGCTTTTTGACTATTTAATAACATGTCTATTTAGTTGAGCTTAATGTAAACTTATCAACTATGTTCTTATGTTTTTCAACCTCTTTCCTTAGTTTATCATTTTCATTAGAGATTGATTCTTTTTCTTTTATTAAAATTTCATTTTCAGATTTAAGTTTCTTAACTTCATTATTAAGATTTTCTTTTCTTTAATGAAAGTTAAGTTTTCATTTTTCAAAATCTTGTATTTCTTTTTCAAAACCTTGAAATCCCCAACAAGTTCATTAAAAGCATCAAAAAGTTCATCAAAAGCAAATTCATCGCAAGGGTTGTCGGAACTTACCTCATCGTTGTCGTCCGCCATGAAACATACGTTTGCGACTTCCTTTTTCTTCTTCTTCGGAAGAAGATTCCTCGCTGTCACTCCAAGTCGCCACATAAGCCTTCTTTTTCTTTTTGTAGGCTTTCTTCAATTTTGGACATTCATTCCTAAAGTGCCCCGGTTTATTACACTCATAGCAAGTCAAGGGGTCTTTCTCTTTTTCTTTGTCCTTGTCCTTATTTTTATCCTTTTCTCCTTCCCACTTAGCTCCAAATTTTTTCTTGTGGAAGGGTTTCTTTCTCCTCATGAATCTTTTAAATTTCTTTGCTAAGAGAGCAGTCTCTTCATCATTATCATCATCATCACTACTGCTCTCTTCTTCTTTTGCAGCTTTGAGGGCAATTACTTTCTTTTTCTTTGTGTCCTCCTCTACATGCTGCCTCATAGTCAGCTCATGGGTCATAAGAGATCCTAGAAGCTCCTCTAAGGGTAAAGTGTTGAGGTCCTTAGCTTCTTGGATTGCTGTCATTTTTGCTTCCCATGATCTTGGTAATGACCTAAGAATTTTTCGAACAAGTTCAGAGTTAGTATATGTCTTACCAAGACTTTTCAAACCATTAACAATATCTGTAAATCTAGTGTACATGCATGCAATGGTTTCAGATTGTTCCATGCTAAATAATTCATATTTATGAACAAGAATATTAATTTTAGATTCTTTTACTTGATTGGTACCCTCATGGGTAACCTCTAATCTATCCCAAATCTCCTTTGCGGAATTACATGTGGAGATTCTATTAAACTCATTAGCATCTAAGGAGCAATATAAGACATTCATGGCTTTAGCGTTAAGCTGTGCCATTTTCCTATCATTATCATTCCAGTCCCTTTCGGGCTTAGGAACAATAGTGCCATCTATAACATGTGTGGGTGTACTAGGTCCATTGATTATAACACCCCATAGCTCATAATCAGAAGCTTGAATGAATATCCTCATTCTAGCTTTCCAATATGAATAATTTGAAACATTAAACAGTGGAGGTCTATTCGTAGAATGACCTTCAGCAAATGATCCAACTTGTGTTGCCATTTGAACTTTAGCTCTTGATCGTGTGATCAAAATCTAATGAGCACTAGCTCTGATACCAATTGTTGGCCAGATGACAACCCAAAAGGGGGGGGGGGGGGTGAATTGGGTTCTTTAAAAAATTAGCCTTTTAAAAATGTTTGCTTAATATGAATGAAGGCAATAGCAATGCAAATACAAAGTGCAGTGAATAAAACAGAGATAGAGAAAGAGTCAATGGAAGCACGGCAAACACAAAGATTTTATAGTGGTTCGGTGTATCCAACACCTACGTCCACTCCCAAGATTCACTTGGGTCTACACTATAATCACCCTAGATTACAGCAGAGTTGTTTTACAAGCTCACAACTCTAACTTGTTGTTTTCCCGGGATCACAACGAACCCAGCTGGTTTTCAAGGGCTCACCAGCACAAAAACCCCTAACACAAGCTTAACCAAACTTGAACCGAGGTAAGACTACCTCCTCTAGTTCAATCCCCCAGATTGAACTAGACACAAAGAATAGAAGTATTGTTTTTCAGTTACAAAGCTCCTCAATGAGCAAATAAACAAATATAAGAATAAAGTTTAGGAAAGCCTGATTTGCAGATGGTTGGCTTTTGAACTTTTCTTCTTGTCTTCTTTTCCTCAACTCTTTTGAAGTGTAGAATCGGGCCTCAGCTCGGATTCTTCACGGAATGTACGTTGGAGTTGATTTGAGCTTTTCCTCTTTTCTTTGAGTGTTGAAAATCACTTGAGATGCTCTTGAATAGCTCTTGGATTTTCTTCTGAAGCTTCCTTGGATTGTTGAGCTTGAGCACAGAAGGAGCTTCCTTTGATTTCACACTCTTTCTTTCACTCTATTTTGAATCTCGGATTTTTTCAATTGAAGCTCTGTTTTTCTGATTTTTCTCTTCTTTTCTTTTGAAGTGAATATCTCTCTATGTGTATTTCTTTGATTTGAAAATGGCTTCTCTATTTATAGATTCTGCAAAAATATAGCCGTTAGAAACAAAGAAAAATAGCCGTTAATTAAAAATCTTACCGTCGACGCTGAGTTGGCATTCGAAAATTTTTTTTCCAGATTTGCTGGAGTCGACTCATGCTTTCCGCGAGTCAGCTCGAAGTTGAGATACCAAAAATAGAAATGTTCAGAAAGTCAAAGGGTCGACTCATCAAAAATAAAGTGTCGACTCCTGACAGTCGGGGGTCGACTCATGAAAAGTTGGGGGTCGACTCGCGAAGTGCTCAGAAAAACACACCTCTGGTGTCTGAGTGGAGTCGACTCGCATAGTCATGGAGTCGGCTCGACAGAATCGGGGGTCGACTCAAGAAATTACGTGGGTCGACTTGAGACAGATAGTCATTTCTGTACTCTGAGTGGAGTCGACTCTGAAACTCAAGAGTCGGCTCCGGAATGTATCAAAAATCAGAAAGTTTTCTGATAGACTTGAATTTCGTTCCAGATTCATTTTAAATCATTATTTTGACTTGAATATAATAAAATTGACATTAAGAATCAATTCAAGAAATGTTCCAGAAACTCATTGATTATCATATGAAGTATAAAATTTCTTTTTGAAAGCTTACACATGGAGCTTGAAGTTACTTTCAAATTGATTAAAGTTATACTTTAACATTCTCATACATTGTTCTAAATAAATTCATTGCTCATATAAATAAACTCATTACATCTTTTAATATACTCATGGCTTTTGGTAATCATCAAAATCAATAGGATTGGGGCATCAAATTCTCAACAATCTCCCTAACAATGCAGCCATTTCAAGGATCTCATTCTGAAATTTTTTGAAAATGCGCCTTGTATACCTTCCTGCAGCTTGTCTCTCAAAAGGTGATGATGTCTTTAGGAAAGCAATCGTTTGCAACGTCCTATTATCTTCCTCATTTTTGGCCTTGTATCTTTTTTCCAAGGCATCTTCGTACTTACTTATGAACTCCGTTAGTGTTGTCTTAGAATTTATAAACCCATCGAAGAAGTGATTAATGCCCTCGCTCCTTTGTGAAGATGACATCCCTGTTCAAAATTTTGTCAACATAAAAAAAAGCGTTTAACGCGAACATGAACCAAAGACAATGACATACAAACCTGCGAAGAATGTATCCTTTAGGTAAACTGGGACCCATTTATCCCGACATTCGTAAAGGACATTGAACCAATCTATAGACTTGCATTCTTTATATTTCTCCATAACATGTGCCCACCTTTCCTCGAATGACTGTATGGTCAATGAATCATATATCGCCTCATCGAAATCAACCATAAACTTGGGATTTGCGGTGCAAATGTGGCCAATCTTTTCAGGTATCTTCTTCAATATATGCCAAAGACAAAATCAATGTCGTGTGTTAGGAAAAACTTCTTTGACAGCAGCCTTGATTGCCTTGTCTTGGTCAGTTATTATGGCAATAGGTGCTTTACCACCATTTGCATCCAGCCATGCCTGAAAAACCCTTTTATATGTCTCAGTACTCTCATCAGATAACAATGCGCATCCAAGCAAGGTGGACTGTCCATGATGGTTGACCCCGACGAATGGATAAAAAGGTATTTGATATATGTTTGTCAAGTACGTTGAGTCAAAGCTTAGAACATCACCGAAGTATGTGCATGCCAATCTTGACCTTGGATGAATCTAGAAGACAGACCTCAGATGACCATTATCATTGAGGTCTAAGGTATAGAAGAAATTGGGATTTCTGAGTTGCATTTTGGCGAAATGAATTACCATCGACTGAGCATCTCCTTCTTTCAGCTTAGACTGACATTCGCGACAAATGAAGTTACGAGCATCCTTCTCGGTGAAATCCAATTATCTTCTGCCCCCTTTTCTCCTTGCTATGGTAGAGTATATCTGAGTCGTCAGAACATTCACGGCATGTAAATTGCTGATCTCTGCCTTCTCTGGTGTGCTGATTCTCCTATGCGACCGTAGATAACCAGTTGATGTTATGGACATCCCATGGTTATATTCTAGAGAAACCTCATCCAATATCCACTTACCACTTGTAGCATTCAGTCTTGCTTTTATGGATGCCATACAATCAACTTTTTCAGTATCCCTATGATTCATACTCTTCTCTGTTTTTCTATATTTTTCTTGCCTCCAACACGCCAGGTGCTTGAAGCAAAGTTATTTTTTGTTGCTGGCCCTGCTACACACTGTTGTGATTCCAAAACCAACTCATCTCGCGTATCTATTGTAGAACATGTATACATCATCTGCTGAATTGAATTCCATTCCAGTTTGAGGAACTACAGTATCATCCACTGCATTTGGAGCGACGGGTGAAGGTGCACGGCCGGGAGTATTATCGATTTCTTTCCGATCTACAATTTCAGCATCAACTGTGAAAATATAGGCACGCAGTCATGAACAATGATATCCATAGATTTAGTTGTCAATATATGCTGACAAAGGATTAGGATTTAGGACACGAAGGTTAAAACAATACGACACCCCAGTTATCATCTGACGACACCCTAGCTTTAAGGCGACGACACCCGTGGGTTCACTGTTAATGCACGTGTGTCGTAGCATTGGTGCTAGGGTGTCATGAGATTTCAACTGGGTGTCGCGAAGGAGTTTCGGCCGAATTCGATAAGGGGTGTCGCGGGGGTTCTCTCCGGTATCAGTTCTAAGCACGGGTGTCGTCGCCTTAAAGCTAGGGTGTCGTGAGCTTTCAACTGGGGTGTCTCGAAGGAGTTTCGGCCGAAATCCAATTCTCCTGGGGTGTCGCGGGGATTCTCTGCGCGGTCAGTTCTAAGCACGGGTGTCGTGGTATTGGTGCTAGGGTGTTGTGAGATTTCAACTGGGGTGTCGCGAAGGAGTTTCAGCCGAATTTGACAAGGGGTGTCGCGGGGGTTCTCTCCGGGATCAATTCTAAGCACGGGTGTCGTCGCCTTAAAGCTAGGTTGTCGTGAGCTTTCAACTGGGGTGTCTCGAAGGAGTTTCGGCCGAAATCCAATTCTCCTGGGGTGTCGCGGGGATTCTCTGCGCGGTCAGTTCTAAGCACAGGTGTCGTGGCATTGGTGCTAGGGTGTCGTGAGATTTCAACTGGGGTGTCGCAAAGGAGTTTCAGCCGAATTCGACAAGGGGTGTCGCGAGGGTTCTCTCCGGGATCAGTTCTAAGCACGGGTGCCGTCGCCTTAAAGATAGGGTATCGTGAGCTTTCAACTGGGGTGTCTCGAAGGAGTTTCGGCCGAAATCCAATTCTCCTGAGGTGTCGCGGGGATTCTCTGCGCGGTCAGTTCTAAGCACGGGTGTCGTGGCATTGGTGCTAGGGTCTCGTGAGATTTCAACTGGGGTGTCGCGAAGGAGTTTCGGCCGAATTCGACAAGGGGTGTCGCGGGGGTTCTCTCCGGGATCAGTTCTAAGCATGGGTGTCATCGCCTTAAAGGTAGGGTATCGTGAGCTTTCAACTGGGGTGTCTCGAAGGAGTTTCGGCCGAAATCCAATTCTCCTGGGGTGTCGCGGGGATTCTCTGCGCGGTCAGTTCTAAGCACGGGTGTCGTGGCATTGGTACTAGGGTGTCGTGAGATTTCAACTAGGGTATCGCGAAGGAGTTTCGGCCGAAATCCAATTCTCCTGGGGTGTCGCGGGGATTCTCTGCGCGGTCAGTTCTAAGCACGGGTGTCGTGGCATTAAAGCTACGGTGTCGTGAGGTTTCAAGTGGGGTGTCGCGAAGAATTTTTGGTCGAAATCCAAATCATCCTTGGGTGTCGTGAGGTTTCCTCTTGGGACGTCGTAAAACTTAATACGGTAACTGGGTATTTGGCTTCCTGAAACTCTCTTCTATTTCCCATCCCCCGAAACTCATCAAGGGGGGGGGGGGGGGGGCGCGATGCTTCGATTCCTTCGAACCGCCCACTGAGATGGTGGCACGTGGCAATCGAAACACCCGCCAGGAGTACCTTAAATTTGGATGGGGGAACGCCATCGTTCATCACCTTTTCAGCTGATCTTCCAAAATTTTTGTATACTGATATGGCTTCTAGAGGCGAGGGGCGATCGACTAGCCCCCCTGGGAGCCGCCACAGAATAGTAAGCATCGATTTGGAGGTCTTTGCAGAGTCGCTCGCAAACAGCGAGCGACTTCACAGGGCGGCCGAGCAATACATGGCCGTTTCAATGAGACAGATCGAGGTCCTGCGTCGGGCTAACAGCCGGCTGGAGGGGCAAGTAGAGTCCCTCCAGCGCCAGATCGCCGAGTTAGCCCTGCAGCATGGGGGGAGCTCGGCAGCGACTGAAGCAGATGACAAGCCCCAGTGAGGGCTCATGTACTTTTTTCTTTTCTTTCCGTCTTCTCTTTATTTTTGTGATGAATAAAAATAAATTTTCGTAACTTGGGTGTCGCGGGCCTTCTCGCCGTGGTCAGTTATAACCACGGGTGTCGTCAGATGAGAGCTACGGTGTTATGAAGTTTCAACTGGGGTATCGCGAACGACGACATCACCGACTCAGGCTATTAACGACACCCCAGTTCTCATCTGACGACACCCTAGCTTTAAGGCGACGACACCGATGACGTGACTGTTAAAGCGGGGTGTCGCGAGGATTGTTCTCCATACGGGGTGTTGCGGGCCTTCTCGCCGTGGTCAGTTATAACCACGGGTGTCATCAGATGAGAGCTAGGGTATCGTGAAGTTTCAACTGGGGTGTCACGGACGACGATAGCACCGACTCAGGCTATTAACGACACCCTAGTTCTCATCTGACGACACCCTAGCTTTAAGGCGACGACACCGATGACGTGACTGTTAAAGCGGGGTGTCACGGGGATTATTCTCCATATGGGGTGTCGCGGGCCTTCTCGCTGTGGTCAGTTATAACCATGGGTGTCGTCAGATGAGAGCTAGGGTGTCATGAAGTTTCAACTGGGGTGTCACGAACGACGATAGCACCAACTCAGGCTATTAACGACACATCAGGGGTGTCGTAGCTTTAACGACAACACTAGAGCTATATGGACAGAAAATAACAGGGAATATAGGCCGAACCACTCTGACGACACCCTAGTTCATGAGGTATAATACCCGTGCTTAAAACAGTTATGACATTCGTGCTTACAAAACAGTAAACTCTAAACAGTTATGACTCCCAGAATGTCAACTGTTTTATTCTAAGGAAGTTACCCGCGCATTAAATGGTTTGGTGACGCATTAACTAACTCTAACCAGAAAAAATAGTTGGTGTAATAAAGGAGCTTTACAAAGAAGTGGGAAGAAGGACTTTTTACTTTGTGCTGCGGACGACATTTCCTCCAGAAGTTTTTGTACAAAGACTCCAGTAGCCAGGTATTCCAGCCTTGAAGCTGAAATATTTTCTTTCGACCGGAGTCTCAGAGCGAGGGCGACGGTTCGTGCTCAATTGATTCCGGTGATGCTTTCGAAATCCAGAGCGAGGGGAAAGAAAGAGTTCTTCTTGTACAGATGAAATCCAACGTAAAATGGTGCTAGGATGGAGGGAAAGGGCATTTTTGTCCGCATGCTAATTTAAAAAAAAGGCGAACTGCTTTAAATGCCCGTCACGTTCAGAACGTTACATCGTAGCAGGGCCATACCGCCCGGCACCGTCATCCACGTAGGCTCCACGTGGACCAATCAAAAGAGGCGGTGCAGCCCACGTAGGCCTTGCTGCTCCGAGGGCGGTGTACAAAGACTTTTTCTTAAAAAATTTATCCTCATGCCCAAGAATATATATATAAATGAAGAGCCTTGGGTAATAAATTACATAATAAGGTGTAGGTCCTTCTCTAAATACCAAATATTCCTAATCTATTAAAACCGAGTGACAAAGATTCAATCTCAAGTTACTTAACTTGGCTATTAGGGCTTTACTAGCAAGATAAGCTAGCACTTTCTATTATAATATATTTTTAACGTTCTAAATTTCTAAGGTCACCGTTAAATCTGCAGACTTTTTGCTTTTTTTTTCTCAAACATGACAAAATTGGATAAAGGCATATCTTGGATGCTTAAGTTGTTTTTTTTTTTTTTGTTATTATAAATATAGATAGGCTCAAGTCTATTGGCTTTAAATGTATAAATAAAATAAAATAAATTAAATTATAAAGGATGATAGAAGTTAAATAATGGTTCGTATGATAAGACATGCAAAATCTTACTTAATTATTAAATCTACTTGAGATGTATGAAAAAGGAAACAAAACATGCGCCAAATATCAAGAAATTTAAGTTACCTTTAAATTGGTATTTGCAATAATACCAAGAAGGTAAAAACCTTTGACAAAAAGGCTTTCCTTCTTTCAAAGAAAGCTAATATTTATTTTGTTAATCTACTTAGGTAGTGTTTAATAGAAAAAATATTATCCATGGATAAGTGTACGGGATAGAGTTTGTCCCCTAGCTATCCATAGGGATATCCCTTGGCTATCCCATTGATCATATCAAATGCAAAAAGGTAAATCGATAGGATAACTTTTTTTTACTCTTATTTGGAGGGATAACCAGCTATTCCTGCATTTTCTAGGAATAAATTGAGGGGATATCCCATGATTAACCATGGATTATCCCTTTGGTTAACTTTATTCCCAGCTATCCCTTAGGTAGTGTTTGAAATAGGGGATAAGAGGGGGATATCCAGAGGATATCCCCTCTTATTCCCAAAAGCCATAACTATAAGGGATAGCTGGGAATAAAGTTTACCAAAGGGATAATCCATGGTTAACCATGGGATATCCCCTCAATTTATTCTCTAGAAAATGTAGGAATAGCTGGTTATCCCTTCAAATAAAGAGTAAAAAAAAGTTATCATATGGATTTATCTTTTTGCATTTGATATGATCAATGAGATAGCCAAGGGATATCTCTAGGGATAGTCAGGGGATAAACTCTATCCCGTACACTTATCCATGGATAATATTTTTTCTATCAAACACTAACTTATAGTTATAGCTTTTGGGAATAAGAGGGGATATCAGGATATCCCCTCTTATCTTCTATTTTAACCACTACCTTAATGTCTAATGGTGCAAGAGGAAAATTTACATAAAATAATGCATTGCAAAAAGGGGATAAAGAATCACATTGATGGAAATGGCCATCCTTCAAGCAATCTGGTAATCAATTTAGCGATATAAGTTATTAAGGAGCTTACTTTGGTTAATTCTCTAATGAATTTATGGTTAATCATTATGACAAAAATCAGAATAAGAAAAGACTGCCATATTTATGATTGAAAGTGCCAGCAAGATATTGTTCAAGGTGTGCTAGCTTTGCCCAAGAATGGAGGATGGTTTGCTGAAGTTTGCACAGGCCTAAGGCAATTTCAGACATCAATGGAAATCATTATTTAATTAGTGTCGTTAGGCAATTTCAGACAACATTGGAAATCATTATTTAATTAGTGTCATTGATGATTGGATTTGAAGATGCCATGCCAAGCATAAGGTACATCATGAGAGTAGATTTGCCATGGCACTGCATTACAAGTGCAAAATATGGTTACTTATGAATGCATGACTAGTTAGGGTGTCCAATGCTATGCTTGAATACATAGCAACACTTGACGAACACTCAATATGAATCGAATAAGATAAAGAGATTCTAATAGACTTTTATATGCTGAAAATGGAAAGAGACAATCTAAAATGGACACTAGAAGGGGAATTGCAAGATGATTGATGGAAATACCTTGCTAACGATGGGTCTCTCTTAGACATCCACTAGTTTCTTTGACTTTCAAAGTTCACTTACCACCCTTCCAAGTCTACTAATTTTTCAATAATACTTGAAAAGTTATTTTTCTTAGAATTTGGTAAAATCTGTGTAAAATTCATTATTTATAAGAAAATGCACTAAAAATTAAATTGGATGAGAACAAGCCACCATATCCATTCTCATCTTCTGTTCAAGCAGTGTTCGTTTGGTTGTTGTAAAGAAGCATGGGAAACTGAATTTTTTTCATAAAATTAATTTTTTCAGCTATTAGATAATCAATAATAAAAAAAAAATAATATAAAAATGAGTTTTTTTTTTAAAATCATAGCTAGAGTTTTTTTCATGAAAAATATCTTTCTTTTTCTTTTTTTTCTTTTTTTTTTTCATTTGGCTGTTGTAAAGAAGCATGGGAAATTAGAAAAAATAAAATTTTCAGCTACTGGATAATCAATAATGAAAAAAAAAATATTAAATGAGTTTTTCAATTATGACTAGAGTTTTTTTTTTTTCTGTAAAATATTTTTTTTTTTCGTTCTTTCTCTTTCAAAACTTTTCATAAAATCAAACATATTCCAAAAGCAAATATAACTTCAAATTATTTCATACAATTTAAAATGATTAAATTAATAAAATGTTATGTTCCCAAAAGGGGCGGCCCAGGGCGTCGCTCTTGGATCCGAGTTATGGTTCTAACTCGAGTTTAAAGGCAGCTTGGGAGCCATGCACCGCTCACCGATGGTACGCGGGCACTCACAAAGAAAGCGCGCGGATTCGGAGTGCCGAAAGGAGTCTCTGTGCGAAGAGTCCGGATCCTCTCCGAACGCCGAAGGACGAGGGTGAAAGAACCGGGCACCACCCGGCAAAGACGAATTAAGTTCGCCGCCGCCGACATAGAGGAAGAGGAGGAGGAGGAGGAGGTTGATATGCGGCTGCACGCTCGCACTCTCGTCGACTTCCTCCCCAAGACCCTGCCGCAGGCCACGGCCGCCGTCTCCACCCTCCTCTTCGAGCCCTCCTCCCGCTCTCTCGCCCTCATGCTCTCTGATTCCTCCTACCTCCTCTATGCCTCCTTCTCCCCCTTCTCCTCCCCTCCCCCTCCCACCACCGTCCCCCCCGTCTCCACCGCCGCCTGCTTCCTCCGCCTCCTCCCTTCCCCCACCGCCGACGGCCACGTCCTCTTCTTCTCCGCCTCTCCCCAGCCCGCCGGCCCGCCATCCACCTCCGCGCTTGGATCCTCCTCCCCCGCGGACTCTTCGCCCCCGCCTACCTCAACTTCAAGAGCGACCGCGCCCGCTCCACCCTCGCTCTCCCCGTGCCCCACGGCCTCTCCGTCCGCCTCGCTGCCTCTACCAACGTCTTCGTCCTCCACTCGCTCGCCGCCAACCAGATCTGGGTCTTCGCTGCCCGGCTGTCAGGCGACCATGATGACGGCGGCGGCGGTCATCCGGCCGTCGATCTGATGAAGTGTGCAGTCGTCGACCTCGTGCTGCCGGTCCACTCGGTCGCCGTCTCGATGGGGTTTCTGCTTCTTGGTGAGGAAAATGGTGTCAGGATCTTCCCTCTGAGGCCCTTGATTAAGGGAGAAGGAAGGGTTGCGAGGCGTAGCGGTTTGGGGCAGAAAAGGCCGAGTGCGGCCAAGGGCATTGATTCGGTCGCGAATGCATGCAAGAAAGGTGTTTTAAACGGGGTGGTGATTCCTCCGAGCTGTGCCAAGAGTGGTACGGGTTCTATTGCCGCTGGCAAGCCGCCGAGACCTGAGGCTGGTGGTTACTGCAATGATAGAGGAGCTGAGGTGGAAAGTGTAGTAGAAAAAGGGGCCTCTGGAGATCGCGCTCCCTGTAAGTAAATTATTTCCCTTCATTTTATTCTGCTGGCTAGACCGCATCAGAATCCAAAAAGTATTTATCATGTATAGCATGCTTCTGATTCAGAACATTTTCTAGAATAATTCAGAACATTTTCTAGAATAATGAGCATATTGGCAGTTTTTAGCTGGAACTCATATGCAAAGCAACCATAAATAATTACAATAAGAATTAGAATCATCATTAAATCTTGCCATACGGTTAAGTCTGATGGACTCCTAGTATTGAACAAATGGATGAATTCTTCCTATGATAGAAAAATACAAATATTATTTATGTATCCACTGGGGCTTTTTGTTCTATGGTTGCACCTCTAACCTCAGCATTTGCTCTAGGAGAGTGTTTCAGCCATTCTCAAAAAAAAAAAAAAAAAAAAAAAAAAAAAAAAGAAAGAAGAAAGAAAAGAAGAGAAAAAAGCTACTAATATGGATTAGTACCTCATGAAATTTTGTTGACATTGTCTTGTGACTTTCTGTGACTGTGATATTCACCTGTATAGGCTAGATTGATCTCAAATTTCTGGATTTGTATTGATTGAGAAATGCTATGGGCCTACGTCGTCGTACCAAAAAAAGCTCTCCTCCATATGGCAAGTATGACACTGGTGTTATGGTATAAAGAACCAATCCCCTCATGACATGTGGTGATGGAGCTTAGCACTTCTCATATGCAACAAATAATGCAATGAAGCCAGATAAAAATTTTCTGTTCTGAAGCAAAATATCTTGCTTATTTGGCAAGTTTGATGTGTACATATTTCTTCTACCATTCTTAGACATTATTTTACCTATCTATGCAATCATTATTTGCGCCATATTTAGGACATCATATGGCCCTATTTATGTTTTCTAGCAGATTTCTTTAGCATATGTTAATTGCAGGCTTCAGTGTTTCACCACCCGAGGGACACTGTAATATGCCTTGACTAAAGCTCAAAGCAAAAATGATAGAAGCAGCCTTTTGCTCTCATTGTTGTGAGAAACTAAATCGGCCTCTGTGTTTAAAACCTTGTGAGCTTACCTTCTTTGATGTTTACACCAAAATGCTTATAAGTAATACAGCATCTTGATTGTCCTCTTCTGAGGTAAAATGAGATTAACAAAATCGGTCATTGATATTTTAGAGACAAACTCCCAAGGATGAATACTTGAAAGTAATCCTTCTTCCAATTCATGTTTGAGCCATGAGTCGTGGGCTTTGACCCTTAGGCAAAATAAATAACAGTACAATCACATTGTATTTGTCCATTTGATCTAAATATTTCGGTTTAAACTTTCAATTGTTATGCTAAATATAGAGAGACATTCAATTCTTGATTTTAAAGGCTGCTTAATGCAGTTCATTTAACATGACAAATCTGCTCCTAAATGGTTTGAAGGGATTTTAATAGCCAGCATGCTAATCTTTAATTTCCATGCTTGCTTGGCATAAGACTTTTACTCAAAGACTCATTTCTTGATCCTTCCATCACCCTTTTAATTTTCACTACTAAATGTCATTTGAAGAGCAATCACAAATAGAGATTTAAGTGCGGGCTTGTGCTGCACTAGGCATGCGATCCATATTGACTACCCTACAATTGCTAAATACTGCTCCGCATTAACACATATCGAATCATTTGCTAGTTACTTTTTGGTATGAAGTGTAAGTCTATTAACCCTTCTTTTGCTTTTCCACAAATTGAAGAGTTGGATGTATTTGTGGAATAGGATAAGGCTATGAGTCATTACATGGGTAAAACAAACCTACATAAATATCAATAAGTATTTATTTTAGTTAAAAAATTACTTATAAATAAGGAACTACACCCATTTTAATTTGGTATTTTTTGTCTGGATTTTAAATTCTTTCAAAAGAAGAAGGTCAAGTTTCCAACTCAAGAAGGTCAAGTTTCCAACTCAAGAACAACCCATAGACTTGGTTCTTAAGTCTTATATCTCAGTTTCTGGAGTTATTTATTTATTTAATATGATGCCAATCAGCAGACAACACTTTAACAAACATTATACCCTATTCATATCAATTCTTGGTTTTCAATTTTTTTTTTTGTGCATCCATAGTTTCATGAATGATTACTTCCATTGGTGCCAAGCATTGCCAATAAACTAATGATATTGCAGTGTTAGGATGCTTTGTTAGCTTAAAGAACACACTATACAACATTCAATATGCAAACGTACCTATATTCTTGATGGTATGATGATATGTTGTGGTTTAAAATATTTTATAATGCATGAACTGGCTGTTAACATCCTAAGAAGAAGTTTAAACAATCAAACTTAGGAAGTTTTGAAAAAACCCTGTGCCTGTGCCATCTTTACCATGCTGTGCCATTGTACTCATTTGCCCATGCCATATTTTGGAATGGCATGGCATGCAGCATATCCATGCCTTGGTCAGCGTGGTCCATGCTATTGTCACTTAAAATCTTGGTCTTAAATGTGGATTGGATTGTAGTCTCAAATGCAATTGAAAGAGTTTCCAATTAATTGCTTTGATTAGTAAACATCCTTTGATTTACATTAGAATTGACTTGAAGTCTAAAGTAGGGGCTATTAATAAAAACTCATGTGGATGATGTTGGACAAGTTGTGAGTCATCTATAGTCAACATAGTGAATAATGTGTTGGGAATTTTTTTTAATTAATCAGGAACACAGTCACGGATATACTGGGCTGAGAATACAAAATAAGTTTATTTACAAATGGTTTAAGATATTATTCAAGAAGAGTCTCATAGTTGACCTATTAGAGCAGAATTATTCTTGAAAAACTATCCAATTTTATCTCAAAATCTAGAGATTTGTATTTTTCATGTAATATATTGCTGGTTGGTGTGATTCATGAGATGGTGCTAGTGTGAACTGATAGTTATAACATTGAACGGTGTTTATATAGGAGTTCTGCATTTTACTATTTTTAAGTTGTAGGGTGAGTTTGGATGTATCGAAAAGTCATGGCATTCTTTTTGGAATTAATCATGACTTTATCATGTGAGGTGTCCTAGGAGCACAAAATTAGAAATATCTACTTTTAATATATATATTTTTAAAATCACCCTCTTTTTTATCTTCAATCTTTTCCACATTTGATCTCTCTATTTGACAACCAAACATCACCAAGTTTTTAAGATCTGAAAATTCTGAATTCATGAAGAGAAAAAAAACATGGTTTTTAAAATCTAAAATGTCCAAATATGACCATGGCATGTTTCGTAATTTGAGTAATAAAAGTTGTTAACAAGATACATCATAAATTTTGGGGCTCTGGGGAGTTTATAGTGTTAGAGGCCAAAATGTTAGAAGTGAGGGGGTTTGGTGTGCCTCCCTTAATAGTTTTCGCTAAGGCCGTATCCAAAAATCTCCCTTACCCTCTTTTTTCTAAATTTGTACTGCATGCCCTTAAAGTTATTGGTGTTCCCCCTGTTTCCATTGATGTCTAAACAGCTCACTGTTTCCCTGCTTTTGGCTAGATGTTTCCTTTACCCAGAGTCTTCCATAATTGGCCACTAAAAGGCACTGTTTTCCGTGAAATAAGATCCCCCCCCCCCCCCCCCCCCCCCAAAAAAAAAAGCCTGGTGAAGTTTTGTTTTTGTTTTTGTTTTTTTTTCTGGTTCGATGTGTGAATTGATTGCTGTAAGGATTCATCTTTCTTTGATCCAGGCCTCTCCTAGATAGTTCCTCTCCAAGTAAGAATGAAGAAGAATAACAAATGAAACATTCTTCCCCTCTGTCACAGCTCTCTTCCAGTCCATGCTCCCAGCATGTGGAAGAGATCAAGGCAAATGTCTGTGGACTCAATTCATTTTAAATACTAAGATTTGGTACATGACATGGGAAGGAGTGGTTTATGGTCTGTAGTTGCAAGTGGAGGGATATATAATTTGTGGCAGTGGTCATTTTACGGGATGAGCAAGTTGAAGGACATGTAATTGATGGTACTGGTCTCTTAAAGGGACTAGATTTTGTTCAACATTTTTTATGCATGGGATTGATTCATATTCTTTCGTATTTCTTCAATATCAAGTGATTCTTGTCCAACATCAAAATTGTAAGATCAACATATATGTTCTTCCTTAAATTCACAAGTTTTAATTTCCCCCCCCTCTATAACTTCTTGAATTCAGAATTCTTGATTCAGTCACATAAACACATTTCTAATGGTTTAAATAGGTTTCAGCAGTTGCTGATATTGTTGTACTTTTATTTCATGGCATATTCATAAAACTGTATTCTTTATAACACTGGCAATAGATAGTTTAGACTGGAAAAAGAAAGAAATCCTTACTGCAGAACATATATTGGTTGAATGAAGTTATAAACTTCTGTTGATTTAATAAGAATCCAGAATCCTATTAGCTGGGCTGGAATTGAAAAGGATGCCATGCTTTACTGAACACACCCCCTGCCAACCCCCCCAAAACAAAACAAAAAAAAAAAAAAGAAGAAGAAGAAAGAAAGAAAAAAAAGAGGGAAAAAAGCCCTAGAGAGAGAGAGAGAGAGAGCTTTGACATTAGATGCCACCATAAATGTGAAGGTTGGTCAACAACATCACTGCTCTTGGTAATGTCAGAGAGTGATAAGCAACATTTCAGATGTGATATCGAAGAGGATTAAAAGATTATAGTTTAAAAGTTTTTAACATGTGAGCTGTAGGACCTATCTTGTACATGAATCTAATGGCCGATATTTAACACAATTTTGATTTGTTCATGAACAAACAAAGGACATGTGCAATGCATGAGAAAGAAAATATAAAAAATATGGGGAATGAGACAGCCAACTTGAAAACTGAAGGAATAAAACATGCAGGAACCCATAGTTCACAGTCGTTCAAGCAGAAAAATCATTAAAGTATCTTATAAACACTATCCTTTTTGTTACTCTTCTTAATAAAAGAAAAGGAAAAGGAATGTATTACTCATGATATCTGTAAATGTATTGCCTAGGTCTAACAACCAAAAGGGAAAAATATTGAATTGAGTCAAATCAAAGTGTAAATACTTTTCAAATAAAATGAAATTTTGTCATTGCTTTGGCTTGGCCGGATATGGTTCAACCTGGGCTCTTGCAATAAAGGTCGAAGTGTTGCACGGGCTCAAATTCAGCCGGACTTATCAGAAATTCAGCTGAACTTAGGCCTTACCAATTCTCGATGCAGAGACCCATCATCAAGCATGAGTCCAAATACATTTCCTCCAATTGGGTTGGATATGGACCATGAAGGATTGGACCTCTTTGATTTTAATTGAACAACTCAAATCTATCAGCAGAAATTAATTTTAAATTATATCTGAGTCTAGCCTCCTGAAGTGAGACCCATTGCAACTCTTACCCAAAAGGGGTTTTGATTTGAGTACACTTGTTAGTTAACCTTAGATGCAAAGCAAATCCACGTTAGATTTGTTTCAAGATAGGCCCTGACTCAAACCAATTGATTTGAAGGGAATTGATTTCTGCCAATGATTAAAAAAAAAAAGGTCTAGGGACTTAAACTTAGAAAAGGAAAAAGGGGAAAAAAGATTTATGTAGAAAGAGAAACAAAGGATATAAAATTATCATAAGTAAAAAAAACATAAAATTGGAGTCAATAAAGTTAATAGAGAGCTAATAGTTCCAAAAATTTAATAAAGTTCATACAAAGCATGGGAGCCCAGGTAAAAATATAAATTTTAAGTATAAAATAAAATCATAAATATAATAAAATTTTAACATCCAAATTTGTAAAATTTTTAATTTGGAAGGGAATGCCAGCTAAAATTTAACCAAAATATGCAGAAATATCAAGAAAGTGAAGATGAGAATTTATAACCCAGACTTGTACTTACCAATAATACTTGCAATATATAACCGGTAGTAGAGCAAAATTTTTTTTAAAAAAAGGATGCTTTCTCAAAATTTTAATGGTTTAATGGTTGCATATATTAAAAAAAAAACATATATCATGCCATATATTTCTTGATTTCCTCCATTTTGTTCTCCTTGCTGTCAACCTGCCTTTTGTTATCTCTTGGATCTTTTTATTTCATCTCAAAGATACCGTATGCTGCCGAATATCATCAATCATATGATTCTCCAGGTCAGGTTTTCTGCATGGTGTTGAAATTTGCATCATATGGTATATATGTAGAAGGCAGATTGTTTATTAATTGACGATATATTAAAACATGAAAAGATCTAGTTCAGGTTTAACAATTTTTGCTTAATAAAATTTGGCAAAAAAGTAACCTTTACATCCACCCACCAAATTCTAATCTGATTTTTGACTCTTTTTTTTTTTGAATTAGCCTCTTTCATCTGTTGAATGGTGGCAATATGATTTGACAGAGGACAAACAATGGGGTTTTAGAACCATCCTAAGCATTAGCAAAGTGAAGAAGTAGGTTAGATCCTCCAAGAGTTCATGCCAATATGTATGTCCCATACCAATCCATAAGACTTAATATCCCTACTTGGTATAAAATTGTCCAACATCTTGACATGGATACTATGTTCTACTAGAGATATTGTTGAGACAGCATGGTATGATCATCTAAGCCATGCTTCAATAATAATACATGTTGCTTGAGCATTCATAGGCATATTTATCAATATTTTTTGAGTGAAAGACACTAGATTCCAGTCTTATACTTCCAAGTAGATTCATTTTTCTTTGATATCTGTGATCACTGATACAGCAAATGCATTATTGTTCGTGGTTATCTACTTGAATAATTTTCCAATAGAGCATGATGCTCAATGGTGACCTCAACACCATAACATTCAGGCTGGGTCTATGTAGTAATTGACGTTCGATTTAGGGGTTGCTTAGAGGCCTGCAGCTCGACTTACACCGCAGGTCCAGCTATGAGATACTGCTTGTTTGGAGGTCCAAGTTGGACTGCAGCTTGCAGGTCAAGCTGTAGGGGCCCTTTAATGCTGCTTGCTTTTGCTGCAACTCAACCTGCAGCCAAGTTGGCCGTAGGATGAGTTGTAGGCTTGTAAAGTTGAAGCTATAGGACAAGTTGTAGGTTTATAAAGTTTAGCCCTAGCCGTTACACACTCATGTTTATGACTCCCCAACCGCGCTCCCCCTCCCTCACCAACTCCTTCGCACCCCTCTGCATACCGTGATCCTCTTCACTCCTTATTTCATGCACCTTTCCTTCAAGGGCCTCCATGACCATACCTCACTCTCCTATGATTGTGCCTACACTTCAGCCTCTTGCTCTAGTGCACCCCCTATATGTCAGCACAAGAGGAGATGATAGAGTGGGTGGTAGTGGGAGGTGGGCACGTGCCATCCTGCAACAATGGTTAGGGAAAGTGACAAAATAAGAAGAGTGAAGAGCAATTCCATCGTTGGAAATTAAACCCAAAGATCTGACACAAATTGAAGGCAAACCAGATGGAAGAACCTTTGATCAATGAAGTTTTATCTGAAAAATTGTTTACTAATATTTTAAAAGCTACCTTTATTCAATATATTAGAAATAATATATAAACTGCAACCCCTAAGTCTAATTCGAGTATTAAATTTGGTACAGAATCATACTAGAAATAGTACACAATAATGAGGAAACATGATAGAATTATATAACAAGTATAGAAACTTAACTAAAATTTGATACCATCTTAAATAGAAAATTTATAGAAAAATCTAATCAAAACCTGTAAATTTCCAAATCTACTAGCTCTTGCGAAGCTTGGCATGGTCCAATTAGTCATAGTACTTGCTGATTACACCTTGTGCTTTATCTGGAAGCTCTAAAGGAAGTCAATGGTGGTGGCCATGTAGGCATTCGTTGATCCACAAGTTCATCTAGGCTAGGTAGTGCTTTCCACATCAATGGGATCCGACCAGTGGGGTAACTGCTATACCTCCTATCTTTGGGACTAGAGCTGCAGTACACTATGGTTTGGGTTGTGCTGTGCATTGCAGGGGTTCTAGAACTAGAGGTGATGAGGAGAGCAAGCAAGAAAGTGGGAAGAGATGGTGCGTGTGTGGAATGCCAGTGCACCTTCTACTCCGGAACCCTGTTTCTCAGTGCCTGCTACTTTCAACCTCCACTAAACACCTGCATTGATCTTGTTGCAACTCAACCCACCTACAGCTCAAGCTGCCAACAACTTGACCTGCAACTTTGAGTTACAAGGCTCCAAACAGTCCCTGGGAGAAACTAGAATGGGTGGCTGCAGATGATATCGTTACTTTCAGAATGATGAAATTTATCACTAATCTGGAACTCTAGTTTCCCTTTAATCTATGATTTTATTATAAATGTTTTATAAGAGAAAAATATTTTAGAATTCTACAGCTTTTCTGAACTAGATTTTGCTGACATTTTCCGATGAGCTTGAATCTTGCTACTGTATTACTGATGGCATCAGTCAGATTAATTTCTTTGTGCTGTGTCATTTTACTTGCAGATAAGCTCAGGACTGTGAGAGTGAGTCAAAATTCAAGCGATCACTCCTCATTTTTTGTGGTGATGACTTGTGGCGACATCCAAAATTCTAAAAATGCTCGGTCATCAGTGAAAGTAGTCTCCATCCATGCACTGTCTCAGAAGAAGTTTTTGATCTTGGATTCTGCTGGAGATTTGCATGTTTTAAGCCTGCATGGCACTGTCAAGGCACCAAAAGACACTCATTATTCTATAACTTCCAAAGATGCTCATGTAAACCATTTGGATCACACCATGAAAGTGCAAATGCTGGCTGTTATTCCTGACATATCTACAAGTATGCCTTAATTCTGTGTCTATGCATCTGCCTTTCCATGCTTCATATTATATAACATATGCAGTCATTTATTTTACAGAGATTCAAGTTGTTTGGATATCAGATGGTGGATATTCAATGCACATGATGTCAGTTGCTGATATGGAATTCCCTGTCAGTGAGAATGATGATGATGAAAGCAAACAGAAGGGAATTCAGATCTCAGGTCTTGCAAATCAATTTCATGATTAGTTAATATTTCTAAGCTGGTAGAAGCTATATTTTGATTATTTATTACTCAAAAAATATTCTACATGTTTTTTGATCACCAGATAATCAGGAATCTCCTAATTGAATTATCTGGACATTGCATTATCTGGATAAGTAATATTATACTTGATGCTATAGAATTTGAGCTCATAGAGATGCTCTGTTGCAATTGTGGCTTTTGATAGAATCTGATAATTGTATATTGTAATTGGTTTTGCCCAATTTGTGTTTTATGCTGTCTCTTATATATTAATGGGGTCTTTTTATTAATCCATTGATGAAAACTTTTTTCTTCCATTGCATTTTCTTTCTAGCTATCGAAGCAATCTTTACGAGTGAAAAAGTTGAGGACATTGTGCCTCTTTCTGCAAACACAATTCTCGTTCTTGGTCAAGGTAAGATATGTGTCTCTACTTGTGCTCGTCAGCAACTTGATTTTCCAACAACCTTGTCCTTTTTTCAGTATTTTTTCTTCTAGATGCATTAACAGTCCCCTTTTGCATAAATTATATGCGACAATTTGTTTACCAATTTCAGTTCTTGTTTACAGGAAGTATATTTGCATATGCCACTGCTTGAGACTATAGGTGGTTGGTAAGTTATGGTGGTAAATTTAAATATTCCCATTCCACTTTGTTGATTTAAAGTATATGCAAAAATTTTCTTAACTAGTGATACAACATAGGTTCTAATGGCATTTTCTTCCAACTATTACACGCTAACGTGGATGGTATGCCTGATAGCATGAGGATTAGATGCCAATGTGCCTTTTTTAAGACATTATTTAATAGTTGTTTGCTATATTGCATTCTTAATGTAGATAGGCTTTCAAGTTCTACTATGATTCGAAAACTACAATGTATGTGCATTTTGGAGGATGTGAGAGTCATTATTTACAGAATCATGGGAATTCCAGCTTAAGGAGAGCTTTCCTCTTCTAGTCCTTCGAGCCTAAAATACTTAGGATCCGTTTACAGATGTTTAGCATGGTTTAAGTCCTGTGGAGAAATCTACTTAAGGTCATTTTGGGAATTATAAAGTTGGGAACTATAGGCACTTTTATATAATGGTAGGATTTCTTGAAAATTTCCATCTCATATGTGATTGGCTTGATCAAACTTAATACGTAATTATAATTTTTTTGTATAAACATAATTATATATACAACTACAAAAATAAATGCACATTTAGTTATTGTTTGTTAATAAATAGATTACGTTTGAATTTATTCATTCTATTTCATCATTGATATTTATATTGTTCTAATTGATTAATGGGCATCTACTCATAAAAATTAGTTCTATAGGCCAAATATAGCTGAAATTATATGCATATATGTGCGCGTGCGCGCGAGCACCTGGTAGTGGATGTGTGCACGCATGGCATGTTGATGTGTGAGTGGGTCATGGGCGTACCGCTATGTATGTACGTCTGCAAGTTTTCTGTTGGTGCATTTGTGTTTGCATACAGTGCATGCATGGTGTGTGCAAGTTTGGGAACATACGTGTGTCGGTTGTGCATTTCTGTATGTTGTTTGAATGCATTTGCATGTCTGCTCTCTGTGCATTTGCATGCATGTGTGCTTGCACATGCTGGTGCATACCCATGCCTTTTTTTTATATATATGTCTACATATATATTTTCATGCATACACACCTATATATGTGCACACATGTATGTGTGTGTACGGACATACAAGTAAAATAGACATGCAAGTATGCTGGTCAAAATATGCATCTGCATTACAAAACAAATCTTTGTGCTCATGTAAATTTTGCTTCTTTTACTCTCTGTGGTTAGATATGTACTTACACATGCACATAAAAGCGTATAAGGACCTAAGACACTAGCCAGTTCTTTGACAATTCCCTGAGGTGTTCATAAACTTGATCATGGTCTGAGATTAAGTGTGCAAGCTTAGATTCAGAATTTAGGCTTTGACTATAATTGAGTCGAGCCCACTTGGTCTTTATTGTAATGCAGATGTGTCTAGTTCCCAGTTACTGGATATGTCCATGTACATATTTGCATACATATGCATTTTATCATATTTATATATCATAGTCATCTGAAAAGTTTAATGTATGAAATATTGGAACATCTCCTATTACATTCATATGAACAGTGACTTAGAAGTTTTACAGAGATGCATACTGTTTGTATTAATAATACCTGAAAGAACCATCCCTCTATTATATATGTATGTGCATGTAGATATATAATATGTAACTATACATGGTCATGCATGTATGCACATATGAATATAGCCTAGAATTTTGGGTTTTATATTGTAAAGAGCAGCAGAAGGGAAGTCGCTAGCTTTCTTTGTTAATGAGTAAACAAAAATTTTCTTGACGTTGTTGATAAGAATATAGATTTTATATTTCTCAATTGGGAGCATAAGCATTCACCATGTAGTTTAGTTGGTTTTGGATGGTCTAGAAATTGACTCTTGCATGTCTTGCTTGCTAACTGGCTGATGGTTCACGTAAGTGCTAAGTGTCCTTGTGTTAGAGCATGACAGTCTCAAAAATTTAGTCACAGAGGACATGATACAAATACACACATATACATATAGATAAATATTAATATGAATGTACACAGAGTTAAACTAAAATGCTTTTGAGAGCATTGAGAGTCCATGTACTTCACAAATTAAGATCAATAGTGGTCATCTCAAAATAAAAATTTGCACCATTGATGATGAAGATGTCTAATGCCTGGAAGCTGAAAATGATATTTTTTAGATGTCAACTATTGATAGCTTAGTTGGTTAATACCTCTTTTCTAAGGGCTTATCCTTGGACGAGTATTGCAGTTTTTTTTTTTTTTTTGGATCTCTTACATACATATCGAGCAGGCCCAAAATGAACAATAGCTAGTAAGCAAAAGTATGTTATATACCATCTTATTTGCAAACTCATTGAACTTACAAATCAAAATTTAGCTGATTTGGATGTTTCTAGACTATAGATCAAATCGAAACATGTTGTTATATTCAATAAAGTTCTTCATTTTTATCTATTTGATGCTTGTCTAAAAGACCTTAAAAACATGTAATTTTTGTTGTAAATCATGATCAATAACTCAACCATATATTTTTATTTTGGGAGGGCCACCATTTTCATTTGGAATCATTTGGGGGCAAATGCTCTCAATGTTGTATGTGTATATTTGTGCATGTGTTGCATGCATGCATGTGTGCACTCTTGTATGTGAGTCATTGTGTTGATGCTTATCCAACAACAATGGTTAGCACTGTTTGTTGGCATCGATGTGACACATCAAAATGAAGTGACTAAATGTGGCCCCATGTGTCTTGCAAGGAAGCATGGATACTTCAAATCGCATACCATGCCTGGATCGGATATGTATCGATTACTAATATTCATCGGGTACTTCTTAGATATATGTTTGATACTTATGCAAAGTGTCATATTTTTCAAAATTAAAATAAAACATTTTAAATACTTCTTGGATGCACTCAAGATCATTCATTGATGCCTCCAAAAATATGGGGAAGGCATTTTCTTTCTCTTTTGAATCTCAACCAAATGGTTGTTTTGTAGTTTATGATGTTAATACTAAAATATGAGGTATGAATTTAAATGATGTTTAAATAATGAGCTTGTAAAAGTTAATGCTATCATATAAAATTATAGACCATAGATAGTGTTTGTTAGCCTGCTATATTTCGTGGATGCCTTTTTACTTCATACATAAATATGCATTGCGCGTTACTTATGTACATATGTTTGCATGTGTAAATACATTTTTGACATATTCTAGCCCATCAATTCCTAGTTTTTGAGGTTTTCTTTATTACCTATATATTCTTTGATTACCCTAGCCTATTGTATTTGGATACTACTTTTTCAGGGATTGCCTTATGGTTATATTTTTGTCAGCCATTTCCCTCCCTATTCATGTCTGTGCTTCATTAGGTGTCTTGCCAAATGTCCCAAAACAGCGCCACTCTTGGAAGCTTAAAAATGTGGTGTATAGGTGACACAGCTTGGTGGTTAATGATACAACATGTATAACTCTTAAACATTTCCTAACTAGACTACTTCATTGGTATCTGGCCAGATTGTTGATGTTCTCTTGTTGTCATCTTGATAATATGTTTTCTAATTTGGTAATTTAACGTACTGCAAGAGGTCACTTTTTAGGATGATGATGATGTAGTCTGTTAATCTTTGTTTCAATGGTATTAAAATTTGACCATTGCTGTTTCCATAATCTTCAATCTGTCTTCAATAAATTTATAATTAGATGTGTTACGCATGTAAGATGGTCAGCATGTCCATGTCCCATTGTTTGCTGTGTTTCATTATTTTGTGTCATAAGTTCAATCAGAATATGTAATTTTATTTGTGCAACATGGATTTACCATGTCTATTGATTTGCCTTTGTAACTATCCTGAGGTTTTACTTTGCGATGGTACTTACCAAACTAGTGTTCTTTTGTAACTGAAGGAAATCCATATCAGGCCAGCTTAGAACATAAAATTTGTTTACAGCCACTTGGTTGCTGTTCTGTTCCATTTTGGGTTAAGACAGGGTATGCATATTTGAATTTCTAAAGTGCCAAATAATTTTTTTGCTTGCCTTTACTTTATCTTTCCTAATACAGGCTACTTGGTTATTTCGAAATTTCAGTTAGCAGTTATGCAGTCTTGCTGATTAGGAGGATTCTTTTTGTTGACCTGTCTTTGAAGTCATGAGCTACATTCATCTTTTACTTCAGTGCAACCTCAAGTTTATGACTTCGAAAAGGATCGACAAGAGCTGAAAGGTGCGGTTGTCTTTCTTCATCATGCATAATAAGAAGCCTATGCTATCTTGTTAATAAGTTAACTATAAACAGTGCCATGCTACACATTACTTACACAAGTAACAATTGGACCAAAGAAATTCAGCAAGAAAGAGAAACTTTTTTTTTTTTTTAATGCTCAGTCAGAACAAGAAGAAAGGAAAACAGCAAACCGCATAAGATCGCATGGATTGTGATCATTGATTCAGAAATTCAACCATGATATCTAAAAGTGGCCATGCCGAACCATGATAAAAAAAAATGTGAACTTTAAAAAAAATGCAGGCTTAGAAAACCAGCAAAGAATTTCCCATTGAAATACTTTGTAATGAAGTAAAAAGAAGAAACTTAGAAGACGGCGAAGAAGTGCCGAAATAAGGAATCACCTGCTCCCAGCAAGAAGAGGACCTTTATGTACCCATTTCCATTTATGCTACCATCAGTCTGGTTTGGATGAAAGCCTAGCTCTCCCCATCAATCATTGCTTAATGAGAAGTCAATATTGGGTGGAGACCTCTGTTTGCTAGAAGGGAAATGAGGTTGGCTGAGGTGGGATTCTGAGATTTGAGATATAGAGGGGGAGTTCGGCAACAGTTATGAGAAATTAGGTGATTTCTGGATTGGAGAGTGTTTTGATGGTTTTTAGAGTAGATATTAGATGGTTTTCGATTTAAAGATTGAAAGATTATAATTACCTCTTCATTGCATAGTTGTCAGTTGATGGCAAATTTTTTTAATGCAAGAAATGGATAATCTAGGAATCATAATACATTGTACCAATGCATGCTGCTCATTATCGGACATATCATATCATAATAATATCAAACTGAGACTCTAATGCATACATTAGTATGTTGAACCGATCTGCGTGCTGACGCTATACTAGTATGATACTGGTATAAGGTTTAGTATCGAGATGATGAATCTTGATAGGAATCATTTTTGATAAATGAAACTATTCGATGTATTCCTCTTACTTTACAATGTAGATTGTTGTCGCCAAATCACTTTCTTTAAATGTCGGGGAACGGCGAGGGTCCGAAGGATAATGAGGACGGCCTGGGAATCTTCTGACGTCTCATCCTCCTCGGACAAGAATCCTGCAAGAAAGTTCCCGAGGATCGGTTGCATCGGTGGGGATCCTTCGATGCTCAAGTGAGTAACTTAGGAAACAGTGATGAACAGTGGACTAAAAGACTTGGCCCAGAACTTGGATTTCAGATCCCCTCTCTCGTAATGAGCGAAGGTTCTTATACCTAGTTGGAAGTCCCCCTTACCCACTTTTGGAAGGTTATTGATTTCAAGACGTCTTTGTCTGGTTCGGGATAGGCGGCGAGGCCGATAGGGACAGGTCGCAATCATCTCTGAGCATGTTAGGGGCAGCCGGCCGTTCCCTCCCTTCCCATGGTGCAGCACCGCAGTCGGCTAGTAGGCCTGGTCTTATCGGGCCTGCGCCACAACTGGCAGCGGCCGCGGGGGCCACGTGTAATTGCAGGTGGCAGGTGGGTCGTGCGGTAGTCACAAGTGTCAAGCGGGTCACGTGGGGGGTCGTTATAGGCTGATCACGAAGTCGGGGCTGGAGGCCGACTCCGGAGTCGATCTCGGTCTCGGAGGCCGACTCTGGAGTCGGGGTTGGAGGTCGGCTCTGAAGTCGGGGCTTGAGGCCGACTCTGGAGTCGGTCTTGGTCTCGGAAGCTGGCTCTGAAGTCGGGGCTGGCGGCCGACTCTGGACTCGGTCTTGGTCTCGGAGGTCGGCTCTGGAGTTGGGGCCGGAGGCCGACTTTGGATTAGACGGGAGCCTCGGGAGTCCCTGCCGAGTGGCTTTGCTCACCTAATTCTCGTTTCCGTCAGTTACCTTGTCCGTTAGCCTTAACGTGGCATGATCAGCTACATCAGATGCTTCCCTGCCCCTGAAATGATGCGGTTACGTTTTCCGTCCATTGAAAGGGGCGCACAATTATTCGGTGGCTGATCCCCGCACGCCTCTAATTGCGGAGAGGGGCACGTGTGTTGGGAATTGTATTCTAAAGCCAATCATTTGATGATTGATGTAAATTGCATATAAATTGATATATTAATAAAAGTTATTTGACAGTTATTCATTACAAGAGCATCTTTTTAAAACTCCTAATTGTAATGAAGCCCTTAGGATCTTCTTAGGAGGATTTATCTTTGAAGGTCCTCAAAAGTGTTTACGATTAAATGATATAGTATGACAGGGCCATAGTACTATTAATTATAGGACGTTGTATATCATATTTGTTGATTGTCCTCTTAACCAAGGAGTGTAGAGATACCTGTATGACATACAAGTGAAAGTATAGGAGTACATTTCACCGAACGTGACTCATTTTCAGACACTCTGCTGTTAAGAGTTAATCTAAGAAGATATGGGTATAAGTATTCTTAAGACCTGAAGATTACAACCGGTGACTTGCAAGCAACTCACTGTACTTAGGTGTCGGACCATTTGGATTTTTAATCCAGCTACGAAAGGTTACTGAGTACAGTCAAGTACTTGTGGTAGTCAGTTGTGGATCAAGATGGAATTTGACCTATTCTGTTAAAAGGAGAAATGCTTGTGTTTCAACTTAGCAAGACCTTGGCCAAGGCACTTTATGTGAAGGTTACATGATCACTAAAGTTGAAATCACTTTATAGATTTATTGTTTAGAGTTGACAGACTCTTAAACCATTCTTAGCATTTGTGGTTAAAAGGATGAATTATACGGTAACTATTTCTTACGGTTCTTGGAGTTTGCTCGGCAACTCTTTGACCTATCCGGACATCGAGTTCCATTGCTAGATGGGCACATCGATTAGTATAGAAAATTATTCCTATGCTATCGGCTTGGGTTCGAACCTAGAGAATCACATGCATTGAAGTTTTTCAGGATAATCTATTTGCTGATCAACGATTAAGAATCGTATTTGATTTAATTAATCAATTTAATTGATTGAATTATATTAATTCGGTTAAGTACAAGTAAATAAAATTCAATTAGGTTTAAGTCTATTAGAAGGACTAATCAATTTCAAATATTTATTTGAAATTAGATTTGATTTGGATTTAAATAGATTCAGGACTAGCCAAATTTGATTTGGGCTAAGACCACGATTTATGTGGGTTCAATTCAATAAATTCAAATCAGCTTAAACCAAAACCCAAACCTAAATCCCATGTGCGAAAAAGGTTTTCTTGTATGAGGATCTTACATAATGAGATAACTAAAATCTCATCTCATGAGAAATTAAATTTTCATGCAGAATTTAATGTATAACTTTTAATCTTCTCCAAACGGTTTCTACCAAACGTCAGAATTATAAGTGTTAGAATTCACGTGGAATTAATGTGCCTCTTTGGTTTTCACCAAACGTCGAAATTCTAAGTGATAGAATTTACGTACCTCTTTGGTTTCTATCAAACGTTGGAATTCTAAATGTTAGAATTCAATGGACTAAAGGCTGAATTGAGCCTATACATAGAGGACGTTCTTCATCAGATATACGGATTGGAATTCTAAAAAGTCAAGAACCAAGTATTATAGTTCTAAGAGTTGGAACATAAAATTCTTGTGTGATTTTGGTGTTGGCAAAAGCTTGGCGGATCTTGGAGGAAGATTCAAGTGGAAGGATTCAAGATCAACAAAGTTATTTTTCCGCGAGCTAGCACTCCCAAAAATCCGATCATTCGGCGACTTCGCGTGGACGATTCTAGAGGCCGGACGATTGAACGGTTGCAGAGCAAAACTAATTTATCTATTGTTCTTAAGGTAAGTGGTATGATCCCTAGATCTTAAGGTAGGCTTCAAGACAAGCATTATGATTTCTTTTCTTGAAGATTAAGATATGATCTTAATGATTTTATTTATATGCATAATTTAGATCAAACAATCCTATAGTATTAGGTAAAGACATGATCTTGATGCATGTTGGATAGATTAATATTTAATCTTTAAGCTTCCGATTGGTAATTGTTACCAAAATTTTAAAATATGTATACCTTGAAGGTCATTTCTCCCTTCAAATGGCATCAGAGCATGGTTTCGTCTTGATCTAATTTATTGCATGTAAATTAGTGTTATTAATTTTGTAATCATAGTTAAATCGGATCACCTGGCCGTTTGGTCATAGATGGATTGAAAATCCTTATTACCCATTCAACGAGGTATTCTATAACGTGATGAGGTGCCATTATGGTTCATTCATCTTTGATGCTTAGTCAAAAGATAATTTATATTGATCTTTAGCACCAAACACAGATTACACGCATTCTCAAGAGAAATTTTACATTTGATACATATTGATGTTATATAAGATATATAAGCATGATAATTGCATGTTTAGAATAAAAACATAGATATAAAAGTTTGTTGTCTATGTTATGAAACATACGAATCTTATTTGAATGTTAATTATTTATTCATAATTATTTTAGAAATAATCTGAATAAAAAAATTATGAATAGTTATATATTGCATATGATGCATGTTTCAAAATATATGACTTGAAAGTTATGGAAACATGAAATACATTTTATCTTTTGGGTTAGCTAAATCAGGTCCATAAAGGGTTAGACCCTAAGGTTTAAATTAAATTGACTATAAGAGTATTTGATCAAATCTAAATTAATTAGATTAGGTTAAGGATGTTCTAAATTAAACAATAATTGTAGTTGATCATGTCCATGTCTTTGATTAAACCAAATGAAAGTAAATTAGGCTCCGTGGTTGAGCATGAATCTCTTAGATGGTCAAGTCAAAATTGGTTAACCATATGATGTCAAGGTAAGTTGGCAAGTTGCTTTAGGATCAACGATCGAATGATTTTTAATTGGGAGCTATTTGTACTGATGCGTCTTTAACGAGTTAATGGCATATCCTTTCTATTGGCCTCACTTACTTGGTTAATATGGTGAACCATTTATGATTAAGATCATTTACCTGATTCGAGTTGACCCATGCCTGTAAGGAAATCAGTCTGACTGATTTAGATACCACATAACCTGACTTAATCTTGTCTCATTCTACTGACTTCATAGATTCAGTGGGAGAACTTGATTAGTCAATTCATCTTCAGATTATTAAATCCTCTAAAATTTTTAGGTTCTTAAAATGAAATAGTTATATGATAATTAAGTCATAGCCTTCCATTAAGGTGAGTGATAATGAGTCCAATGTCTTGATAATCATTGGAGGCACTTTATGCCTTGTGCTTGTCAACCATTGGAATTATCATTCATTATATGATAAGTCAAGGCAACGATTAAATAAATAGTAAGGTATGCCGAGCTTCACTTGGGCTTGAATGTCTATAGATAGGTGGCACTGATTATATTATTTAATGGTTGGACCTAATCAGAAATTTCAATGGAGGCACTCTCTGCCTCCTGAAGAGGAACCCGGGGAAAAACTACACACTAAGAATTATTTAGGAAAATAATTGGTTTTGAACCTCCTCTTAGTGCATATGGGTTGGCCAAGCTCCACTTAGGCCTGTATGTAGTCTATGTGGATCTTAGTGCCTACTAAAGAATTGAGAATAATTCTTCGAATTGAGGTGTAGAGGCTGCTAATTTGAACAAAATAGTGGGAGAATCTTTAGACTAAAGTCCAAGCCTTTAGGCTAAATCAATTTATATACTAATAAAGTTTAGTTTTTTTCTTATGCAGAAAGTGGCCACTAATTTATCATTAAGGTCCCTATTGGACAGTGACAAGTTGAATGGTTTAAATTTCAATAGCTGGTTTAGAAAACTCAAGATCGTTCTTGAGCATGAGAGGATATTGTATATTCTGAATAATCCTGCACCAGAGATACCTAATGCAAACGCCCATAGTTCTGAGAGAGACACTTATCAGAAGTGGCTCAGTGATAGAACTAGCGTGCATTGCATCATGCTAGCAGCAATAAACGATGAATTCGGTTGCTGGTTCGAGAATGCTCATCCGGAAGAAATCATTCAAACGTTGAATGAATCTTTCGGCACATCCGATGATGTTAAAAGGCACATGACTAGTTGTGCTATTTTTAATTCTTGAATGAGGGATGGATCTCCTGTCACTGATCATGTATTATTCATGATCAAGAAGATAGAACTTCTAAACAAGCTCGGCTTTCCATTACATGTGTAGTTGGGAAAAGATGCGATCCTGAATTCCTTGCCTCAATCCTTCCGACCTTTCCTTACGCGTTATCGAATGATAAAGCCTACAGTCAACTACCATAGTTTGTTGGGTTGTTACAGAACTTTGAGAAGGATAACTAGCTCTCTAAGGGTTTGGTTAATGTGGTTGAAGGATCTAAGGTAGGAAGTCATCCCTTTGGAAAAAAGAAGAAGAAAAAGAATAAAAAAAAGGTACAACATGCTAGGACATTTATAAGGGGTCAGATGAAGGAGAAGAAAGTTGATAAAAGTCAGCTGAATGCTTTCATTGCAAGAAGCAAAGGCATTGGAAGAACTGTCCTCTTTACATTGCCACACTTGATCCAAACAGGCCAAAGAAAAAAAAGAGGTAAGATGTTCAATAAGGTATTTATATGATAACATCTTGTAATTTTTTTGTATATGATAATCAGACCTGGGTATTGGATACTGAGAGTCCTTTCAATATTTGCAATTCATTTTAGGGACTACAGGTCACTAGAAGATTTGAAGACAACGAAAGATTCCTTAATATCGGGGATGGAAGATTAGTTCCAGTTTTGGCATTAGGAGTTCTTGAAATGGTTTTCAATAGAAATGTCATCGTACTAAATGATTGTCATTTTTGCCCAACGTTCTTGTTGAACGTAATTTCTGTAGGCCTTCTAGCAAAAGTCATTATGAAATTTCAATAAAGGATATTACTTTGAATATCATTATGAATGGAGTCATTATAATGTCTGGGCATTTATCTAATGGCATTTACATATTATCACAGTCCGTGAATGTAGTGTACAAATCAAATAAGTGCCCTAGAATAACTGATATCCCATATGTTTATCTTTGGTACCATCAGTTAGGTCATATAAACAAGAATAGATTAAACAGGTTAACCCAGGAGGGCATTCTTCAAGTTGATGATTGTGAATCTTTAACTACATGTGAATCCTGTCTTCTTGGTAAACCAAGTCATCTTTTACTTAAAAAAGTGAAAGAATCAAAGAGCTATTAGGTCTAGTACATGCTGATGTATGTGGACCAATGAGCACTTGTGCCAAAGGAGGATATTACTACTTCATTACTTTTACATACGACCTTTCTAGGTTCGGTTATATCTATCTTATGAGACATAAATCTGAGTCGTTTGAAATGTTCAAACTAGATTATAAAGAAGTAGAAAAATAAACAGAAAAATGTATTAAGATCCTTCGATCAGATCGAGGAAAAGAATACCTTTCAAATGAATTTGTGACATATCTAGGGGAGAATGAGATTCTCTCTCAATGGACTCCTCCAGGAATACTGCAGCATAACGGTGTATCGGAAAGAAGGAATCGAACCCTCTTAGACATGGTTCGGTCCATGATGGGTTTTGCAAGCTTACCAATATCATTTTGGGGATATGCATTAGAATTAGCTTGCCATATTTTCAATAAGGTTCCAAGTAAGTCTGTTCCTAAAACTCCACATGAGATGTGGTATGGACGTAAACCGGTTATCACCTATCTGAGAGTCTGGGGGTGTCCGGCTTATGTGAAACGTGCAAAATCAAACAAACTTGAACCCAAATCTGATAAATATTTTTTTATCAGCTATCCAAAAGAAACCAAAGGATATTACTTCTACAATATTAAAGAATAAAAATTGTTCATCAGTATAGAGCAGTTTTTCTTGAAAAGGAGTTTCTTAAGGAAGGAACAAATAGTTCTAATGTTGAACTTGAGGAAGTTCATCAAGCAGAAGAAACAATACAAATCGTTGAACCCTTAGAATCTGAGTTGATTAGATCAAACTCAAAACCCATTTTAGATCCACCATTAAGGCGATCTGGTAGAGTACCATATCAACCGGACAAATACTTAGGTTTCTTGGTCCAGAATGAGGATCCTATTGAGCTCGATGAAAACGAGGATTCGATTACCTATATGGATGCTATGCAAAAGATTGACTCTGATAAATCGTTTGATGCCATGAAATTCGAACTTGATTTCATGAAGGACAATAATGTATGGACATTAGTTGACCCATCCAAAGGGATAAAACCCATAGGGTGTAAGTAGGTTTTCAAGAGAAAAGAGGCGCAGACGAAAAGGTAGAGACCTATAAAGCACGTCCGGTTGCCAAGGGATATCGTCAACGTTATGGTATTGACTATGATGAGACGTTTTCTTCTGTAGAAATGCTGAAATTCATTTGGATTATGCTAGCTATAGAAGTACACTTAGATTATGAGATTTGACAGATGGATGTTAAAACTGCTTTTCTAAATGGTAATTTAGAAGAACATGTGTATATGATACAGCCTTAAGGTTTTATATATGAAGACAAGTCTAAAGTATGCAGGCTACAGAAGTCCATTTATGGACTTAAGCAAGCATCTAGGAGTTGGAACATACGATTTGATAATGTGATCAAATCTTATGGCTTCGTTAAGAATAAAGAAGAACCTTGCATCTATAAATGGGCTAATGGTTTCATTATTATATTTTTGTATTATATATGAATGATATTCTCTTAATCGGAAATGATATCCCTGCATTACAAGGAATGAAGACATGATTATCATCACAATTCTCCATGAAAGATCTGGAAGCATCCTGCATCACAGGGATGAAGATCTATAGAGATAGATCTATCAAGACGTCTCCATCTGGCTGGGGATAGGCGGTAAGGCCAATAGGGACGGGTCGCAACCACCTCTGAGCATGTCAGGGGCAGCCGGTCGTTCCCTTCCCTCCCCTGGCGCAGCATTGCAGTCGGTTGGTAGGCCTGGTCTTGTCGAGCATGCACCGCAACTGGCAGCGGCCGCGGGGGCCACGTGCAATTGCAGGTGGCAGGTGGGCCGCGTGGCGGTCACAAGTGTCAGGCGGGTCATGTGGGGGGCCGCTATAGGCCGATCCCGAAGTTGGGGCTGGAGGTCGACTTCGGAGTCATTCCCAATCTCGGAGGCCGACTCTGGAGTCGGGGCTGGAGGCTGACTCTGGAGTCGGGGCTAATGACTGACTCTAGAGCTGGTCTCGGAGGCCGACTCTGGAGTCGGTCTTGGTCTCGGAGGCCGATTCTGGAGTTGGTCTTGGTCTCAGAAGCATGCTTTGAAGTCGGGGCTGGAGGCCGACTCTGGAGTCAGTCTTGGTCTCGGAGGCCGGCTCTGAAGTTGGGGCTGGAGGCCGACTCTGGAGTCGGTCTTGGTCTTGGAGGTCGGCTCTGGAGTCGAGGCTAGAGGCTGACTCTGGATTAGACGGGAGCCTCGGGAGTCCCTGCTGAGTGGCTTTGCCCACCTAATCCTCGTCTCTGTTAGTTATCTTGTACGTTAGCTTTAACGTGACATGATCAGCCATATCAGATGCCCCCCCCCCCCGCCCTTGAGATGGTGTGGTTACATTTTCCGCCTGTTGAAAGGGGCGCACAATTATTCGGTGGCTGATCCCCGCACGCCTTTAATTGCGGAGAGGGGCACGTGTCCCTGAAGGGCGACGCCTCTTCAATGCAGGAGACATGGGGCGCTGCAACATTATCGTCTTGTTAATCCTCATCGTCGGATTCGGCGAGATCCTCCTCGAAACCGGGGAAATCCTTCGGATTCCACGAAAAGATAGTTGCCATTATGAAGCTGGCGTCACCGATGTCCCATCATTGGTCGCGGATCATGCTTCCGACGCTCCCGGTGGTTACCGAGGCGTCTCCTCCAGTGGCAGGTGTGCGCGTGGAGGAATGAGTCAGGTGGGACGATTCAAAAAGGATGCACAAAAGGAGGGTCACCCTAAACTCGGCTCCTCGTACCTTCAAGATCTCCTCCCGAGCTTGAGCCTTACCTGAGTCTTTCCCCTTTCGGCCTTGCTGTTCTTTCTTCATTCAAGTCAATCCTCCCAATTTCTCTTTGCTTTCCTTCTATGGCTTTGCCGCCCTCGTGGTCCTCTTCCCCTCCCTCTGAGGGCCGCGTTTCCTCATCACAGTTGCGGGTTTCCTCGTCCCCAACACCTCATTGGTCCTCTTCTTCAGAGGACCAGGTCCCTTTGTCACAGCGGCGGGTTGTTGAAAGGATCCCTATCAGGAATCGCTTGGCAGCCGCAGCTCCATCATTGTCCTCCGCTCGGCCACCTAGGATTAGCGGGGAAAGCCCGGAAGGGACCGTCTCCAGCGTCACCTCCTTCGAGCTAAGGACCTTTAGGGGAGTCTATAGGATACCCAAGGATGTTTGGCTGACTGCCCTTGGACCCGACGACATGGTGACCTCTTCCAGGGGGGTCGCCTTGTACGAGTTCTTTAGGGCAGGTCTCCGGCTTCCTCTCCACCCCTTTATCGTCGACCTCCGTAGGTACGCCCTAGCGCCTGCACAGCTGATCCCGAACTCCTTTCGGACCATTTGTGCGTTTATGGTGCTTTGCGGCCTCCAAGGCATTAGAGGCTCGAGTATCTTTGTTTCGTTCCTTCTACACCCTTCGCCGCCAAGCCATCTCTGGTTGGTAGTTATTCACACCCAGGCTCGGCCAGGTCATCAGGCTGAGTCTTCCCACATTCATCAAAAGGTGGAAGAGTCGATATTTTTTCGCCGACCTCGAGGGAGTGAGGCGGGATTGGGGGACCCTTACCTAGAGCCAAACAAGAACCTAATAGTGGTCCCGAGGGATCGGGAGGCGCACGTGTGGTTGCTTCCCCTGGAGGAGCCGAGTGCTGAGGTTGTCCCCTCGCCCGCGGGGCTGGTCACATCCGGCGCGGAGCTGATTCCGGACGGGGCCCTGGCAGACGGAGGCCCGCCAGAGGGGGAGGAGGCTGGCGAGGAGTGCTCGATGGCAGTGGGGCCATCGGCAGAGGAAATGCCGTCGGCCTTCGGCGTGACGCATGCTGCCTCGGCGTTGGCTGAGCCCTCAGAGGGAGGGGAAGAGGACCACGAGGGCGACGAAGCCATAGAAGGAAAGCAAAGAGAAGTTGAGAGGACTGACTTGAATGAAGGAAGAAGAACAACAAGGCCGGAAGGGGGAAGACTCGGGTAAGGCTCAAGCTCGGGAGGAGGGGGGATTTTGGAGGTGCAAGGAGCTGAGTTTAGGGTGACCCTCTTTTTGTGCATCCTTTTTGAATTGTCCCGCTTGACTCATTTTGCCACGCGCACACCTATCACTGGAGGAGACGCCTTGGTAACCATCGGGAGCGTGATCCGCGGCCAATGATGGGACATTGGTGACGTCAGCTTCATGATGGTGATTATCTTTTCGTGGAATCCGAAGGGTTTCCCTGGTTATGAGGAGGATCTCGCCAAATCCGATGGTGAGGATTGACAGGACGATAATATTGCAGCGCCCCATGTCTCCCGCATTAAAGAGGCGTCGCCCCTTAGGGACACATGCCCCTCTCCGCAATTAAAGGCATGCGGGGATCAGCCATCGAATAATTGTGCGCCCCTTTCAATGGGCGGAAAATGTAACCGCACCATCTCAGGGATGGGAGGGCATCTGATGTGGCTGATCATGCCACGTTAAGGCTAACGGACAAGGTAACTGATGAAGACGAGGATTAGGTAGGCAAAGCCACTCGGCAGGGACTCTTGAGGCTCTCGTCTAATTCAGACTCTGAGATCAAGACCGACTCCAGAGCCAGACTCTGAGACCAAGCCCTGGCTCTAGAGCCGGCCTTTAGCCCTGACTCCAGAGCCGGCTTCCGAGACCAAGATGAACTCGAGAGTCGGCCTCCGAGATCAAGACCGACTCCAGAGTCGGCCTCCAGCCGCGACTCCAGAGCATAGTTGTTAGACCCAGACCGAACACATCGATCCGGCCAAGGGCTCGGGTCACTGGTTCAACCGATCGGGTCACCGGTTGAACCATCGGTTCAATTATTTTATAAAAAAATAAAAATTAATTTTAAATAAAAAATTAATAAAAAATTAAGATCAACATGATAATAAACTCTAACATCTAATGCCATAAAAAATTTCAAATTATAATCATACAAACACATTAAACTAATAATTAACTAATAATTCAAAAGTGATATGTATAACAATCTTTTAAAATTTAAATATAAAAAGTCAAAACGCACTTGAAATCTACTTAAAAGTTAAAACCCATTCGAGTCTCTTGAGTATGCATCGTAGGCTCTTGAGTCTCCTTTCTATCAATGTTTTGACCTCCATCTCCATCACTGCAACTAGCACCATTACTTCTACCATAAGCATTATTTCTATCACTATCACGATAACCTCCACCATTAGAAGAACCATGACCATTATCGCTATGACCAGTTTCATCATCATAATCATCCAAATTCAACAATCCTATAAATTAATATAATATGACAAGGATAAAAACTGAATTTAATGTAAATAACATAAACTTTAAAAAATATAATTATCATTATCATTTGGAGTATCTTGAATTGCACATGATGCCAATTCATGATGAAATATATTTATTTCATTGGGTGTTAGAGTTGATGGGTCTTCTACTAACACCCATTCATTATTTTCACTATATGCTTCAAAGTCAATAGGGTCATAATTTTGACTCTTGATATGATTCTTACACAACATAATATCCAAACTTATAATACATAATTTAAACAACTTAATATGCAACAAAAGTTATATCAACTAAAATAATTACCTTTGTTGCAATCTTAAGTTGTAATGAACATAAACAAGGTCATTCAACCTTTGATGCTCCAGTCTATTCCGCTTTTTAGAATGGACATGCTAAAAAATGCTTCAATTTTGTTCGCATCTAGATGAACTACATGTTTGACTTAAAATGAGGATGACTAACTTTTGCAAATTTGGAGCACAACTCCGATAAGTGATCCACCATTCATCTACATCCATTGACACATTAATTACATAAAAATATAATAACAAACAACTGTTATAGTTAAAGAAGTGGTTATACCTGGAGGCAAAAGGTTGCGGTCATTAATTGCAGTCTTTCGACCAAAGTCATGAACATCTCTAAATAGCTTCATTTCGCTTGTAAGTTTGCTTTGTAAAGATGGATCATCATGGCCATATCTCTCAATCACATCTAAAAGTTCAGAAATGGCAAAATGGTGTTTGTCCATCATCGATGCATCATACTGAAAATGAAGATTTAAGTAAAATCCTGCTGCATGTAGTCCTATGCAACTGTGTATCTCATCTGGACTGCAGGATACTAGAAATGGTTAAACTATATTCTTTTTTCTTTGAAATTTTCTTTTCATAACATCACTAGCATAATGGATAGCTTCATATAGTTAACGCATTGCAGGCCTATCATCATTATCAACAAGCCTTAATACCCGGACAAGTGGTTTAGTGAGCTGCACAATCATTAAACTCTCTCCAGAAGGTTGAATCTAGGATATCTTTAACAAATTTTTTCCTTTGCTATCTTTGGCATAGGCTGAAGTCATCCATTCATTGGATGTTACCATCCGCATAAGATGATCTTTGCTTGTTAACTAACTTTATAAGGCAATAAAATTTGTGGCAAACCATGTTGGAGCTTGCATAAGTATTTCTCTACTTCCAGTAAACTGTCTCATCAAATATGAAGGATAATAATGATTATACACATATTTAGTTATCCTAGATGCATGATCCACAGCAGAACTTATCAATGGTAATTTTTCAATATCAGATAGCATGAGGTTAATACAGTGAGTAGCATAAGGAGACCAAAAAAAGTTGGAAACTCACACTTCAACAATCTACGAGCAGCCACATAATTTGAAGCATTATCGGTGACTATATGCACAACATTCTCCTTTCCAACAAATAAAACAACTTCTTTAAGCAATTTGAACAATGTTTCAGCAGTCTTAGCAGCATGTGACGCATCAACAGACTTAAGAAAAATAGTACCTCTTGAGCAATACACCAAAAAATTAATTAATGTCCTTTTCTGATCTGTCCACCCGTTCGCCATAATAGTGCACCCTGTTTTTTTTCAAGTAGCTTGAAAGCTCTCTACAAATTCTTTAATCTCATCAACAGCCTTACCCAACAGATAACCCCGAATAGAATGATAGTTTGGTCCTTTATACCCCGGACCCATACTAGCAATAGCATCAGGTTGATAGTACATGACTTTCGTAGTATTAAAAGGAATGCACGCATCAACCATCCATTTAGCAATAGCCAAATCACAACGTTCAATAGCATCTTTGTTTTACAGAATACTTTTCAAAGTAGGTTGTGCTCCTGGAGTGGTCCTAGGCATAAAATAACTTGCAATATTTGCATATTTTTTTCCTTTATCTCTATGATCTATCATCCTTTTTTTTCCCCTCAATTCAACCACATCATCCTCTATATGTATGACCTTATATACTTCCTCTTCATGCACCCTATATGTAGGACTAAATGGATTCACCTCATCATGTATTTCCTCCAATTTTTTTCTTTTCTTTGGTACCTTTTAAGATTTGTATCATTTGATATGAACATCAGCAATAACTTTCTTACACCCTTCCACCTCTCCTTTTGCCCCTGCTAAATGTTGTTTAACTCGATGAATGCCCCCTGCAGCAAATACTTTATTACAAAATAAGCATACTGGCTTTACTTTTTTCGTATTTCCATTCAATTTAGGAGCTTCTCTACAATAAGCCCATGCAGGATCTGTTCTCCCTCTAACACCACTAGACTGAGTAGAAGCTATTCTAATAGAATCACATATTGATGGAGTTGTAGCATTTTCATTTTCAGCCATCACTACAAATACCAAATATGCAGAATTTATTAACAACACAATCACAACATATACTCAAATATGCATAATTATACTCATCAACAATCAATCAATAATTTAAACATTATAGTATTATACAATCTATAATAAACTAAACTCATTCACCATTTATTTAATCCATCACTAATCAAATATCAAACATTATACAATCCACAATAAACTAAACCAATTTATGTATACTCACATTAAGTTAAATTTTTAACCACGTTGAAGCAAGATCCACCCGACGTTGTGGTTTACTGGGCCCCTTGGCTGCTTGGCCCCTCACCCTCAAGAGTGGATCGAGCAGACACCCGAAGGCCGAAGCTCCTGTGATTTCAGATGTGAGAGCATGGAATGAAGTTCTGTTTCACGAAATGAATTCAAATTGAAGAGCTGGACCCATTAATCTTAAAGAAATACCAACCAGTGCAAGAGAGAAGAATTCTAAAAAATCAAAAGAAAAGTCTTGACATCATCCATCGTTCTTCTTGCTATAAAATCCGTGTCCATTCTTATCCCCTGCAAATTTTGGGATTATCGAGAATTATCGACCTAGAATTGTTGGCCTATAATATATGGGTGAGTATTCTTTTACTCCTTGGATTCAAAAATCGTTAGGGAACATGGACTGAGAAGCCTTGGCCTACGGGTCTCAGATTGGATACAAAATTAGAAATGATGCTAACCTAAAGGTGTTAATTCTTACCGGTCACTGGATGGTGAGCGTTGCTTGGAATTAATATAGGAGATTGGGTTATTGCCTATGGGAAACAGAGGAGGAAACTACTGGCGTTGCTGAGAGCCTGAGAGCTCACCTCTTGCAGGTGACGAACTTGAAGGCGAGCTCCCACAGCCGGTGGTTCTTGCATACCACCAGGCAAACCGTCCGGCTGATGTGCTCGTACCAGCACGCCACCAATGCCTTGAATGCTATCAGCGGCCACACCCGCCGTGGCGCCACTCACTGCAGCACAAACTGCGTCCCTTTCTCCCCCTTAGGCACCGGGAAATACGGCTGTAGACATCGAAACTAGTATTTGGATCTCGGCAATCAAAACAAATTGCAGCCTAAAGTGCTGGTAGGGAGGGCAATGGATGGTATTCGATGTTATATACTTATATACCGGGGCGAGGAGGCCAAGAGTGTGAGGGACTTGAGTCTGACGGTGTCAAGGTACTTGACGGCGAGGGCTTTGTTCGTAACAGAAGCCCGACGGAGAGGAAGAGGCGCAGTCCGGCAGTTGGCGAAGAGACGGAGGCAGGCGTAGCCCGGCTGCCCGAGGCCGAGGGATGGAGGCCGGACTCGCCGGAGGGACAGGAGGCAGGGCTGCGCAGTCGTTGAGGCCGGACTCTTTCGCGCAGTCGGCGTCGGCGAAGAGACTCTTCCATGAGTCGTCGAGGCCGGATTCTTTCGCTAGAGTCTTGTCGCCGAGCCGTCGAGGGACGGAGGCTAACCTCTTCCGTGCAGTCAGCGTCGGCGAAGAGACAGAGGCAGGGCTTCGAGTTCAAGCTTCGAGAATCAAGGACGCCGTTCGCTGGTTCGCAGAACTGCAGAGCAGCAGAAGTCGAAGGGACGTCTGGACGAAGCTATTGGAGTCTAGAGAATTTGAAACAACCCATCGGGCATTGAATTGAATATTGATTATTGATAAACCCGTAACCTGTCCGGTTCAGCCGGGTTACCGGTTCACGGGTGGATTGGATGGGTTAATCGAGTTAATCCGGATGACTTGCACATCCGATTTTTTTGCTAGAATCGGACCGGTTTAGCCTTCGGATCCTAGTTCAATTGATTGAATCGGCCAGTTTGGGTCGGTTTTGATAACTATGCTTCAGAGTCAGCCTCCGAGACCGGGATCGACTCCGGAGTTAGCCTCTAGCCTCGACTTCGGGATCGGCCTATAGCAGCCCCCCACGTGACTCGCCTGACACTTGTATCGCCACGTGGCCTAGCTGTCACCTGTAATTGCACGTGCCCTCGCGGCGGCTGCCAGTTGCGGCGCACGTCCGACAAGACCAGGCCTACCAGCCGATGGTGCTGCGCTATGGGAGGGGAGGGGATGGCCGGCTGCCCCTAACATGCTCAGAGGTGGTTGCGACCTATCCCTATCAGCCTTGCACCTATCGCTGGTCAGATGGAGACATCTTGAAATCAATAACCTTCCAAAAGTGGGTAAGGGGGACTTCCGATCAGGTATACGAACCTTCACTCATTACGAGAGAGGGGGATCTGAACTCCAAGTTCTGGGCTAAGTCTTTTAGTCCACTGTTCATCACTATTTCCCAAGTTACTTGAGCATCGGAGGATCCCCACCGGTGCAACCGGCCCTCGGGGACTTTCTTGCAGGATTTTTGTCCGAGAAGAAAGAAACGTCAGAAGATTCCCAGGCCATCCTCATCGTCCTTCGGACCATCGCCGTTCCTTGATGTTCAAGGAAAGTGATTTGGCGATATTAATATGTTGAACCGATCTGCGTGCTGACGCTGTACTAGTATGATACTGGTATAGGGTTTAGTACCGAGATGATGAATCATGATAGGAATCATTTTTGATAAATGAAACTATTCGATGTATTCCTCTTATTTTATAATGTAGATATTTATGTATATTATATTTGCATGAGAGCATGCCCGTTGGACAGATGAAATCAACATCAGTGCCTATGAAATGATGCCTTTATGAAGGGATAGAGTATGAGATAAATCTGTTGGCTTTCGTGGATAAGCTTATGAATTTTTATTTACGGTTATGACCAATAAATCATGAGCTCTACTGTCAATGGTCATAGTTTTTGGCCTGTTTAGCAGCAGATGGATATAAATCCTCACCGATTATTTTTAGTTTTTAACATTTAACTGATTTACATGCCCTACCGTGAATCAATCTCATGCAATTCTTTTCAAATAAGGAATCATTTTTATCAATGGCGAGGCTAAAAAGCTGGAGTTCTCCTGGATAATAAGATCTCACAGCATTGACAGATTAACTGATTAAAGGTCATCATTTGTTCAAGTGATGCATTAAATGTGCCAGAAATGCTGCATATTTGACTTTTCTTCTGAAACTTTATGTTCTAAAATACCTTCTTTTAGTGATCTCATTGTTGTGTAATTCTATAAAGGACCCTTGAAATAATTAATTTGCTTAATCAAATAGATATAATTAAATTGTTCTTTCCTTTTGTGCCTTGTGACCAGGTGCAGTCCAATTCAGCATGCATGGAATATGAGCACCCAGTTTCGATTGTCTAGCTGATCAAGGGCATCCATGCAGTGGTTGTCACTCATTTCAAGGAGCTTCCTGTTGTGGTCACCAGAATTTATGCATTAGCATGGGACGTCATGTTGGGTCAAGACTCAAGAGCCAAGCATGCGATGTTAAACATACCTAATGGGCATGTGTTGTTATGCGTACCTAATCTGGCATTCTGTTATTCAAAGCCGAATGTTAGGGCTTTCTGAAACAAAGGCCCGGAAGTATCTGGTTGTCACCAATTACAACAGCTTCTGTACCATAAGTCTGTCTGCAGTAGTCTGGATACTCGAGCATCTTTTTTAATGTCTTTTTTTTTGAATAAAAATATTCAATGCGAGGTTGTTGCCGTCATCAGAGACCTGATTTTTACCCCTCTATATTGGTGAAATGGTGATAAATGTTAAATTTATATATCATATTAATTTGGTGACCTGGCTGCCCATTGCTGTCTGTGTTGACGTGTAGACAAGCTGAGTTTGAGCAAATTAGGTTATTTCTTGGTCGGATAAGTAGCTTATTGGGATCTTTTGGGACATTTTGCCAGCAAGAAGCAGATTTGGGAATTTCTCAGCCCACCCATCAGAGGCGTGACGACTGCTAAGATATTTAGATTCTAAACTTTCAATGCTCGCTGGAGGTAATTTCTTGGTGATTCATCCTTCTATTGAATAGTTATCAAGATTGCTGAGAACTTTTGATGCTTCTGGTTGCTGACAAATGATCGATGAATAGCTAACTGAGCTGTTTGAAAGACTAGAGAATGGAGTGAAGTTGAAGCAGTATATTTTAGCTTACATTTTTAAGGTTATAAGAAAAGTTTGGCACATAATGGCATCAGATGGTTCGTGCAAAAACATAAGCTTTTTGAAACTTTTCAAATGTTCGATTTGATTGATCATGCTATCATAGATTCTAGTTAAGGCATCTTGAATTTCGAAGGCAATGATTTGGCCATTACCTTCTTAATGAATGGAGGTTCCATAAGAGATCAAGCTTATCTAACAAGCTTGCCCTTGACTTCGAATGTGACTTCGAACTAACGTTCAATCAGTTTTCAGATTATTGGAGGTGTGCCTAGAATAATATGTTCATTCAAGCTAGAGAGCACTTTCGATTCTAAGAAATAAGGAAAAGTCATTAGGCTGCTTTATAATTGTTTAGTGGAAGTAGTGTTTGAGCCAGATCCTCTCATGATACATGCAATAAAAAAAAGATAAACTGAAGAGACAATAGCACTCTAAGGAGTTGGGCTTAGTTTGGCTTGAATTAGAGCTATCTCTATCATTAGCTTGAATATCTTTGTAGACTTTGCCCCATAAAGCCAAACTAGAATTTCTTTTTCCTCTAAGGTAAGGTTTGGAAAATGGTTCGACTTTATGTTGGACTACTTTCGTCTAACGACCAGAAGCCTTCAACTAACAAAACAAATAAAAAATTTATGCTTTCTTTCATAGATAAAAGAGAGATTATCTATAAAAATTCTTCTTCCTCTTCGAGTAAAAAGGCACCATGAGCCATGAGCCATGCTCGTTTAGGTCATACTCAATGTGAATATGGATATAAATAAAACTTGGCTTGGTGTAAGGCCAATTTAGAAAATATGATGCTCCTTTCAATTAGTCCCATATCGGATAATTAAGGAAGGGTTGAATAAGATGGACAAGTACCAATTAGATCTTTTTTGGACTGTGATGGTCGTCTTGCTTTCATGTTACAAAACGGGTTCGTGGGTTTGCGGGCCCGAGTCATTACATTATGGTATCAGAGCCATACACTAGTCAAAAGTGTAGGAGCTAAGTGCTACACAGAGCAAAATGCTATATTGATCTGGACGTCGCCTCTTTAAGGGGGATAAATTATGATGCCCCTCCCAATTAGTCTCATATTTTTAAGGGAGAGCAGATTGATCTGGACGTCACCTTTTTAAGGGGTAGATTATGATGCCTCTCCCAATTAGTCTTATATCTTTAAGGGAGGGCAAATTGTGATGCCCCTCCTAATTTGTCCCATATTGAATAATTAAGGAAGGGTTGAATGGTTTATAACCAGTTAAATAAGATGGATAAGTACCAATTGGATTTTTTTTTTGGCTGTGATGGTCTAAGTTAATGTGAACCTTGTCCATCTTTCTTTCATGTTATGAAATAGGGTCGTGGATATGTGAGCCCGGGTCGTTACAGAAAAGCTAAGACATGAACCATATAATAAGTCTCTAAGAGTTAAGGATAAGTTAGGCCAGAGCTATGTTGTATAAGGTCGATCTCTATGTTATAAGGTCGAGAGATCGGTTATGAAACTGTTGATTGGAAACCTAAGCTTGGCCTTTAGAGTATCCTTGTAAAGATAAAACTAACCTCTTTCATGGTTGGAGGCCTTGTTCTTCTGACTTGAGATGACCAATTGAAAGGAATCAGAGATGAAGTACACTTAAGGAATCCCCGTTGGTTCATCTTTATCAAGCATGCTTGGTTCTTTTATGAGCAAGGATTTGATTTTCTCAAAGCAAGGGTGGAGGCACGAACATTCTAACTAATCTAAAGAAGAAAGGCGTATCTAAACTATAAATGCCAAGGAAGAATTTTGGAGGAAGGGAGAAGGAAAAGTCAAGGACTCTATAGCTTCAGAGCAACGACAGAGGTTCTTCACAGCAGTAGAGGAGGAACAGAGTAAATAACCTCCGCTCCACCTCATATAGCCGAAGGAGAGAGAAAGTAACATTAAAAACAAATAGCCCTTTCTTTGACTTTTGCAATAACCAATCGAAAATCATCACATGGTGCCCAACCATTAATGGGACATGGTGGTGACTCTTCGTTTAGCAGTGCTATCAATAAAGGATTTGTTTTTAGAATGCCATCAATAACATTAATGATGGATATTTAATCCCAAAAAATACCCCTTAATGATGGTATTTGCGGTAATATGTGTCATAAAATAATCATGCAATCACGTCAGCTTTGAAATTTATGCAAACAGAAAGTACATCGGCAGACTAGTCGCCTTGCTCATCACTGTAGCATGCACAATAAATCATCCCTTAGTTGACTTATGGTTGAAGGTTGGACATTTGGATTTATCTGACCTCAATAACCATCATGACCAAAGAGCCAGAGATCCGAGCACACGAAAATTGAGCTATCCAATAATTCGATCATAGATGAGCTACTTGATAGCTCGACTGAAGATGAGCTACATGATAGCTCATCTATATAGGAAAAGGTTAATAAGCTTAGGATTGATTAGCCTTACAAAGTTTGAGTTACTTTCGTGACTTAAGTAAAATCAACTCGACTTCTGAAACTGGAGGGAGAACTCATATTGGTCAAGCTAGCCTAGCACATACACATGACTAAAATTGATTCATTAGTTTGATTGAACTGTGCTATATACGATAAACTGTAACAACTAGAAGTAACGTAGCTGACCTATTTCAGTGCCTGGCAAAGGCGCCGGCCTATTTAGAATCCTTATCTTTTCAGAGCATAGAGACATTTTATATGGGATTCTACAATCCAATTCAGAAAAAAAAACTTTATTTATTATCTTCTTGGGGATTATACCTATGAGAGCCACTCAATAAGAGAGTCGGGTTCAAACACGCCTGTAAAACAACCCAATATAGATAAACAATTTTTTCTTAAAATGAAGAACAACAATCCAGAGAGCTCTCGGTATTCTTCTATTGCTTTATTGATTGAATGTTGAAGATTTTTCATTGATAAAAGACTTTAGACACACACACACATATACATAGATACATACATACATATATATATATATATGTATATATGTATACATATGTATATATATATGTATATATGTATACATATGTATACATATGTATATATATATATATATGTATATATGTATACATATGTATATATATATGTATATATATATGTATACATATGTATATATATATATATGTATATGTATACATATGTATATATACATATATATGTATATATATATATATATATATATATATACATATATATATATACATATATACATATACATATATATATATACATATACATATATATACATATACATATATACATATATATATATATATATATATATATATATATATATATATATATATATATATATATATATATATATATATGTATGTATGCATGCATGTGTTGAAGCCTGGTCACCGAATGGTGATCGTCAGAGAACTCCGAGAAGTTGTCGGCAAAGCTTTCTCCACTACGAAGGACCTGCAAGAAGTTCTAGGGCCGAAAGTTTCGGCGGGGACCCTCCGACGGTCAAGTCAGTGGCCTGGGTCACAGCCATAAGCTTGAAGAAGCTTAGATAGATAGATGAGTATGTTTTCTGGGAGCTTAAGTGTTCATACCTCGCCAAGGGTCCTTCTTACCCCTTTTATGGAAGAGAATGTCTGATAGACTCATGATGATTATGTGAGCTTGGAGATGGTTGGTGGGCCTAGTCTTGTCAGAGACGTAGGCCAAGAACGGTTGGTGGGCCTAGTCTCGTCAGACACGTGGGTTAGATGGTTAGTGGGCCTAGTCTCATCAGGCACGTGGGCCAGATGGTTGGTGGGCCTAGTCTCGTCAGGCGCATAGGCTAGATGGTTGGTGGGCCTAGTCTTGTTAGGCATGTGGGCCAGATGGTTGGTGGGTCTGGCTCACATGGGAGCCACGTAGGCATTGTGACTCATTCGGGAGTTGATATAAGGGCTGATGCTGGAGCGAGAACTGCCTTGAGATGGGGAGACGCCTCGGAGAGAAAGGGCCGCCCTGGGTCGGGGCCGCTCTGGAGAAGAGGGGCCGCCCAGGAGTGAAAGGGCCACCTCGGATCTAGGTCGCTTCGGAGAGGAGGGGCCGCCATAGGGCAGGGCTGTCTTGGAGAAGAGGGGCCACCTTGGAGCGGGACTGCCTTGGAGACGATGGGCTGTCTTGGAGTGGGGCCACCTTGAAGAAGAGGATCCGTTCTGAAGCAGGGCCGCCATGGGGCAGAACTACTTCTTTTGGTCTTTGTCCTCAGTTAGCCATGGCCGTTAACACTTACGTGGTACCATCAGCTATGTCAGATGCCCTCCCCGCTCCTGAGCTTAAGTGGTCACGTACTTCGTAACCCTTGAGCAAAAGGAGCGTAAAATTTGCTATCATTATTGGTTTCATGCACCATTAATCGTCGGAGGCGGGACACGCTTCTCCAAGGTGGGGTCTCTTCAAAGCTCCATCACACTAATGATAAGTATAAAAAGTAACGCCGATTATGGGTGTATCGAGAAAATATTTCTTGAGGGGCGAAAAGGCCGGGCGCCATTACTAGGCCATCATCCTTAATGTTCCATCATTGGCCACAGAACACATCCCCTGGGCGATACCGAGGCGCCATATCTCTGGCAAGAAAGGATTTTTGACAGCTAGAGGTTACCTTTACTTGTGGATGGCCACGTGGCGCTGCATCGGGCGGGATGATTCAAAATTTTTGCATAAGATCATCTTGCCCGCCCATCCAGGCTCCTTATGCCTCTGTCATTCCTCTTGTCGTTTTGAACTTCAGGGTCCCGAGCTTTCTGTTCTTCCTTTTTGTCACCAGGTCAGTTCCCTCTGTCTTCTTCTTCCTCTATTTTCTTCTTTTTATGGATCTCCATGCTATTAGGAAGGACAAGAGGCATGTAGTGAGGTTCCTTTGGTATGATGTCGGGCGACCAGTGGTATCATCATTCGTGACCGTCCGACGATTGCCGTTCGATCTCCACCTAGGATTTCTCCACCACCCTCCGTTTGACCAATACCCCCTCCGGTTGCCACCTCTAATTCGGTAGGTCCAGAGAGGACAGTCTCCACCATGACCCCTGAGGAAGTAGAGGACCTTAGGGTTAGGTATCGGGCCCTCGATAACATCCGTCTGTCTACTCCTGGGCTCGATGATAGGGTAAACTCTGGCCCTTTCGGTGGGATTGCCCTATATGAAGAGTTCTTTAAGTGCGGGATCCGTCTTCCTTTTCCTTCATTTGTCTTGAATTTATTGAATAGGTATGAACTTGTTCCAGCACAGTTGACTCTGAACTTGATCCAAATCATTTGTGCCTTTGTAGTCCTCTGTTATTTCCATGGCTTGGCCGCTAGGATTTCTTTATTCCGAGCCTTTTATAAACTCCGTCACCATCGTGAGGCCCGGTGGTGGATTTTTACCTCTAGGTCCCGAAGGATCCTGCAACTTAACCTTCCCTCCAAAGTCAAGGGATGGAAATCTCATTTTCTTTTTTCCCATATGGATGGAGTGAGGATGGGTTGGAGGAGCCCTAACGTCGGCCCCAACAAAAACTCCACCGTGGATAGGAGGGACCGAGAGCTCTTTGACCTCTTGACGTCTTCCGAAATTCCTCCCTACCGAGAGTTGTTGATTGAGGTCAACCTTTATGAGGCCGGTTTGGCATTGGTAGCCGGTGAGTGCGAGACCTTGTCCATCTTATCCCCCCTTTCTCTCTCTCTTTTTTTTTTAACTTCTAGTTCCTTGTGCAGTGATAAAGTTGCCAGTTGAACGATTGAAAGCGGGAGCTCGAAGGAGGAGGGAGGAGGCCGGCGAGGTGGTGAGGCTGGCCAAGAAATCTCGATGGGAAACTCAAGGCGAGCCGGCCCAGGCCTCTGTGGCTCCCATGGAGACTACTACCGCAGAGGAGCCGAGGGAGAGTGCCCCGGCTGAGGAGCTAGTGAGAGGAGATATCCCTGCCGTGGCCGAGGTGGGGCCGGGAAAGAGGAGCTAGTTGGCCCCTGTGGAAGGGGTCATGGACGAACCTTCGGCTCCCACCGGGCCGATGGAGGTGGTCGTCTTGGAGACCGAGAATGAACCTCTGGCCCCTCCTAAGCTAGAGGTGGAGGGGATCACTCCAAGGGCCAGAGCTGAAGAGATACCGATGATGGCGGACGAAGGTGGGGCAGAGCCGTCGACCCCGTCATCATCGCCTAGTTAGGGGTCCAGCGTCGATGAGCCACGATGGCTGCTAAGGTTCTCAGCCATGGAGAGCGAAGGATTGACGGAGCACCTACTGAAGAGGGTCCATCTGCCAAGGTTCTGGGAACAGCTCCGCCTTGTGCCTGTCATCGGCATCCTCAACACAATGTACGTGTCGGTACTTTAGATAATTTCTGTTTGCGATGTTCCTTTTCATGTTAATCTGAACTAAGCTTTGACTATCTCCTTAACTTTCGCAGACGGCCAACGAGGTTCTCACCCTTCAGAACACCATGGTCCGGACCGCTGGCACAACGCACACTCTTGGGAGCGGCTGGTCGCATGCCGAGCCTGGCTCGATGAGATGGCCAAATAGTTGGCTGAGGCTAAGGCCTAGGAAATGGCTATGGCCAGTAAGTTTCTTGCGGTCCAGACCACTTGTAATGACTAGGAGGCCCGGTCCAGAGAGGCCGAGGGGAAGGCGGCAGCCGAGGTTGAACGGGCATTGGCAGCTGAGGCCAAGTTGACGAAGGCCATGGTGAGGCTGGGTCCAGCCGAAGAGAGGCTAGGAGAATTGGCATAACAACTGGGCAACGCCGAGGAACGGGCCGAGATGGTGGAGGCCGTTGGTCATGCCGCCGAGGAAAGAGCTGCCCTGGCAGAGTCGAACGCCCAGAGTGCCGAAGAGAGAAGGGCCGACGTTGAGACCCGGGCCTAGAATGCCGTTGAACAGTACAAAGGTTCCTCAGCATTTGACCGAGAGGTAGAAGAGGTGGGTCTCGATGGCTATTTCAAGGGCTTCGAACATTGCAAGGAAAAGGTCTTCCGCATCTTCAAACTCGGTGGCCTTGACTACATCCAGCCTAGGGACCTGGATGAAGAGGCATCGGACGGGGACGGCACCGACAATGAACTGGGGCTTGCCAAGCCATAAACTCCTAGGCCTTTACTTGCTTTCTTAAAATTTGATTGTAACCGAACTTAAATCAACTTTTTATATTTCTTTCAAACATTAATGAAAAGAGAAATTTTGCCCATGCATGTTGTTGTACTTAGCTCTTATAGTGGCTTTATTTCTCTGTAATGGTATACCAATCTTGGTTTTTAGACTCAGCAGTGAGTGTCTGCGGCCCTTTCGGCGGCCTGACCAGGATTTGTATGAACTTATGGTGTTGACTAAGTACTTAGTCCCTTAGGCATTTATCGAAGCGATTGTAGGGTGCTAACATTCGCTAATTAGCGCTTAGGCAAGCTTGAGAGTTCTTCAATACCACCTTGGGGGTTTCGTGTGCCGGCCCGAGGGGTGGCTCGAACATTGTCGGAACCATCGGGGTCTTGAACCGCCTCAGGGGGCATCTCCATGTCGGTTCGAATGGTGACCCGCTAGTTGCGATACTGCCGAGCTCCTTTTGAACTGCCTCGGGGGTTTTGCATGACAGCCCGAGGGGCAACTCGAACGTCGTCAAAACCGTTAGGGTCTTGAGCCGCCTCGGGGGGCATCTTCATGCCGGCCCGAGTGGTGATCCGCTAGTTGCGAGACCGCCGAGATCCTTTTGAACTACCTTGGGGGTTTCGTGTGTTGGCTTGAGGGGGGACTTGAATGTTGTTGGAACCATCGGGATCTTGAACCACCTCGGGAGGCATCTCCATGCCAGCTCGAGTGGTGATCCGCTAGTCGGAAGACCACTGAGCTCTTTTTGAACTGCCTCAGAGGTTTTGTGTGCCAGCTCGAGGGATGACTCAAACGTTGGTGTAACTGTCAGAGTCTTGAACCGCCTCAGAGGGCATCTCCATGGTGGCCCGAGTGGTGACCCGCTAGTCGCGAGACCGTCAAGCTCCTTTTGAACCACCTCGGGGGTTTTGCGTACCAGTCCGAGGGGCGACTCAAATGTTATCAAAACTGTCGGGGCCTTGAACTACCTTGGGGGGCATCTTCATGCCAGCCCGAGTGATGATCCGCTAGTTGTGAGACCATCGAGCTCCTTTTGAACTACCTCGGGTGTTCACGTGCCAACCCGAGGGACGACTCGAACATCGTCGGAACCGTCAGGATCTTGAACCACCTTGGGGGGCATCTCCATGCCGGCCCGAGTGGTGATCTGCTAGTCGCGAGACTGCCGAGCTCCTTTTGAACCATCTCGAGGGTTTTGTGTGCCGGCCCGAGGGGCGACTCGAACATTGTAGGAACCGTTGGGGTCTTGAACCGCCTTGGGGGGCATCTCCATGCCAGTCCGAGTGGTGACCCACTAGTTGCAAGACCATTGAGCTCCTTTTGAACCACCTTGGAGGTTTTGCGTGCTAGCTTGAGGGGTGACTCAAACGTCATTGGAACTATCGGGGTCTTGAACCATCTCGAAGGGCATCTCAATGCTGGCCTGAGTAGTGATCCGCTAGTCACGAGACCATTGAGCTTCTTTTGAACCGCCTCAGGGGTTTCGTGTGCCGACCCAAGGGGCGACTCGAACATCATCAGAACTGTTGGGGTCTTGAACCATCTCGAGGGGCACCTCCATACCGGCCAGAGTGGCGATCTGCTAGTCGCAAGATCATCGAGCTCCTTTTGAACCACCTCGGGGGTTTCGCATGCTAGTCTGAGGGGCGACTCAAACGTCGATAAGTCCTCAGCTTTGGAGATAAGTCAGATGTAACATTTGAAATTTTTTTTATTATCATCAGACGAGGGGGTACATCATTGATAATATCGGAGAAGGTTGTCTGCATTCTAGGTATGAGGGATGGGCCATCCGTCGAATCCTTCGATCCGGTATGCTCCTCGGTGAAGTACTTCGGCCACCCGGTAAGGCCTCTCCTAGTTTGGAGATAACTTGCCCCCCTCCGTTGGTTTGGATGCCTCGGCCTTTCTGAGGATTAGATCTCCAGGACGAAACATCTTAGGACGGACCCGAGCATTGTAATACTTGGTCTCTCATTGGCAGAATATGGCCATTCTAAGCCAGGCCCGGTCGCGCGCCTCGTCAATGAGGTCAAGGTTGACACTCAGCTGTGTAGGGTTATACTTTTCATTGTATGACTCCACTCGAAAACTTGGAAGGCCGATCTCGACAGGGATGACCACTTCAGATCCGAAGATAAGGCTGAAAGGAGTCTCTCCTATCGGAGCCCTTGGAGTCATGTGATACACACACAATACTCTTGGGAGCTCCTTCATCCATCTGCCTTCAGACCCATCCAACCAAATTCTAAGCCCTTAGAGGATGGTCCGATTTGTGACCTTGGCTTCTCTGTTGGTCTGCGGATGGCTGATGGAGATGAATCGATGGTAGATGTTTAGCTCGGTGCAGAATATCTTGAACATAGCATTATCAAACTGCCGGCCGTTGTCGGTGATGATAGTATGGGACAACCCGAATTGGTATATAATGGACTTCCAGAAGAAATATTTGACCTTGCTTTCGGTAATCTTGGCCAGTGCCCTGACTTCAACCCATTTGGTGAAGTAGTCGATGGCGACGAGTAGAAACTTTCGTTGACCCGAAGTCAAGGAAAATGGCCTAAGGATGTCCATTCTTCACTGGGCGAAGGGCCATGGGGCCGAGAGCGGGCTCAGTGGAGAAGCCGGCTTTCGCTGGATGTGTGCATGTCGTTGGCAGCTGTCGCATTTTTGGACCAGCTCGGCGACATCCTCCCTCATGGCAAGCTAGTAAAATCCTTGGCAGGGAGCTTTCTATGCTAGCGATATGCCCTCTAGGAGGTCTCCATATATGCCTTCATGTATCTCTCTAAGGATATAATCAGCATCTGTAGGACCGACACACTTAAGAAGGGGTAGAAGAAAGACCTTCTATATAATCGTCCATCCAGCAACATAAACTTGGAGGCTCTCCATTTGAGCAGTCTGGCTTCTTCGCGATTGGCAGGGAGAGTGCAGTCCATGAGGTAGCGGATGTAAGCATCCATTCACGTTGGCTCCTATGCGACCGGGAAGACTTCTTCCTTGTCTTCAATACTAGGTCTCTTCAAATGTTCGATGTAGGTGCTTCCCAAAACGTTGTTCGCCAAAGTGGCCAGACTAAAAAGGGCATCGACCTTAGCATTCTCACTTTGGGGAATGTAACTAATGTTGAAATATGTCAGTAAGGAGATTAAGAGTTAGACTTTCTCCAAGTATCAGGACATGATAGGATCCCATGCCTCGTATTCCCTGTTGATTTGTTTGAAGATGAGTTGAGAGTTGGTGAAGATTCTGAGATGCTTCACCCTGAGCTCTTGGGCGAGCCTTACCTCGGCCAGCATGGCATCATACTCGGCCTGGTTGTTTGTAGCTTTGAAGAGGAACCGAAGGGCGTATTCCACTTCCTTGAGAGTTTGAGGCTCCATCCACGTGGAGAATCCAGGTTTTCCCCACATCCTTGAGCTCAGCATATGGTTTCATCATTGGGGGTTCTTTTGATTGCTCCTCGGCCCAAGTATACTCAACCAAGAAATCAACCAAGACTTGAGAATTCAGGGCCGGCCTCGATTGGAATGAGAGGTCAAACTCTTCCAGCTTGATCACCCATTTAGCCAACCAGCCCGAGGTGTCAGGACAAGCTATGATAGCTTTAAGGGGTTGGTCCATGAACACCATGATTGGGTGAGCTTGGAAATATGGCCTAAGATGCTAAGCGGAGATGATTAGAGCAAAAATAATTTTTTCTGTTTTGGAGTACCTGACTTTGGCGTCATGGAGCACTTTGCTCACGTAGTAGATGGGCTTCTTGTTGGAAATTGTATCCTAAAGCTGGATGATTATGCTAATGTAAATTACATATAAATTAATATATTAATAAAAGTTATTTGGCAGTTTATTCATCACAAGAACATCTTCTTAAAAACTCCTAATAATAATGAAGCCCTCAGGATCTTCCTTCATGATAAAGGAGGATTTATCTTTGAATGTCCTCAAAAGAGTTCGCGACCAAATGAAATAGTATGACATGGCCATAATACTATCAATTATAGGGCGTTGTATATCATATTTGTTGGTTGTCCTCTTAACCAAGGAGTGTAGAGACACTGGTATGACATACATGTGAAAGTATATGAGTACATTTCACCGAACGTGACTCATTTTTGGATACTCTGCTGTCAAGAGTTAATCCGAGAAGATATGGATATAAGTATCCTTAAGACCTGAGAATCACAGCCGGTGACTTGCAAGCAACTCATTGTACTTAGGTGCTGGACCACCTGAATTTCTAATCCAGCTACGAAAGGTTACTAGGTGCAGTCAAGTACTTATGGTAGTCAGTTATGGATCAAGATAGAATTTGACCTATCCCGTTAAAAGGAGAAATGCTTGTGTTTCAATTTAGCAAGACCTTGGCCAAGGCATTTCATGTGAAGGTCACATGATCACTAAAGTTGAAATCACTTTATGGATTTGATGTTTAGAGTTGACAGGCTCTTAAGCCATCCTTAGCATTTGTGGTCAAAAGGATGAATTATACGGTAACTATTTCTTAGGGTTCTTGGAGTTTGCTCGGCAACTCTTCGACCTATCCGGACGTTGGGTTCCATTGCTAGATGGGTACATCGATTAGTATAGAAAGTTATTCCTATGCTACCGGCTTAGTTTCGAACCTAGAGAGTCACACGCATAGAAGTTTCCTAGGATGATCTATTTGCTGATCAACGATTGAGAATCGTATATGATTTAATTAATCAATTTGATTGATTGAATTATCTCAATTGGGTTAAGTACAAGTGAATCAGATTCAATTAGGTTTAAGTCTATTAGAAGGACTAATCAATTTCAAATATTGATTTAAAATTAGACTTGATTTGGATTTAAATAGATTCAGGACTAGACAAATTTGATTTGGGCTAGGACCATGATCTATGTAGGTTCAGTCCAATAAATTCAAATCAGCTTAAACAACCCAAACCCCTCGAATAAGGATCTCACACGATGAGATAACTTAATTAAATTCTAATGTAGAATTTAATATATTAATTTAATCTTTTCCAAACCATTTTTGTTGGAATTCTAAGTATTAGAATTCATGTGAAATTAATGTACCTCTTTGAATTAACCAACAATAGAATTCTAAGTGTTAGAATTCACATCTCTTTGGTTTTCACCAAACGTCGGAATTAACAAGACGTTGGAATTCTAAGTGTTAGAATTCACAGGTTTTTACCAAATGTCGGAATTAACCAAACGTTGCGTCTCTTTGGTTTTTATCGAACGGCAGAATTCTAAGTGTTAGAATTCAATAAGCTGAAGACTGAATTGAGCCTATAAATCAGAGGACATTCTTCACCAAATTATAACACAACACATGATATGTCGTGGATTGAAATTCTAAAGAGTTAGAACACAAAATCCTTGTGTGATTCTGGTGTTAGCAAAAGTTTGGTGGATCTTAGAAAAAAATTCAAGTGGAAGGATTCAAGATCAGCAAAGTTATTTTTCCGCGAGCTAGTACTCCTGGAAATCCAATCATTTGGGGACTTTGCGTGAACGATACTAGAGGCCGGACGATTGAACGGCTGCAGAGCACAAAAGGATTTACCAATTGCTCTTAAGGTAAGTGATATGATCCATAGATCTTAAGGCATGCTTCAAGACAAGAAGTACGACTTCTACCTTGAAGATCAAGATATGATCTTGATGATTTTATTTATATGTATAATTTAGATCAAACAATCTTATATATAAGGCAAAGATATGATCTTGATTCATGTTAGATAGATTAATATTTAATCTTTAAAATTTGCATTGATAATTGTTATCAAATTATTAAATATGCATGCCTCAGAGTTTATTTCTCCCTACAAATGGTATTAGAGCATGGTTTCATCTTGATCTAATTTATTGCATGTAAATTAATGCTCCTATTAATTTTATAATCAAAGCTAAAATGGATCACCAGGCTATTCGGTCACAGATGGATTAAAAATCCAAATTACCCATTCAACGAGGTATTCTGTAATATATTGCCATGTCGTTATGGTTCTTTTATTACTGATGCTTAGTCAAAAGATAATTTAAATTGATCTTTGGCATCAAAACATAGATTACACATACTCTCAAGAGACGTTTTATATTTGATACATATTGATGTTGTATAAAAGCATGATATTTGCATGTTTAGTATAAAATATAGATATGAGATATGATGGCTTGTTGCCTATGTTATGAAACATATAAATATTTATGAGAGTCGTATTTGAATGTCAAATATTTATTCATAATATTTTTAGATATGATCTAAATATAGGAATTATGAGTAGTTGTATAATGCAAGTGATGCATGATTCGAAATATATGACATGAAATATATTTAATCTTTTGGGTTAGCTAAATCAGGTCCATAAAGGGTTAGACCCTAAGGTTTAAATCAAATGGACTATAAAAATATTTGATCAAATCTAAATTAATTAGATTAGGTTAAGGATGCTCTAAATCAAACAATAGTTGTAGTTGATCATGTTCATGTCTTTGATTAAACCAAATGGAAGTAGATTAGGCTCCGTGATTGAGCATGAATCTCTTAGATGGTCAAATCAAAATTGGTTAATCATATGATGTCAAGGTAAGTTGGCAAGTTTCTCTAGGATCAATGATCGAATAGTTTTTAATTGGGAGCTACTCGTATTGATGTATCTTTAATGAGTTAATGGCATATCTCTTCCATCTGTCTCACTTACCTGGTCATTATGGTGACCATTTATAATTCAGATCATTTACCTGATTCAGGTTGACCCATGCCTATAAGAAAATCAGTCTGACTGATTTAGGTGCCACTTAATCTGACTTAATGTTATTTCATTCTACCAATTTCATAGATTCAGTGGGAGAACTTGATTAGTCAATTTATCTTCAGATTATTAAATCCTCTAAAATTATTAGGTCCTTAAAATAAAATAGTTATATGATAACTAGATCATAGCCTCCCATTAAGGTGAGTGATAATTAGTCCGATGTTTTGATAATCATTGGAGGCACTCCATGCCTGGTTCTTATCAACCATCAGAATTATTATTCATTATATGATAAGTCAACGTAACTATTAAATATAGACAGTCAGGTGGACCGAGCTTCACTCGGGCTTGGTTGTCTATAGATAGATTGCACTAATTATATTATTTAATGGTTGGACCTAACCGAAACTTTCAGTGGAGGCACTCCATGCCTGCTGAAGAGGAACATAAGGCAAAACTGAATACTAAGAATTATTTTGAAAAATAATTAGTTTTGAACCTACTCTTAGATGCATATGGGCTGGCCAAGCTTCATTTGGTCCTGTATGTAGTCTATGTAGATCTTAGTGCCCACTAAAGAATTAAGAATAATTCTTCGAATTGGGGTGTAGAGGCTACCAATTTGAACAAAATAGTGGAAGAATCTTTAAACTAAAGTACAAGTCCTTAGACTGAATCAATTTTATACTACTAAACTTTAGTTTTTCCTTATGCAGAAAATGGCCACTAATTTATCATTAAGGTCCCTATTGGATAGTGACAAGTTGAACGGTTTAAATTTTAATAGTTGGTTTAGAAAACTTAAGATCGTCCTTGAGCATGAGAGGATTCTATATATTCTGAATAATCCTGCACCAGAGATACCTAATGCAAACACTCAAAGTTCTGAGAGAGACACTTATCAGGAGTAGCTCAGTGATAGAACTAGCATGCGTTGCATCATGCTAGCAGCAATGAACGATGAATTTAGTTGCCGGTTCAAGAATGTTCAGCCAGAAGAAATCATTCAAGCGTTGAATGAATTTTTTAGCACACCCGACGACATTGAAAGGCACAAGACTAGTTGTGATATTTTTAATGCTCGAATGAGGGATGGATATCCTATCACTGATTATGTATTATATATGATCAAGAAGATAGAATTCCTAAGCAAGATCGGCTTTCCCCTACATGAGTAGTTGGGAAAAGATGCGATCCTAAATTCCTTGCCTCCATCCTTTCGACCTTTCCTTACTCATTTTCGAATGACAAAGCCTGCAGTCGACTACCACGGTCTGTTGGGGTTGTTACAGAACTTTAAGAAGGACAACCAGCTTTCTAAGTGTTTGGTTAATATGGTTGAAGGATCTAAGGTAGGGCGTCAACCCTTTAGGAAAGGGAAGAAGAAAAAATAAGAAAAAGGTGCAACATGCTAGGACATCTATAAGGGGTCAGATGCAGAAGAAGAAAGTTGATAAAAGTCAAGCTGAATGCTTTCATTGCAAGATGCAAGGGCACTGGAAGAGGAACTGTCCTCTTTATATTACCACACTTGATCCAAACAGGCCAAAGAAGAAAAAAGGGGCAAGATGTTGCTCAACAAGGTATTTATATGATAACACATTGTAATTTTTGTATATATGATAATCAGACCTGGGTATTGGATACCGAGAGTCCTTTTAACATTTGCAATTCATTGCAGGGACTACAGGTCACTAGAAGATTTGAGGACAATGAAAGATTCTGTTAACCCCAGATTGATTTTGATGATTACAAAACTATTAAGCAATTCTAAGCTTAATACAGGGAAGTTCGGTCGCTTTGCAAGTAAGTATGTTCGTGCAAAACTGATTGATAAGAGAGTACTTCATTCTATTTTGCCACCTGTTAAATTTCGTTTGCCTTAGATAATTTTATTGGCTTGGGAGTTAACTAGTTAGCTAACTTGTTATTCCATTTAGCTAGCTGGCACAACATTCAGCTAACTGATAAGCTATCTCAGTGGCTTGGCCAAGCGTCATCCTCATTGAGCTGCTAGTTAGCTAGCTTGTTAGCTAGCTGGAGTTCTTTCAGTTAGCTAAGGTGCTCGTCACTGTTGTTGGCCGAACGTCCTCCATTTTTAGCTAGCTGGTTAGCTAGCTTGGGATGCCTTTGAGCTAACTGGACTGCTTTTTAGCTAACTACCGTTGCCTGTTAACCTTCCTAGCCGAATGCTCTTTATTTTTAGCTAACTGTTAAGCTAGCTGCTGGATCTCCTAGCTAGCTGGCGTATCTTGTTAGCTAACTGCTTTGACTTGGAGCTAACTGCTTAGCTAACTATTTTTCATAAGAAAGCTTCAAGCCGTGCGTATGCCAAATTTAGTTAGCTGGAGAGCTAACTTCCTCTCTCTCTGGCTGTTTGAATGGTTTCTGTAGTTAATTGAAGAGCTAGCTACCTGTTGGTTAGTTAGCTAGAAAGTTAGCTGCTTTATTCTGATGTGTGGCTGCTTTTTGCTCAATTAGCTAGTGAGCTAACTAGCTTGGGCGATCTCTCTGTTGCCTTTTTCCTTAGTTAGCTGGAGAGCTAACTAAGTTGGACGATTTCTCTGTTGCTTTTGAACTTAGTTAGCTAGTGAGCTAACTAACTCTTCTTTAGTTAGCTATTGAGCTAACTCCCGTCCTCTGTGTCTCCTGCAAGCTATGAGCCATCATTTTCTAGTTAGCTGGGGAGCTAACTACCATAGCATGGCCTCTTTCCTCTGCCGTTTGATTTGCTCGTTAGTTAGCTGAAGAGCTAACTATCTTTTGCTTAGTTAGCTGCTGAGCTAACTGAGTACTCTGCACTTTTTCTCCTGGCCGATTTCTTTTGTTGTTAGTTAGCTGGGAAGCTAACTAGCAATTATTTTAGTTGCCTAAGGAGCTGCCTATCTCTCTCCTCTAGATGCTTTTTTCTTTGCCGTGGCATCTCTTGTGAGCTAGCTGACTAGCTAGCTGGGATTTCCTGGTTACCTCTTGGCCGAATGCATTCAAGTCTTCAGCTACCTGGAGTTAATTCCAGTTAACTGCCCCTAAGTTCTTGAGCATGCTCTTTCTCTCTTACTCTCTCTCTCTTTCTATTTTCAGCTACATTTAACTTTTGATTTTTTGAATTGTTTCAGAGTTCTTCCTTCCTTAAATGGAGACATGCATTCAATGCTTATGGGAAACATTTTACAACGGTTATATTTTCTTCCCGTTTTTATTTCCATTTGTTTCTAATGTATCTAACGGATATCTTTTTGTTGGATTATTATAAATAGCTGGGATTAGATGCTCACTATGATGATTTTTGAAAAAGATATTTTCAAGAGGAAGAAATCCAAGAAAAGAGTTTTTACTGCATATTGTTGAGTGGTTGATAAGAAAGTTGCTGTGCATTCAAGTTCATTCATTGCTCCAAAAAGTCATCCAAATCATTGAAGTTTTTCAAGCAATCAAGACTTTAGCTACTTCGACTTCATTCATTTATTGCTGAAGATATTGCTTCAAAAGTTGTAAAGTATTTTCTAAGTATTTGCTCATTATAGGAGCTTCTCTTTAACATTCTCTGATTATCTTGTAAAAGGGTTAGTGTTAACCCTTGATTATTGTTGGCTTCCTTGTGCCATGAAACAAGAGGACTAGCCTGGTTTGGCTAGGGTTTTGGCTTCCTTGTGCCGTGAAACAAGAGGACTAGCCTGGTTTGGCTAGGGGTTTTAGGCTGTCTTGTGCCGTATAAACAAGAAGGCTAGCCAGGAAAGGCTAGAGGTTGTAATCGGTGTGGTATGATTAGTGGAATTCTCAAAGGTTTTGGGGAGTGGATGTAGGTGCTGAGTTTGGCACCGAACCACTATAAACTTTTATGTGTTTGTGGTTGTTTGATTCTCTATTGTTATTATTCTATGCACCCCACTACACCGCTGCAAATTAAAATTAGGGTTAAAGCACATATCTGCATAGTAATTAATTTTTAATAACCCAATTCACCCCCTCTTGGGTTGCTACATCTGGGCAACAAGTGGTATCAGAGCAGAGTACTCTTGATTCCCATAGCTTTGATTAGCTTGGAGCCAAAGATCAGTAGTAATCCCAATGAGTTCTATGTTGACTGAAGGACAATCAACTAATAGACCACCTTTGTTCAATGGAACAAATTACACATATTGGAAAGCACGAATGAAAATCTTCATTCAAGTACTAGATTATGATTTATAGGAAATCATAATTAATGGACCACACACATCCACTATTATGATTGAAAATATTAATATTGCAAAACCTGAATCTGAATGGGATGAGCAAGATAAGAAATTAGCTCAATTAAATGCAAAGGCTATGAATGTTCTTTATTGCTCTCTTGATGCAAATGAGTTTAACCGCATATCAACTTGCATATCTGCTAAGAAAATCTGGGATAGACTTGAAGTCACCCATGAGGGTACAAATCAAGTCAAGGAATCCAAAATAAATATGCTTGTTCATAAGTATGAATTATTTAAGATGGATTCTGCTGAAAATATTACTGATATGTTTACAAGATTTACTGACATTATTAATGGACTGAAAAGTCTTGGAAAATCTTATGCTAATAGTGATCTTGTTAGAAAAATCTTAAGATCTTTACCTAGGACATGGGAAACAAAAGTCACTGCAATTCAAGAAGCAAAAGATCTCAACACTTTATCACTTAAAGAGTTGGTTGGTTCTTTGATGACTCATGAGCTTCAGCAATGACAACATATCGATGAAGATGAATCAAAGAAGAAAAGGACAATGGCATTGAAGAGTGCAACTCAAGAAGATGAAAGTCAAGAAGCCACAAGTGACAGTGAGAAAGATGATGAAATGGCACTTATTTCAAGAAAATTTAAAAAGTTCATGAAGAGAAAGAAATTTGGAAAAAGAAAACATTTTGTCAAAGGAGACCATGGCAAAGATAAGGAAAAGAGTGAACCTCCAACATGCTATGAGTGCAAAAAGCCTGGACACATCAGACCAGATTGTCCACTATTAAAGAAAGGATCTAAAAGAATAAAGAAGAAGGCAATGATGGCTACTTGGAGTGACAGTGAAGCTACGAGTTCAGAAGATGAAGAGAAAACTGAAGTTGCCAATGTTTGCTTCATGGCTGATAATGATGAGGTAAGCCCTAACTTTTTAGATGACTTTACCTTTGATGAATTACAATGTGCATTTTATGAACTTATTGATGATTTTGCAAATTTAAGTTCAAAGAGCAAAGAATTGAAAAATGAAATAAAAAATCTTACTCTTGAAAAGGAAAGAATTTCAAAGGATAATGAATCATTGTTAAAGGAAAACCAAGATTTGAAAAATGAAGTGAATAAATTAAAACCAATTGTTAATAGATTTACTTTAAGCTCAGAAAAATTAGAAATAATTTTAAATAGTCAAAGAGTTGTTTACAATAGAGCTGGTCTTGGATACAATACTTTTGAAAGACAGAAATTTTTGAAAAATATTTATGAGCATGCTGATGATTCTATCAAAATTACATGTTTTAAATGTGGAAAAATAGGACACAAAGCTTATATTTGTCAAACACAAAAGATAAGAAAAATATGGGTTCCAAAAGGAGCCATCTTGACTAACCCTAAAGGACCCAACAAAGTTTGGGTACCTAAAAATAAAAATTAAAATTGTGTATGCAGGTGTGTCTTGCAACCTGAGCAATTAAAAGATAATGGTACTTGGATAGCGGGCGCTCAAGACACATGATCGGTGATGAATCACAATTCATCACTTTGAAAGCAAAAGATGGAGGTGTTGTTACTTTCGGTGATAATGGCCAAGGAAAAATAATTGGCATTAGAAAAATAGATATCATACCTCATGCTTATATTGATAATGTTTTATTTGTGAAAGGACTGAAACACAATTTACTTAGTATTAGCCAATTATGTGACAAAGGATTTAATGTTACATTTGAATCATCCTTATGCATTGTTAAAAATCCTGCTAATGAAAACATGAAATTTGTTGGTTAAAGGCATGGTAATGTATACATTGTTAATTTAAATGATTTGCATGATCAAAATATTGATTGCCTAGTTGCTACAAACAATAAAACTAATAATAGTTGGTTATGACATCGTAGGCTAGCTCATGCAAGCATGGATTTACTATCTAAATTAATTAAGAAGGATTTAGTACATGGTTTGCCAAAACTTGTTTTTGAAAAAGATAAGATTTGTAATGCTTGTCAATTTGGAAAATAAATCAGAGCATCTTTTAAATCAAAGAATTTAGTTTCAATCACTAGACCTTTGGAGCTCTTGCATATGGATTTATTCGGTCCTACAAGAACAACTAGTCTAGGAGGAAAAAGATACGGTTTTGTTGTTATTGATGATTTCTCTCGCTTTACATGGGTTTTATTTCTATCTAGTAAAGACGAAGCATTTTCAGCATTTCAAAAATTATTTAAAAAATTACAAATGAAAAGAATTCTTCCATTTTGTCGATACGAAGTGATCATGGAAAAGAATTTGAAAATAAATCTTTTGAAGAATTTTGTAATGAAAATGGAATTGAACATAATTTTTCTGCACCAAGAACACCACAATAAAATGGAGTAGTTGAAAGAAAGAATTAAATATTAAAGAAATGACGCGTACCATGTTGTGTGAAAGCAATTTTCCAAAATATTTTTGGGCAGAAGCTATCAACACAGCATGTTATGTTTTAAATCGTGCATTAATCAGACCTGTTTTGAAAAAGACTCCTTATGAGCTTTGGAAAGGAAAAAAAATCAAACATAAGTTATTTTCATATTTTTGGATGCCGATGTTTTGTATTAAATGATGGAAAATCAAACCTTGATAAATTTGATGCTAAGTCTGATGAAGGAATTTTTCTCGGATATTTTTTACATAGTAGAGCTTTTAGAATATTCAACAAAAAGACTTTAGTAGTTGAAGAATCAATTCATGTTATCTTTAATGAATCTAATGATCTTCCATCAAGGAAGGGAAAAGGTATAAATGATGCAAATGACATTGAAGATCAATTCAAGGACATCACACTGAAGGATAAGAATGACTCAGATACACAAGAGGTAAATGAAGAAGGGAACACTGATCAACCTGAAGCCTCACAAGGTAATGTTGAATTAGAAAGAGGTTGGAGGTATGTTCTTAGTCACCCTAAAGATCAAATTATTGGTGATCCTTCTCAAGGAGTTAGAACTAGATCATCATTTAGAGATACTTATAATAACTTAACATTTGTATCTAAAATCAAACCTAAATGCTATGATGATGCTAAAAATGATATTGATTGGATAAATGTCATGCATGAGGAACTTCACCAATTTGAAAGAAATAATGTTTGGACTCTTATTGAAAGACCTCATGATCATCAAATTATTGGAACTAAATGGGTTTATAGAAACAAATTAGATGAACATGGTAATATAATTAGAAATAAGGCAAGATTAGTAGCTAAGGGTTATAATCAAGAAGAGGGAATTGATTTTGATGAAACTTATGCCCCAATTGCTAGATTAGAAGCTATTAGATTACTTCTTGCTTATGCTTGTTTTATGAATTTTAAATTGTATCAAATGGATGTTAAAAGCACTTTCTTAAATGGATACATTGCTGAACAAGTTTTTGTGGAATAACCATCCGGCTTTGAAAATCACTTGTTTCCAAACCACGTTTTCAAATTGAACAAAGCTTTCTATGGTTTGAAACAAGCGCCTCGGGCATGGTATGAAAGATTAAGCAAATTCTTGATTAGTAACAATTTCATTCGAGGAACTATGGATAACTTTATTTATTAAAAGACAAAATAAAGATATATTAATTATTCAAATCTATGTTGATGATATCATATTTGGTGCCACTAATGATTCTTTGTGCAAGACTTTGCTAAGCTTATGCAGGGAGAGTTCGAGATGAGTATGATGGGCGAGCTGAACTACTTCCTCGGACTATAAATTAAACAAAGCAAAGATGGGATCTTCATAAGCCAATCCAAATATACCAAAGAAATGATCAAGAAGTTTGGCATGGAGACATCCAAGAGTATCGGTACCCCTATGAGCTCATCATGTAGACTTAATCCTATAATTCTGAAAAGTTGTTGATTTAAAATTATATAGAGGCATGATTGGATCATTATTATATTTAACTGCTAGTAGGCCAGATATTTTATTCAGTATTTGCATGTGTGCTAGATATCAAGCCAATCCTAAAGAATCACACTTGCTTGCTGTTAAAAGAATATTTAAATATTTAAATGGAACAATAAATTTAGGTATATGGTATGACAAACAATCTAGCATTGACTTAATAGGCTACACTGATTTAGACTTTGCTGGATGTAAATTAGATAGGAAATCAACCACTGGAACTTGCCAGTTTCTAGGTGTTAACTTAATTTCATGGTTTAACAAAAAGCAAACTTCAGTAGCACTGTCTACGGCCGAGCCGAATACGTTGCAGCTGGAAGTTGCTATGCTCAAATCTTATGGATTAAGCAACAGCTAGAAGATTATGGTATTAAACAAAAAGCCATACCTATAAAATGTGATAATACAAGTGCAATCAGTTTAACTAAGAATCCTATTCAACATTCCAGAACTAAACATATTGAAATTAGACATCATTTCATTAGAGATCATGTAAATAATGAAATGTTGTTATTGAATTTTTAAATACAGAAAATCAAATTGCTGATATTTTCACTAAGCCTCTTGATGAAATAAAATTTTATGAAATCAGAAGAGAATTAGGGATGTTTGATCCAACCATTTAATGAATCAATTAATGAATTGATATGTTCATGACATCTTTCAATCACATCAATTAAAAGAGACATCGTATCAAATTAAATGCTGTAAGTTTTAAGTCTTTTCTCTTTATGAAAGCCAACTTTTATATTTAATATCCACCAATCGGCCATTTGCAAGATCTCTCATTCTTTTGATGGCAGTTAACCGACCATGCAACCAAACAGTCACCTGGCCAGCTAACCATCAAGCTTTCTCCCTATATAACCTTTTTCTCTCCAACTGAGTTTTTATTTCAAGACGTCTCCCTCATTTTCAACCGATCATCTCCTCTCCTCCTCTCATTCTCATCCTCCTTCCATCAATCCTTTCCTTCATTCATTCAATCTATCAATCTCTTGAAGATAGTTGATGGCTCCCAAGAAGAAGGCAATCGCAAGAGATGACGATTGTGCTGATCTTCGCCGGAAGTCTTCTACTTCTTCATCCCAGATCAACTCCCTTCTTGCTTCTAAATCTTTGCTCATGGAAGGTTAGTCGATTTTAACTTCTTAGAACAGGAAGGCTTTAAAATTGGAAAACTGTTAGTTAATCAAGGTTGGGATAAGCTTTTATCTACCAAGAGACCCATTTATCCTAAACTTATTAAGGAATTTTATGAAAACATATCTTTGGTAGTGGAACTATCTCTTCCTTCATGAAAAAGACCAAAATCGACCTTGACTGTAAATCATTAGGTTGTGCCCTAAATATTCCATCTAATGGTTTCTTAGAAGTCCTTCCTAGTGAACATGGATATAAAATAGGTTTAATCCTTAATATTAACGATAATGAAGCCAGTAATATTGAAACTCTAGATGCAAATATGTTATCTGTAGAAAATAGGTTATTCCACAGTATCATCGCCAAAATTCTTGCCCCACGTGCTGGTTCGTTTAATGTTGTAAATGATAGGGACATATGTTTAATGTATGACATCTTAATAGAAGACCCTGTTGATCTACCTCAACTAATGATGACCGTAATGAAAGAATCCCTATCTAGATCTAAGGCTGCATTGCCCTACGGAATGTTTCTCACATACATATTTGAGTTTTTCAATATAAAGCTTAAGGAAGAAAATGCAGTGGCATTACATCACTCTGACGTATTTAATGCACATTCACTGCATAGTATGGACTTTGCCAAATGGGATGGTATTTGTTAAAGGTTAGATCAAGAACTGGTCAGTCTAGTATGCCGCTGCCAAATATGACTCAATCTGCTTGTTCTTCTAGAACTTCTTCAATTTTGACTTCAACCAACAAATCCTTACCTTGCTGCTATACTGCTGACCAAAATCCATTTCTATCTGATCCATCCAATACGAATGCTTCTGGACCTTCTTATCATAATGACAACCCTGCTCCTGCTCCTCTTCCTATCGTTCATCTATGTGATGATCAAATCCGCCATATTATCATTGAATTGACCCTTGCCTCTTCTAGTCGAAGCTCTGGGACAGTGCTTCTTCTGTCAATGATACCCTTGTACCACATATTTCTTCTGTTTTTGAGACCATGTCTCAGTTTAAAATTACTCTTAATCAACTTGTCCATGATGTGAACATTCTAATGAAGAGTTTTTCATCACAATGAATCTGTCATGGACCGGATCCTAAAAGAGATAAATTTCCTAAAAGGTAAGCGAGAATTTTAAAACTAAGGCAAATGGGTAGAATACCAAATGAGATCCAACGAGACCCAGACCCGAGAAGCAACAAACGCTGTTGACCATTGGACCACATCTCTCTCTAGGCTGAGTCATCTCGTGGAGACTTACATCACTCTTTCTGCCGCCTCTGCGCTTGATGCTTCTTATTCTCATCCACACCTCTGGACTCCGCCGACATAGCCTTCCTTCGACAAGCCTGGATCTTCAAACAAGCCAAATGTTTCTTTAGTGCATATTTCTTCTTCAGATGACGATAAGTGATTGTGCTTGACTTACGTAGTGAATGTACTTGGTATCATTTATGTAATGCATGTTTATGACTATGTTTTATGACTTAAACCATGACATGTAATATCTGTATTGTCTTTACTCTATTTTGTAATGATCTGAATGACTGCTCTAATTATGTATAAATAATAACATCTCCTTGATATATTATGCTTAAATTTATTGCAAGACTCTTCAAACTTCTTTTTGATTAATGATAAAAAGGGGGAGAAGAATATTGCATACATTAAGGAATGGAGTAAACTAATAACTCCATATATTTAGGGGGAGAAAAGAGTTCACTTATTTAGATTGACAGGGGGAGAAAGTAATGTTTTTCTGATTACACTCCTGTCTATTTATTAAACCTCCTATATTTGCTTCTTTCATGCTTAAGGGTTTTGTCATCATCAAAAAGGGGAGATTGTTGATCCCAGATTGATTTTGATGATTACAAAACTATTAAGCAATTCTAAGCTTAATACAGGAAAGTTTGGTCGCTTTGCAAGTAAGTATCTTCGTGCAAAATTGATTGGTAAGAGAGTACTTCATTCTATTTTGCCACCTATTAAATTTGTTTGCCTTAGATAATTTTATTGGCTTGGGAGTTAACTGGTTAGCTAACTTGTTATTCCATTTAGCTAGCTGGCATAACATTCAGCTAACTGATAAGTTATCTCAGTGGCTTGGCCGAGCATCATCCTCATTGAGCTAGCTGGAGTTCTTTCAGTTAGCTAAGGTGCTCGTCACTGTTGCTGGCCGAACGTCCTTCACTTTTAGCTAGCTGGTTAGCTAGCTTGGGATGCCTTTGAGCTAACTGGACTGCTTTTTAGCTAACTACCGTTGCCTGTTAACCTTCCTAGCCGAATGCTCTTTATTTTTAGCTAACTATTAAGCTAGCTGCTGGATCTCCTAGCTAGCTGGCGAATCTTGTTAGCTAACTGCTTTGACTTGGAGCTAACTGCTTAGCTAACTATTTTTCACAGGAAAGCTTCAAGCCATGCGGATGCCAAATTTAGTTAGCTGGAGAGCTAACTTCCTCTCCCTCTGGCCGTTTGAATGGTTTCTGTAGTTAATTGGAGAGCTAGCTACCTGTTGGTTAGTTAGCTGGAAAGTTAGCTGCTTTATTCTGACGTGTGGCTACCTTTTGCTCAGTTAGCTAGTGAGCTAACTAGCTTGGGCGATCTCTCTGTTGCCTTTTTCCTTAGTTAGCTGGAGAGCTAACTAAGTTGGACAGTTTCTCTATTGCTTTTGAACATAGTTAGCTAGTGAGCTAACTAACTCTTCTTTAGTTAGCTATTGAGTTAACTCCCATCCTCTGTGTCTCCTGCAAGCCATGAGCCATCATTTTTTAGTTAGCTGGGGAGCTAACTACCATAGCATGGCCTCTTTCCTCTACCGTTTGATTTGCTCGTTAGTTAGTTGAAGAGCTAACTATCTTTTGCTTAGTTAGCTATTGAGCTAACTGAGTACTTTGCACTTTTTCTCCTGGCCGATTTCTTTTGTTGTTAGTTAGCTAGGAAGCTAACTAGCAATTGTTTTAGTTGCCTAAGGAGCTGTCTATCTCTCTCCTCTGGATGCTTTTTTCTTTGCCTTGGCATCTATTGTGAGTTAGCTGACTAGCTAGCTAGGATTTCCTGGTTACCTCTTGGCCGAATGCATTCAAGTCTTCAGCTACCTGGAGTTAATTCCAGTCAACTGCCGTCTGAGTTCTTGAGCGTGCTCTTTTCTCTTACTCTCTCTCTATTTTTTTTTCAGCTACATTTAACTTTTGATTTTTTGAATTGTTTTAGGGTTCTTCCTTCCTCAAATGGAGACTTGCATTCAATGCTTAAGGGAAACATTTTACAATGGTTATATTTTCTTTCCGTTTTTATTTCCATTTGTTCCTAATGTATCTAACGGATATCTTTTTGTTGGATTATTATAAATAGCTGGGATTCGAAGCCACTATGACGATTTTTGAAAAAGATATTTTCAAGAGGAAGAAATCCAAGAAAAGTGTTTTTACTGCATATTGTTGAGTGGTTGATAAGAAAGTTGCTGTGCATTCAAGTTCATTCATTGCTTCAAAAAGTCGTTCAGATCATTGAAGTTTTTCAAGCAATCAAGACTTCAGCTACTTCGACTTCATTCATTTATTGCTGAAGATATTGCTTCAAAAGTTGTAAAGTATTTTCTGAGTATTTGCTCATTGTAGGAGCTTCTCTTTAACTTTCTCTGATTATTTTGTAAAAGGGTTAGTGTTAACCCTTGATTATTGTTGGCTTCCTTGTGTCGTGAAACAAGAGGACTAGCCTGGTTTGGCTAGGGGTTTTAGGCTGCCTTGTGCCGAAGAGGGCTAGCCAAGGAAGGCTAGAGGTTGTAATCGTTGTTGTACGATTAGTGGAATTTCCAAAGGATTTGGGAAGTGGATGTAGGTGCTGAGTTTGGCACCGAACCAATATAAACTTCTGTATGTTTGTGGTTATTTGATTCTCTATTGTTATTATTCTGTGCACCCCACTACACCGCTGCAAATTAAAATTAGGGTTAAAGCACATATCTGCATAGTAATTAATTTTTAATAACCCAATTCACCCCTTTCTTGGGTTGCTACATCTAGGCAACATATTCCTTAATGTCGGCGATGGAAGATTAGTTCCAGTTCTGACATTAGGAGTTCTTAAAATAGTTTTCAATAGAAATGTCATTGTACTAATTTAGCGACACAAATTTAGCGACGCAACTTTGCGTTACTAAATTACGATAAAATTGCGATGCCTTAGTGATAACAAAAAAATAGCGATGCATTTAGCGACTCCAGAAACATGAATTGCTATTTAGCGAAGTAATAGCGACGCATAGCTCAAAAAATTAAAAATATTAAATTTTAATTTAGCGACGCAAATAGTGTGTTGCTATTTTAAGAAAAATTAATATTTATAAAATAAAATTATGAAATAAAAATATTGCGACGCATTTCATTGCGTCGTAATGTTTTTAAAAAAAATTAATTATATTAATTAACGACGCATTAGTGATGCAATAAATTAGAAAATTAAAAAAAAAAAATTTTAATTTCACGACGCAAGTATTGCGTCACAATTTTTTTTAAAAAATAAACATGTTGACGCAACTAGTTGCGTCACAATTATTTTAAGAAAAATTAATTTTTATAAAATATAATTATAAAATAAAAATATTACGATGCAACTCAGTGTGTCGCCATTTATTTTTAAAAAATAATTATGTTACATAGCGATGCAATAAACCAGAAAAAAAAATTAATTTTTAATATAGCGACGCAAATAATGCGTCGCAATTTTTTTTAAAAAATTAAATTTTATAAAATATAATTAAAAGATAATAAAATTAAAAATAAAACATTGCGACGCAATGAAATGCGTCGCAATTATTTTAAAAAAATTAATTTTGTTACATGTGTCGGATCGTTCATCGCCGATCGGGATAATGGCTTGGATCGATCGCAACTGTCGGATCGTTGCCGATCGGATTGATCGCAACGGTCCGAGATCGATCGTAGCCAATCGGGATCATGGATTGGATCGATCGCAACCATCGGATCGTTGCCGATCGGATTATTGCAATGGTCCGAGATCGATCGTCGCCCATCGGGATCATGGCTTGGATCGATCGCAACCGTCGGATCATTGCCGATCGGATCAATCACAACAGTCCAAGATCGATCATCGCCGATAGGGATCATGGCTTGGATCGATCGCAACCGTCGGATCGTCGCCAATCGGATTGATCGAAACGGTCCAAAATTGATCATCGCCGATCGGGATCATGGCTTGGATTGATCGCAACCGTCGGATCGTCGTAGATCAGATTGATCACAACGGTCTGAGATCAATCGTCGCCGATCGGGATCATGGCTTGGATCGATCGCAACCATCGGATCATCGCCAATCGGATTGATTGCAACGGTCCAAGATCGATCGTCGCCGATCGGATTGATCGCAACGGTCCGAGATCGATCGTAGCCGATCGGGATCATGGCTTGGATCGATTGCAACCATCGGATCGTTGCCGATCGGGTTGATCGCAACGGTCCGAGATCGATCATCGCTGATCGGGATCATGGCTTGGATCGATCGCAACCATCGGATCATCACCAATCGGATTGATCACAACGGTCCGAGATCGATCGTCGCTGATTGGGATCATTGCTTGGATCGATCGCAACTATCGGATCGTCGCCGATCGGATTGATTGCAACGGTCCGAGATCGATCGTTGCCGATCGGGATCGTGGCTTGGATCGATCACAACCATCGGATCATCATCGATCGGATTGATCGCAACGGTCCGAGTTCGATCATCGCCGATCGGGATCATGGCTTTGATCGATCGCAACCGTCGGATCGTCATCGATCGGATTGATCGCAACGGTCTGAGATCGATCGTCACCGATCAGGATCATGGCTTGGATTGATCGCAACCGTCGGATCGTTGCCTATCGGATTGATCGCAATGGTCCGAGATCGATCGCCACCGATCGAGATCATGGCTTGGATCGATCGCAACCATCGGATCATCGTCGATCGGACTGATCGCAACGGTCCAAGATCGATCGTTGCCGAGCGGGATCATAGATTGGATCATTCGCAACCGTCGGATCGTTGCCGATCGGATTGATCGCAACAGTCCGAAATCGATCGTCGCTAATCGGAATCATGGCTTGGATCGATCGCAACCGTCGGATCGTCACCGATCGGATTGATCGCAACGGTCCGAGATCGATCATCACCGATCGGATTGATCAAAACAGTCCGAGATCGATCGTCGCCGAACGGGATCATGGCTTGGATCGATCGCAACCATCGAATCGTCGTCGATCGGATTGATCGCAACGGTCCGAGATCGATCATTGCCGATCGGGATCATGGCTTGGATAGATCACAACTGTCAGATCATCGCCGATCGGATTTATCGCAACGGTTCGAGATTGATCGTCACCGATCGGGATCATGGCTTGGATCGATCGCAACCATCGGATAGTCGCCGATCGGATTGATCGCAACGGTCCGAGATCGATCATCGTCGATCGGGATCATGGCTTGGACCGATTGCAACCGTTGGATCGTTGCCGATCGGATTGATTGCAACGGTCCGAGATCGATCATCGCCGATCGGGATCATGGCTTGGATCGATCGCAACCATCGGATCGTCACGATCGGATTGATCACAATGGTCCGAGATTGATCGTCGCCGATCGAGATCATGGCTTGGATTGATCGCAACCGTCGGATCGTCGCCGATCGGATTGATCACAACGGTCCGAGATCGATCGTCGCCGATTGAGATCATGGCTTGGATCGATCGCAACCGTCGGATCATCGCCGATCAGATTGATCGCAACGGTCCGAGATCGATTGTTGCCGATCAGGATCATGGCTTGGATCGATCGCAAACCGTTCGATCATCGCCGATCAGATTGATTGCAACGGTCTGAGATTGATCATCGCCGATCGGGATCATGGCTTGGATTGATCGCAACCATCGGATCGTCGCCGATCGGATTGATTGCAATGGTTCGAGATCGATCGTCGCCGAACGGGATCATGGCTTGGATCGATCGCAACCGTTGGATCGTCGCCGATCGAATTGATCGCAACAGTCCGAGATCGATCGTCGCCGATTGGGATCATGGCTTGGATCGATCGCAACCATCGGATCGTCGCTGATCGGATTGATCGAAACGGTCCAAGATCGATCGTCACCGATCGGATTGATCGCAACGGTCCGAGATCGATCTTCGCCAATCGGGATCATGGCTTGGATCGATTGCAACCGTCGAATCATTGCCGATCAGATTGATAGCAACGGTCCGAGATTGATCATCGCCGATCGGGATCGTGGCTTGGATCGATCGCAACCGTCGGATTGTCGCCGATCGGATTGATCACAATGGTTCGAGATCGATCATCGCCGATTGAGATCATGGCTTGGATCGATCGCAACCGTCGGATCATCGCCGATCGGATTGATTGCAACGGTCTGAGATCGATTGTCGCTGATCGGGATCATGGCTTGGATCGATCGCAATCGTCCGATCGTCGCCGATCAGATTGATTGCAATGGTCGGAGATCGATCATCGCCGATCGAGATCATGGCTTGGATCGATCGCAACCGTCGGATCGTCGCTGATTGGATTGATCGCAATGGTCTGAGATCGATCATCGCCGATCGGGATCATGGCTTTGATCGATCGCAACCGTCGAATCATCGCCGATCGAATTGATCGCAACGATCCGAGATTGATCGTCACTGATTGGGATCATGGCTTGGATCGATCGCAACCGTCGGATCATTGCCGATCGGATTGATTGAAATGGTCCAAGATCGATCATCGCCAATCGGGATCATGGCTTGGATCGATCATAACCATCCGATCGTCACCGATCGGATTGATTGCAACGGTCCGAGATCAATCATCGCCGATCGGGATCATGGCTTGGATCGATCGCAACCTTCGGATCGTCGCCGATCGGATTGATCGCAACAGTCCGAGATCGATCGTCGTCGATTGGGATCATGGCTAGGATCGATCGCAACCATCAGATCGTCGCCGATCGAATTGATCGCAACGGTCCGAGATCGATCGTCACCGATTGGGATCATGGCTTGGATCGATCACAACCATCGGATCATCTCCGATCGGATTGATCGCAACGGTCCAGGATCGATCATCGCCGATCGGATTGATCGCAACAGTACGAGATCGATCGTCGCCGATCGGGATCATGGTTTGGATCGATTGCAACTATCGAATCATTGCCGATCGGATTGATCGCAACTGTCCGAGATCGATCATCGCCGATCGGGATCATGGCTTGGATCGATCACAACCGTCGGATCATCGCTGATCGGATTGATCGCAATGGTCTGAGATCGATCATCGTCGATCGGGATCATGGCTTGGATCGATCGCAATCGTCGGATCATCGCCGATCGAATTGATCGCAATGGTCTGAGATCGATCATCGTCGATCGGGATCATGGCGTGGATCGATCGCAACCATCAGATCATCGCCGATCGGATTGATCGCAACGGTCTGAGATCGATCGTCACCGATCGGGATTATGTCTTGGATCGATCGCAACCGTCGGATCATCGCCGATCGGATTGATCGCAATGGTCCGAGATCGATCATCGCCGATCGGGATCATGGCTTGGATCGATCGCAACCGTCGGATTATCACCAATCGGGATCATGGCTTGGATCGATCGTAACCATCGGATCATCGCCGATTGGATTGATCGCAACAATTCGAGATCGATCGTCGCCGATCGGGATCGTGGCTTGGATCGATCGCAACCGTTGGATCATCACCGATCGGATTGATCACAACGGTTCGAGATCGCAATTAACTAGAAAATTTAAAAAAAAATTAATTTTTAATTTAGCGATGCAAGTATTGGATCGTAAGTTTTTTTTTTAAAATAAATGTTATAAAAAAAATAAAAACAAAACATTGTGATGCAACCTGGTGCGTCAAAATTATTTTTAGAAAAATTAATTTTTATAAAATATAATTATTAAATAAAATATTGCGATGCAAATCAGTGCATCTTAAATTTTTTTTAAAAATAAATTATGTTAAATAGCGACGCATTAGCGACGTAATTAATCAGAAAATTAAAAAAATTAATTTTTCATTTAGCAACGCAAGAATTGCGTCGCAATTTTTTTTTAAAATAAATATTATAAAAAATTAAAAATAAAACATTGCGATGCAACCAGGTGCATCGCAATTAATTTTAGAAAAATTAATGTTTATAAAATATAATTATCAAATAAAAATATTGCGACACAAATCAGTGCATCGTAAATTTTTTTTTTAAAATAAATTATGTTAAATAGCGGCGCATTAGCGATGCAATAAACCAAAAAATTTAAAAAATTAATTTTTAAAATTGCGACGCAAGTATTATGTCGCAATTTTTTTTAAAATAAATGTTATAAAAAAATTAAAAATAAAACATTGCGACGTAACCAGATGCATCACAATTATTTTAAAAAAATTAATTTTTATAAAATATAATTATCAAATAAAAATATTGCGACGCAAATCAGTGTATTGCAATTTTTTTTAAAAATAAATTATGTTAAATAGCGATGCATTAGCGATGCAATAAACCAAAAAATTTTAAAAAATTAATTTTTAAAATTGCGATGCAAGTATTACGTCGCAATTTTTTTTAAAAATAAATGTTATAAAAAAAATTAAAATAAAACATTGCGATGCAACCAGGTGTGTCGCATTTATTTTTAGAAAAAATAATTTTTATAAAATATAATTATCAAATAAAAATATTGCGATGCATTAGCGACAAATTTTCTCAGAAAATAAAAAAATTTTTTGCTGGTCATTGCCGCCAAATTAGCGACGCAATTATTTGCATCACTAATTTTCCCAAAAAATAAAAAAAATTTGCCGCCGGCCAATATAGTGACGGATTAGTGACGCATAATTGCGTCGCTAATCCATAATAAATTTTTTAAAAAATTAGCGAGGGATTAGCGATGCAAAATTGCATCGCTAATCCGTAATATATAACCTGAGTCGCGCCCGTCCCCCCCCCCCCCAGCCTCTTCTTCTTCCTCTTCTTGCCCTAACCAGCCGTCCCCTCCTTCGGCTCCCCCTGCCCCCTCCCTCGGCGCTAGGAACCCACCGGCGGTGGCCCCCCCGGTGCAAGGAACCCCTGGCGGCATCCCCGATTTAGCGAGATAAGCCCCCCCTCCCCCCTCCCTTCCCCCTGTTTTCGGCAGTGGCCGCGGCCAGCGGTGGCCTGGCCATAGTTTTTTTTTAAAAAAAAACTGTCGGGGTGGGGTTTCTTCTCCACCCCTGAGGCCACAGTAGCCAGGCCACCATTTTTTTTAAAAAAAAGAGGCCGGGGTGGGGTGTTTTCCCCACCCCTGCCGTCTCCGGCCACGGCCACGGCTGTGACCGTGGTCTCATCCATGGCCGCGGCCGTGGCCGATGGTGGCCTAGCCACGGTGGCCAGGCCACCATTTTTTTTAAAAAAAAGGGGCCGGGTGGGGTTTTTCCCCACCCCTGCCATCTCCGGCCATGGCCGCGGCCGTGACCGTGGTCTCAGGCCACGGCCGCGGCTGTGGCCGGTGGTGGCCTGGTCACGGTGGCCAGGCTACCTTTTTTTTTCAAAAAAAGGGGCTAGGGTGGGGCCCTTTTTTGAAATATTATCGAATCTGTTTATTTCTGTTTATTTCTTGAAATATTGTTCATGATATATTATTATTAGAATGCTTATCATGCAATTTATATGGTTTTGATAGTTTAAATGATTAAATTTTTAATGAATTTATATTTCTTTTATTACCTGTTATATTTTGGCTTAGCAAATTTTAAATATTTAGTTTTTAAATATTGTCACAATCATTTTCTTAGCAAATTAGAATTTTTTTTTAGAATATTCATGTTCTTCAATTGAAATAAATTTGATATAGCAAACCATAATTTGATATAATTCCTCAAATTCTAAACCAACCAATCAAAATAAATTCGATATCGTGAAGGAAAAATGATATAGCTCATTTAGAACTAAATTTAATGCAAGAATATTAAATTTGATATAGTGAACTCAGATTCAAGTACTGAAAGAATATAACTCCTCCTAATAAAAAGAATTTGCGATAAGAGCATAGCTTTTATGTGATTTGAGTTATAAGATTGAATCGGATTTAGTTTAGGCTAGGTTGAATCCATTTTTACTTATCTAAAGTAAATCCATATGACATACATACTATGTCAAGTTTGTTCTTTGATTTTTCATATTATTTCTCACAGCACTATAACCTTTAGACCCGTTTGAGACTTTGTAAGACTTAGTCTTGTAAATTCTCAAATTGTCCTAGTGGACAGTTTGAGATATTTTTGCGATATGTTAGTCTGCTATTCGTCATCGTTAGTTGAGCTTGCGGTTTGTATTGCTCATACGTTCTCCTAGTGTGGCATATAAGCCACACATTTAGGAGAACATATGGGGAAATGCTGCCGAAATTTTAACGTAAACGATGATAATTAATAGCAGAATAACATATCACATAAAATAATCTTGAATGGGATAGGGCCTTACCTAAGACTATGGAGTGAAGGTAGAATTCATTTAGGACACTTGCTTACTTGTGAAGTCTATGATTGAATGGATCCCGGTCCTGGGCCTCGGTCCTGGATAGCACGTCAAGGATCGTAGCCATGGCCCGGCCTTGATTTATCGGTATAATTAAAATAATATTTGTTATTTATCTTAGATGTGTAAAAGAATTAATCTATTGCTATAATGACTAATGCAAAATTAAATTATTGTTCCTTTAATGGTTTACCAGGAATTGTATAAGTTGGTCAAAAATGAGCGGGGCTCGCTCGTGGATGTATGCAAGGTTAAAAGATGGCTTGCTTAATCCAGATTTTCTGAATGGATTGAAGAATTTATCGCATTTGCATGTAGCCAACCCGAATGGATGGGCCTAGGATTAGGTGCCCCTGCAACTTATGCAAGTGTCAGAATAAAGCCTATAGAGATGTTGAAACTGTGAAGGTGCATTTGTGTAAAAAGGGTTTGTTCCTGATTACGATGTTTGGTACTGTCATGGTGAAACAGAGGAAATTTTGCAGTTGTTACTAGCCAACAAGTGTCAATTCCCGTTGATGAACCATTTGTGAATTTAAACACATATGAAGAAATGGTGATGAATGCATCGGGTAATGAATTCAATCAGAATACATTTATGGAAGAACCAAATCCAGATGCACAACAATTTTATGATATGTTGTGTGCTGCAAATCAAGAATTGTATCCTGGTTGTGAGGGTCATTCCCAATTGTCTATGGCTGCTCGGTTGTTGAATATTAAGGCAGAACATCGATTATCAGAAAGGCATTCAATTCTGTAGCTGGGTTAATGAAGGAAATTTTGCCAAATGATAATGTTGTAGACAGTTTTACTCAACAAAGAAGTTGTTGCGTGGCTTGGGCTCCCAGTTAATAAGATCGATTGTTGCTTGAACAATTGTATGATATATTGGGGTGAAGACTCAGAGCTGAGATGGTGTAAGATTTGTGGGCAATCGAGGTACAAAAACGGCGAAGGGGAGCTAGTACAAGTAGGAGGAAAAGTGTGCCTTACAAGAGGATGCATTACTTTCCTCTTACTCCACGCCTGCAGAGATTATACAGATCTGAGGCTACAGCTGCTGATATGAGATGGCATGCCGAACATGAATCTAAAGAGGATGAAATGCGGCATCCATCAGATTCAAAGCTTGGAAGCATTTCAATGAAAATCATCCTGATTTCGCTGAAGATATAAGGAATGTGAGATTAGGTCTTTGTACCGATGGCTTCCAACCATTTGGTCAAGCGGGGCAACAGTATTCATGTTGGCCTGTGATACTGACTGTATATAACCTTCCTCCATGGAAGTGCATGAAAGATACTGCAATGTTTTTGACAGTTTTGGTTCCAGGACCATCAAATCCAAAGGAAAAGATTGATGTCTTCTGCAACCGTTGGTGGCCGAATTGAAAATGTTGTGGGAAACAGGAGTCATAGCCTACGACATTTCTATGAAACAAAATTTCATCATGAGAGCTGCTTTGATGTGGACAATAAGTGACTTTCCGGCATATGCAATGTTGTCTGGTTGGAGCACTGCTGGACGTCTGGCATGCCCTCATTGCATGTATGATTCGGATGCATTTACATTGCAGAAGAGTGGTAAGCAGTCATGGTTTGATAATCATAGGAAAGTTCTTGCCCCAAATCATCCTTACAGGCGTAACTTGATCGCCTTCCGGAAGAACAAAGCAGTCACAAAATTTGCCGAACCGGTTAGGTCCGGCACGGATATATTTGATACTATAGAGCATTTGGGGTTGAGGTATGCTTGGGAACCAGATGCAGATAGAATAAATAGCCGTATATGTAAAGAACATAACTGGAAGAAGCGGAGTATATTTTGGGATTTGCCTTATTGGAGCACAAATCTCATCCGGCACAACTTGGATGTTATGCATATCGAGAAAAATTTCTTTGATAACATATTTAACACGGTGCTAAACATCCCGGGAAAAACAAAAGATACTGCAAAGTCAAGAGAAGAACTTAATCAGTACTGCAGAAGAGGTGATTTGAGAAGGAGTGCCGATGGGACCTATCCTAAAGCCTGTTACACTCTTGACAGAAATTCACGAGAAGTTTTATGTAACTGGCTTAGAGGGTTAAAATTTCCAGATGGTTATGCCTCAAATATCGGTAGGTGTGTGGACATGCATAAGCTCAAGTTGTTCGGCATGAAGAGTCATGACTGCCATGTTTTCATGCAACGGTTATTGCCTATAGCTTTTCGTGAGTTGCTTCCGCAACATGTCTGGAAGGCAATTACGGAGCTCAGCTTGTTCTTCAAGGAGTTATCTGCCGCAGTCATTACTTCTGCATCCATGGCAAGGCTTGAGGAGGAAATTCCAATTATTTTATGCAAGCTTGAGCGAATATTTCCTCCCAGTTTTTTTGACTCAATGGAGCATTTACCGGTTCACTTGCCATACGAAGCGAGCATAGCTGGTCCCGTGCAGTATCGCTGGATGTATCCTTTCGAGAGGTAAATATATACATCATTAAGATATGTTGACATTTCAAATATTATTTCATTGCTTGAAAAATTGGTTAATTTTTTGTTCAACTTTACATATAGGTATCTTAAGAAGTTAAAAAATAATGTGCGTAATAAGGCAAGGGTTGAAGGTTCTATATGCAATGCACACTTGGTCGAAGAAGTTTCAGCTTTTGCCTCGCATTACTTTGAGGGTCACGTCCACACGAGGAGCCGAAATCATGGTCGTAACGATGACGTATGTGTGGACGAAGAGAACCTAATGACGGTAGAATATCAATTTTTAAAGTATCGGCCGTTCATTTGGTGGGCAGAAGTCAAGAAATCTTAGCGATATGGAGTAATGCAGCACATTATTACATCCTAATGAACTGTCGAGAAGTCGATCCATATATTGAGTAAGTGTATACTTCAATGCTTAATTGAATTTAATTTAAATTAATATACCATAATATTTAATTGCTAACAGTAGTTTTCATCCTTTTCATCCCATAAGGATGTTTGTGATAGACAGATGAATCCCGACATCAGTCAAGTTGCAATTAATTAGAAACGGAGTTTGCTTACTGGTTTTATGAATTTGTGAGTAGTATCACTCAATCAAATAATGGCTTTTATTTTTGAATTGGATGTGAATAGCTTATTAATTTATAGGTCAACGGTCCATGGTCACAACCGACAATATTTTCATTAAATGTCTATCGCAATGGCCATTGAAGACCGTAACAACCTCTACTGGCTATTTTGTAAATGGGTACAAATTTCAGATTGAACGATTAGCAGCTTCAAGAGGCACGCAGAACTGGGGCGTGTGTGTTAAAGGAGAAAGTGTTGGAGCAAATATGCAGGATTATTATGGAAAGTTAGTAGAGGTGGTTGAAGTTGAATATCCCGGTTGGCCTATGAAACGAACCGTATTGTTTCGTTGTGATTGGTTCGATCCGATAGTTCCTGTGGGCAAAAGGGTTCATAACGACTACAATTTGGTTGAAGTGAACCATCGACGAAGATTGCAGAAATATGACCCATTCATCCTTGCATCCCAAGCTCAGCAAGTCTTTTACTGCGGATATCCAAGTTTGCGCAACGACAAGCGAGATTGGTGGGCCGTTTCTAAAATCGTCCCACGTTCAACAATCGTATTAGAGGAGAGTTCATCAAGTCAATCAGCCGAGTGCCCTGCATTTCAAGAGGATGAGATGGAAATGCATGCAATTGAGGATGACACAAGGGCTCCTGAAACATCACTTAGAGATCCAAATGGTGATGTCCAAGAAATTGCGGATGCAAATGTTCGGTTTCCTTCCGATGATAATGAAACTGATTCGCAATCCGATACGGCATCGGATGTTGAACCAACATTTCACGAACAAATGACACCGATTAAACATAGAGGTTTTTTAAAATTTAACTTTTTTTTATAAGTGTTAAATTTTACATAGTCAATCATTAATCGTAATTTATTGTGTGAATCTTTAGTATTTTCAGTATGACGGGCAGAGGTAGATCTACCGACGACAGAGGACAGAGCCCTACTGCATCAGATCATGAGGAGAGGATTGGATCTCCAGCATCGATCTCATCCTGCATTACCATCCAGCCGATCGGCACAGACCTCCGAGAGTTCTTCCACCATCGGCCGCACCGTACTTCGACTTGATGCTCAGGGGATGTAAGTATATACTAATTAAAAATATATGTTTATGTTTTTAAGTCAATTACTTATAAATTATTTTTTTAACAGATTCATTGAGCAGCATCATGTATCCAGCCACATCAGCGCCGTATTTCAGAGGCGTGCAGATCCCAGTGGCTACGATTGGCGCCACGTATCCAGCCACGAGGGAGTTTTATTTTTCTGAGTTTCAGGTAAACTTATTAAATACAATTTATCAGTGATATAAAATTTTTAAATCTTAATAAATTCAGAAACTAACTGTTTATTTTAATGCAGAAAAAGTTTACGTGGGATCCTGCCAGCCATGATGCCATTAGGGCAGCATGGGAGGCTCTGACGGACGCCGATACTCCGACATGCTTCATCGTTGGAGGATCGGGTCAGCGTCCTGCGCACGTGCCAGAGGGTATTTGGCACGAGTGGCAGCAGGCCTGGGAGTCCGATGGCTGGCGCAGGAGGTCCGCATCAGCCAGCACGAACCGCCGATCTGAGAAGGGCGGTCCTGGCACGGGTCTCTCCCGTCATACTTCGGGCTCCATTTCGATTCAGGAGCACAGACGGCGTATGGTAAGAAAACATAAATATTTTAATTACTATTTTAGTTATTTACAAATATTTGTATTAATATATTTTTTTATTGTTATAGTCTGAGCAGGAGGGCGGAGATCCTGGTGAGTTTCGTCTATTCAGGGCGACACACACCAGGAGGGACGGTTCCTGGGTCGACACGCGATCACGGGAGGTTGCGGTAAGAAATTAGATTTATGTAGTATCTGTTTAATTTCTAAAATTTTATTTCGAGAATTTATTAACTCATTTATTGTTGATTTCATAATTTCAAGACACGAGTCGAGGAGCTTCGCTCCCAGGCATCGCAGGTCGACTCTACTGATGGGGAGACGCCCGTCGAACTCTCAGCAGAGGAGAGTCGACGTGTGTTTTTGGAGGCTGTTGGTGCCCAGCCACGAGACCGCAGGGTCTATGGTCTGGGCACTAGAGCTTCTACATTTTTTCCCCATCAGGCCTCCAGCTCGCGAGTTCCTGTGATCTTCCTCCCGAGCGTTTACAGGAGCTTCGCAGATCTATTGCAGAGGAGGTTCGCCAGGAGGTCGAGCAGGATTTTGAGGATCGTATGCGAGGCCAGATGCGATGCAGGATTTATTTGCTATGTCGCTTGTCCAGTCCGCAGCCTCCACAGCCGCAGATACATGATGATCACTCTTGATGTATTTTTTTTTTTTTTATTTATATAAAAAATTTTAAATAATTAATAAAATAATTTTTATCTTTTTAAAAATTTTGTAATGATTGTTTTGGTCAATTGTATTAGCAATTACATTGTATTAGCAAGTTTATTTTATATATTTTATTTTTTAAATAAATAAATTAATTTACTTTAAAAATTAAAAATTAATTTACTTTATTTTTTTAAAAAATAAATAAATAATTAGCGATGCTATTTTTTATCATAATTAATTTTAAAAAAATTAAAATTATGTTATTTTAATTTTTTTAAAAATAAATTAATTAATTAGTGACGTAATTGCGACAAGATTTTTATCGTAAATATTTTTAAAAAATTTATTTTTTAAGTAGCGACGCATTTAGGGGTCACAATTATTTTTTAAAAATTAAAAATTATTTTATTTTATTTTAAATAAATAAATAAATTAGCAATGCTATTTTCTGTCGCAATTAATTTAAAAAAATTAAAAATTATTTTATTTAATTTTTTTAAAAAAAATTAATTAATTAGGGATGCAATAACGATGAGATTTTCTATCGCAAATATTTTTAAAAAATTTATTTTTAAAGTTGCGATGCATTTAGGCTGCATCGCAATATTGCGACGCATTTATGGCCGTCGCAATATATTGCGACGTATTTAGGGCGTCGCAAAGAGTCGCTGTTAAGCGATGCAATTGCGACAAATTGAAATTGCGATGAACATTTTAGCGATGCCTTGATTGCGTCGCTAATGCGTCGCTATAGCTTGTTTAGCGACGCATTAGCGACGCATTTGGGCGTCGCTATATTTAATTTTTCTTCTAGTGTAAATGATTGTCATTTTCGCCTAACATTCTTATTGAACGTAATTTCTGTAGGCCTTCTGGCCAAAAGTCATTATAAAATTTCAATAAAGGATGTTACTTTGAATATCATTATGAATGGAGTCACTGTAATGACTGGGCATTTATCTAATGGCATTTATATATTATCACAGCCTGTAAAATAGTGTACAAATCAAGTAAGTGCCCTAGGATAATTGATGTCATAGATATTTATCTTTGGCACCATCGGCTGGGTCATATCAATATTAAACAGGTTAACTCAGGAGGACATCCTTCGAGTTGATGCTTGTGAATCATTAACTATCTGTGAATCCTGTCTTCTTGGTAAAATGACCAAGTCATCTTTTACTAGAAAAGGTGAAAGAGCCAAAGAGCTATTGGGTCTAGTACACACTAATGTATGTAGACCAATGAGCACTTGTGCCAAAGGTGGATATTACAACTTCATTACCTTTATAGACGATCTTTCTAGATTCGGTTATGTCTATCTTATGAGACAAATCTGAATCGTTTGAAATGTTCAAACTATATCATAAAGAAGTAGAAAAACAAACAGGAAATGTATTAAGACCCTTTGATCAGATCGAGGAGGCGAATACCTTTCAAATAACTTTATGACATATCTAAGGGAGAATGGGATTCTCTCCCAATGGACTCCTCCAAGAACACCGCAGCATAACGGTGTATCAGAAAGAAGGAATCGAACCCTGTTAGACATGGTTCGGTCCATGATGGGTTTTGCAAGCTTGCCAATATTATTTTAGGGATATGCATTAGAATCAGCTTATTATATTCTCAATAAGGTTCCAAGTAAGTCTGTTTCTAAAACTCCATATGAGATGTGGTATGGACATAAACCAGTTATCACCTATCTGAGAGTCTAGGGTGTCCAGCTTATATGAAATGTGCAAAATCAGACAAACTTGAACCCAAATTTGGTAAATATTTTTTTTATCGGCTATCCAAAAGAAACCAAATGATATTACTTCTACAATACTGAAGAACAAAAGTTGTTCATTAGTAATAGAGCAATTTTTCTTGAAAAGGAGTTCCTTAGGGAAGAACAAATGGCTCTAATGTTGAACTTAAGGAAGTTCATCAAGTAGAAGAAACAACACAAACCATGAACCCTTAGAATCCATTGAACCCTTAGAATCTGAGTTGATTAGATCAAACTCAAAACCCATTTTAGATGCACCATTAAGGTGATCTGGTAGATTACCACATCAACCAGATAGATACTTAGATTTCTTAGTCCAAAACGAGGATCCTATTGAGCTCGATGAGAACAACGAGGATCCGATCACCTATATGGATGCTATAGAAAGGATCGACTCTGATAAATGGCTTGGTGCCATGAAATCCGAACTTGATTCCATGAAGGAAAATAATGTATGGACATTAGTTGACCCATCCAAAGGGATAAAACCCATAAGGTATAAGTGGGTTTTCAACAAGAAAAGAGACAGACAGAAAGGTAGAGACCTACAAAGTACGTCTGGTTGTCAAGGGGTATCATCAACGTTATGGTATTGACTATGATGAAACGTTTTCTCCTATGACAATGCTGAAATCCATTCGGATTATACTAGTTATAGCAGCACACTTCGATTATGAGATTTGACAGATGGATGTTAAAACCGCTTTTCTAAATGATAATTTAGATGAACAGGTGTATATGATACAGCCTGAAGGTTTTATATCTGAAGACGAGTTTAAAGTGTGCAGGCTATAGAAGTCCATTTATGGACTTAAGCAAGCATCTAGGAGTTGGAACATACGATTTGATAATATGATCAAATCTTATGGCTTTGTTAAGAATAAAGAAGAACCTTGCATTTATAAATGGGCTAACGGTTCCGTTATTGTATTTCTTGTATTATATGTGGATGATATTCTCTTAATCGGGAATGATGTCCCTGCATTACAAGGAATAAAGACATGGTTATCATCACAATTCTTCATGAAAGATCTGGAAGAAGCATCATACATCCTAGGGATGAAGATCTATAGAGATAGATCTATGAGGATGCTTGGTTTATCCCAATCTACGTACATTGACACCGTGCTAAAGAGGTTTAGCATGGAGAATTCCAAGAAAGGCTATCTTCCGATAGGCCATGAAATTCATCTTTCTAAGAAGGATTGTCCGACAACTCCTAATGAAAGAGAACGTATGAGTTGAATTCCATATGCTTCGGCAGTGGGATCGATTATATACACCATGACATGTACAAGACCAGATGTGGCATACTCACTAGAAGTAGTGAGTAGATACCAATCTTATCCAGGAGAAAAATACTAGCAAGTTGTTAAGATAATCCTTAAGTATTTGAGAAATACTAAGGGCCAGTGGTTAGTCCATGGAGAGTCTGATTTGAAACTTGTTGGATATACTAATTCTAGTTTCCAATCAGATCATGATGATAGCAAGAGCGTGTCAGGTTTTGTGTTTATCTTGAATGGTGGAGCTGTTTGCTGAAAAAGTTCCAAGCAACATACAATGGCAGATTTGGTGTGCGAGGCAGAGTACATCGCTGCATCAGATGCCGCGAAAGAAGCTGTGTGGCTGCAAAAGTTTATCTCCGAGCTTGGAGTGGCACCTTCCATAGATGGACCAGTTCTGTTGTATAGTGACAGCACTGGTGCCATAGCTCAAGCAAAGGAATCATGAGCACATCAGCGCACCAAGCACATACTGCGCCAGTTTCATCTCATTCGAGAGATTGTAGAACGAGGTGACATAAATCTTTAGAAGATTGATAGAAAGAAAAACCTAGGTGACCCATTTACTAAAGCACTCAGCATCAAGGAGTTTGATGACTATAAATTGAAGATGGGTATTAGATACTGTAATGAGTGGCTTTAGGCTAAGTGGAAGTTTGTTGAGAATTGTATCCTAAAGCCAATCATTTGATGATTGTGCTAATATAAATTACATATAAATTGATATATTAATAAAAGTTATTTGATAGTTTATTCATTACAAGAACATCTTCTTAAAAACTCCTAATAGTAATGAAGCCATCATGATCTTCCTTCTCGATAAAGGAGGATTTATCTTTGAAGGTCCTCAAAAGAGTTCGCGACCAAATGATATGCTATGACAGGGCCATAGTACTATCAATTATAGGACGTTGTATATCATATTTGTTGGTTGTCCTCTTAACCAAGGAGTGTAGAGACATTGGTATGACATACAGGTGAAAGTGTAGTAGTACATTTCATCGAACATGACTCATTTTTGGATACTCTGCTGTCAAGAGTTAATCTGAGAAGATATGGGTATAAGTATCCTTAAGACCTGAGAATCACAACCAGTGACTTGCAAGCAACTCATTGTACTTAGGTGCCAGACCACTTGGATTTCTAATCCAGCTACGAAAGGTTACTGGGTGCAGTCAAGTACTTATGGTAGTCAGTTGTGGATCAAGATGGAATTTGACCTATCCCGTTAAAAGAAGAAATGCTTGTGTTTCAATTTAGCAAGACCTTGGCCAAGGCATTTCATGTGAAGGTCACATGATCACTAAAGTTGAAATCACTTTATGGATTTGCTGTTTAGAGTTGACATGCTCTTAAGCCATCCTTAGCATTTGTGGTCAAAAGGATGAATTATACGATAACTATTTCTTAGGGTTCTTGGAGTTTGCTCGGCAACTCTTCGACCTATCCGGACGTTGGGTTCCATTGCTAGATGAGCACATCGATTAGTATAGAAAGTTATTCCTATGCTACCGGCTTAGGTTCGAACCTAGAGAGTCACACGCATAGAAGTTTTCTAGGATGATCTATTTGCTGATCAACGATTGAGAATCATATATGATTTAATTAATTAATTTGATTGATTGAATTATCTCAATTGGGTTAAGTACAAGTGAATCAGATTCAATTAGGTTTAAGTCTATTAGAAGGACTAATCAATTTTAAATATTGATTGGAAATTAGACTTGATTTGGATTTAAATAGATTCAAGACTAGACAAATTTGATTTGGGCTAGGACCATGATCTATGTAGGTTCAGTCCAATAAATTCAAATCAGCTTAAACGAAAACCCAAACCCAAACCCCTCGCATAAGGATCTCACATGATGAGATAACTTGATTAAATTCTCATATAGAATTTAATATATTAATTTAATCTTCTCCAAACTATTTCCATTGAAATTCTAATTGTTAGAATTCATGTGGAATTAATGTACCTCTTTGAATTAACCAACGATGGAATTCTAAGTGTTAGAATTCACATCTCTTTGGTTTTCATCGAACGTTGGAATTAACAAGATGTTGAAATTCTAAGTGTTAGAATTCACATGATTTAACCAAACGTCGGAATTAACCAAACGTTGCGTCTCTTTGGTTTTCACTGAACGGCAGAATTCTAAGTGTTAGAATTCAATAGGATGAAGGCTGAATTGAGCCTATAAATCAGAGGACCTTCTTCACCAAATTATAACACAACATATGATATGTCGTAGATTGAATTTCTAAAGAGTTAGAACACAAAATACTGATGTGATTCTGGTGTTAGTAAAAGTTTGGTGGATCTTGGAAGAAGATTCAAGTGGGAGGATTCAAGATCATCAAAGTTATTTTTTCGCGAGCTAGCACTCATGAAAATCCGATCATTCGGGGACTTCGCGTGGACTATATTAGAGGTCGGACGATTGAATGGCTGCAGAGTACAAAAGGATTTACCAATTGCCCTTAAGGTAAGTGATATGATCCCTAGATCTTAAGGCATGCTTCAAGACAAGAAGTATGTCTTCTTACCTTGAAGATCAAGATATGATCTTGATGATTTTATTTATATGCATAATTTAGATCAAACGATCCTATATATAAGGCAAAGATATGATCTTGATGCATGTTAGATAGATTAATATTTAATCTTTAAAATTTCGCATTGATAATTATTATCAAATTATTAAATATGCATGCCTCGGAGTTTATTTCTCCCTACACTTCTGGGTTCCGTCGGCATCAAGGTGCACCAGGATGGAGCTGACAGCCTCCGAGGAGGTGGCGAGATAAAGAAACAGACTCTTTCCATCTTTTGGTTTCGACAGTAGCGGTAGGATAGACAGAAATTCCTTCAGTCCTTCAAAGGCTCTTTGGTAGTCTTCCGTCCACACGAAATCATTCACTTTACGCAAGACTTTGAAGAAGGGCATACATCTCTCAGCCAACTTTGAGAGGAAACAGCTCAAAGCCGCCACTCTTCCAGTGAGCTGCTGCACTTCTTTCTTCGTAGTCGGCGGCCTCATATCAGGAATGGCTCTGATTTTCTTCGGATTTGCCTCAATCCCTCGCTGTGTCACCATGAAGCCTAAGAACTTCCCCGCTGTGACCCTAAAGGTGCCCTTTCGCGGGTTCAGCTTTACCTGGTAGGTGCGGAGGTTACTGAAGGTCTCCTCCAAATCAGAGAGATAATTGGAGGCACATACGCTTTTGTCAGCATATCGTCTATGTATACTTTCATATTTCGTTTGATTTGGTCTTTGAAGACCTTATTCATCAGTCTTTGGTAGGTAGCCCCTGCATTTTTTAAGCCGAAGGGCATTACCTTATAATAGTAGACGCCTTTCTCAGTTATGAACGAAGTATTTTCTTCATCATTCAGATCCATCTTTATTTGATTGTATTCAGATAAGGCATCTATAAAGCTGAGGAGTTCATGACCAGACATGGAATTCACTAATTGATCAATCTGGGGTAGTGAAAAACTGTCTTTTGGACATGCCTTATTGAGGTCGGTGAAGTCGATGCAAATCCTCTAGCTCCTATTCACCTTGCAGACAATCGCCACGTTGGCCAACCAGTATGGGTAGTATGCTTCTTGGATGTGGTCGGCAGCGAGTAACTTATTGACTTCTTCATCGATAGCTCTCTGCCTGTCAGGGGCAAAACTTCTCTTCCTCTAGCGAATCGGGTGATGCTTTGGGTCGATATTAAGCCTATGGGTGATCACCTTCGATGGTATGCCAAACATGTCCGATGCTGACTAGGCAAAGATATCCGAGTTAGCCCGCAAGAAGGCTAGGAGGCAATTACTATCATCCAAAGGAAGAAGCTCACCGACCCATTCCATCCTTATCGGGTTGTCTCCTAGTGGAAAAGTTAGCAACCGCTCAGCTGGCTCCCCTTCCTTACTAGGTTCCATGGGATCGGGTGCTTCTAGGACCGGTGCGACCGCCGGCTCCTGAGGGCTAGAAGCCATATGATAGCACGATAGGACTGGACTCATCTCTCCTCGCATCTCGCCGATCCCATTGCTGGTTGGGAACCTAACGAGCAATCATTTGGTGGAGATGACCGCGTCAAGGAGATTCAAAGCAGGCCGACCAAGTATGGCATTGTATACCAAGGGCACTCGAATGATCAGGAACTTCATAAATACCATGCTTTGACATGGCGGTGTTCCGACCATAACTGGGAGAGTAATCTCACCTTCTACCCTCACCGAGTCCCCTGTAAACCCGACCAAAGGCGCCATCACCAGTTGGAGGAAGCTAGAAGACAAGTTCATCCAAACAAAAGCATCATAAGTAATAATGTCAGCTAAGCTTTCACTGTCAACTATGATTCATTTTACAGGATGCTTTGCGATCGTTATTGAGACGATGACGCCGTCATTGTTTACATTATCCACCCCAGATAACTCCCCTTTAGGAAAGGGGAATACATCTCTAACTCTATATCTTCCCTTGGTCTCTTGGATGCAGAACCCGCCCTCCCAAGAAATCATCCCTATCGTCTTTTCTGTTGGGATGTTGTCGACATTGGCTTGAGTAGGAGGAGGCCCCATCAGTGCCGGAACAGCTGGGGGTCCCTTCTGAACAAATTTTTCAAGGTAGCTCCTTTGGATAAGTTCCTCAATGGTGTGCTTTAGACTATAATAGTTGTTAGTGTCATGGCCGTAGTCCCAATGGAAACGGAAATAACGATTCTTATCACGGATAACTCCTTTCTTCATAGGTGGAGGGCACTGAAAGTATGATTCATCTTCAATTTCCATAAGAATATAAGATCGAGGAGTGAGGAGAGGGGTGAGTTCATCTTCCCTAGGGGCAAGACTCTGGTATTGGTTATCCGATCGGTGCGGTGGCTTGGGCTTCTTAGGACGAGAGGGTTTGCTTGACTCCGTGCGGGCTGACCTCCTGCTGAACCCTCCCTTGGTCTCCCTACGGGTGAAGTTGGCTTCATCGATGCGGATGTACTTTTGTGCGTGGCTCAAGAGCTCGGCATCGGAGCTAAAGGGCTTTTTTTGTCGAGGAAGAAAGTAAAATGGGAGGGACGAAGTCTCCGTTTTAGTGCTAGGGTCGCCACCGCATCATTCAGGTGGTAGACCTCAAGGGTAACCATTTTGAAACGAGCCATGAAGTCTTTGAGGGATTCTCTTTCTTTCTGCCAGATGGACAACAGACTGTTCGCCACTCGAGGGATCCTCCGATTGGCATCAAAATATGCCAAAAAGGTTCTCTCCAACTATCTAAAGAAATCAATGCTATGCGGGGGTAGGCGAGAGTGCCAAGCGTGCACGGCTTTCCGCAGGGTAGCTCGGAAAGCCTTGCATAAAAGGGCATCGATCGTTCCTTGAACTTGCATGAGAGCCTTGTAGCTTTCAAGATGGTCGAGTAGATCCGTAGTACTGTTATACGGATCCAATTGAGAAAGGCAAAATCTGAAAGGAACAAGCTCCTCTAGGATATGGCGAGTGAAGGAATGATGGGTATCGTAGTCCACCTTCGGTTGGTTATTGATCTTCTTGCTGAGCTCCTCTAACCACTAGTGGTACTCGTCCAAATGTCTCTCTTCCCTGTGGTTGATAGCTGACACCTTTCTTGACGACTCAAAAGATGAACAAGAAGGAGAAGAGCACAGGTGGGGGTACCTTCGTTTGGGCTCTTCTTCGCACCATCGCCTAGGAGAAGAGTCACCCGAGCTACGGACGGGGGACCATGATCTCTTGAGGGTCCCTCAATGGTGTCGTCTCGGTGAGACATGATGGCGACGAGTTTCTTGCTGAGAAGATCTTCCCTGAGTAGATTGTTGGCTGGTTGGTGCAATTGCCGCAGGCGGCGTAGGAGACCTGAACTGGTGTTGGATGGCCACAGATTATTGCTCTTATAGTCTGTGGACAACCACGATTAGGGTCTGGACTTGCTGGGTGAGTGCGGCCAGTTGCTTGGCTTGAGTAGCTGCAGCTGGTGGTGCGGAAGTAATGGGAGGGTTAGCAGTAGGAGGGTTGGTAGCTGGTGGGTTAGCCTCCTGCTGCTCCGCCTATTGGCGATGCCACCCAGCTTGACTAATGGAGGCCTCCCAAGCACGCATTACCACCATCGTTGTCGCAGAGGGAGTGAGGGGTTGTAGTTTAATGTCACAGAGCTCGGCTCTCTCGCCTTCCTACCTGGCGCGCCAATCTGTTGACGCCTGGTTACCGAACGATGATCGTCAGAGAACTTTGAGAAGTTGTCGATGAAGCTTTCTTCATTACGAAGGACCTGCAAGAAGTCCCGGGGCCGAAAGTTCCGGCGGGGACCCCCGATGGTCAAGTCAGTGGCCTGGGTCACAATCGTAAGCTTGAAGAAGCTTAGATAGATAGATGAGTATGTTTTCTGGGAGCTTGTGTTCATACCTCGCTAAGGGTCCTTCTTACCCCTTTTATGGACCCTTGTTCCCCATCCGGGGGTAGCCACGTGAAGTTCTATGAAAAAGAATGTTTAATAGACTCATGATGATTACGTGAGCTTGGAGACGGTTGGTGGGCCTAGTCTTGTCAAGAACTTGGGCCAAGGAAGGTTGGTGGGCCTGGTCTTGTTAGGTGTATGGGCCAGATTATTGGTGGGCCTAGTCTCGTCAGGCGCATGGGCCAGATGGTTGGTGGGCCTGGCTCACGTGGGGGCCACGTAGGCGTTTTGACTCATTCGGGAGTTGATGTAAGGACTGATGCTGGAGCGGGAACTGCCTTGAGACGAGGAGCCACCTCGAAGAGAAAGGGTTGCCCTGGGTCGGGGCCGCTCTAGAGAAGAGGGGCCGTCTCGGAGAAAAGGAGCCGCCCAGGAGTGAAAGGGCCGTCTCGGATCGTGGCTGCCTCGGAGAAGTGGAGTTGTCCATGAGTGAAAGGGCCGCCTTGGAGTGGGGCCTTCTTGGAACGGGGCCATTTTGGAGAAGAGGATCCATTCTAAAATGGAGCCGCCATGGGGCGGTGCCGCTTCTTTTGATCTTTGTCGTCAGTTAATTCTGACCGTTAATACTTATGTGGCACCATCAGCCACATCAGTATGCATGCATGCATGCATGCAAAAGGGCACGGATAGATTAGGTAGTAGAGATGCCATGCTCGGATTGGACTAAGTTTGATTCCTTGGTTAATGCCTGGGGATCAAGTTTGGATGTCTACACTAATTATAATAGATTACGTGGAAGTAGCTTCTCATAATTATCTAGGTGCACAACAAGATTAAAATAGCTATCAATACAGTAACTAGACAATAACTAGAGTATCGCTAATGATGGGCTGCTTAGTTCGCGGGATGGTGATCAAATATCAAGGACAAACGTAAAATCAGGAGCGCTAGTTAGGCCCTGCCTTTATTCAGTCAAATGCCACTCTCCATATCTTCCGGCTGATCTTTACGTTTTTTTTTTTTTTTTTTGTTCCCCTCACTCACTAATATGGTACAAACCGTACGTACGACGCATTCACATCGCCCAAGCTGCACGGTGAAATTGGGTTGGTTTAGTTCAATTTACGCATGAGGGAGAGCATGGTTGTTAAATGCTTAGGCATAAGAACGTATTAAATTCCTCTAGGAATACATACAAAGTATTTGAGTATTTGATTCCAAAAAAAAAAAAATCAAAATCTGCCCAACCGAAGGCAAAAGGGGAAGATAGAGAGAGAGAGAGAGAGAGAGAGAGAGAGAGAGGCTGTCTGACAGAGGAATGGTAGTCCAGTGTGTGGATCGATATATATACAAAGAGAAGCCTAACCAAAACTTCTCTTCCCTTGCCTATAAATTTTAAAAAAACCAAAAAACGAAAAACCCGCACGGCGCGTGGCGCGAGGGTCAGTCATGCCAGCAGAGGAGCATGACCACGCAGCGGCGGATGATGTAGAGCCTGGCCTTCTGCTCTCTCAGAGCTCTGCCCAGCCCACCACCTCCCCCCTTCTCGGACGCCTTCCTTCGGCTGTTCAGCTTCATTCTTTCTGCATGAACTTGTGGATGAATCAAATTAGCGATCGACAGGCTTCTCTATTAATTCCTCTGGATGGCCTTTATAATTAATTGCCCGCAGTTGGATCGCCTGCCTCCCTGCCCGCTGGGCGAAGGCAGGGCGAGCGTTTTATAGGAAGTGGGACGGGAGAGGCGTGAGGGCGGGCGAGATTCGTCCAACGCCCCCATGGCTTTGTATCGGGGAAAGGGAGCCGCGCTCTCCGCAACCCAACCCCCACCCCACCCCGCCCCACTTGGGAGTTGGGATTCACATCCCCACATGTATTCCCCTCCACCAACCTTCACGCAAATTGATGACTGCTGGGAGACAAAACTCTAAAACCCCATAAACAAAAGCTCTACTTTTACCATCCTTTCACACACTTTGATTAGCTTTAAACCAGAGACCGAGACCGAGACCATCTCCAGACTTGAGTCCTACCGATCACAGTTTCTTTCGTTCGTGTCTTTTTTTTTTTTTCTTTTCTTTTCTTTCTTCAAACTCAAGGAGCCTTAGACCTTCTTCTCATTTCAATTGATGGGGTCAGTTGATTTCATGGATAATAAAGGCAATAATTTTTGGATGGCATCCTCTCAAGATAGCAATCTTCAGACGAATTTCTTAAGCGGCAGCGGCGGCCTTCTTCGACGCTTAATTAGGCGGCCTCACTATTCTACCTGGCTTTCTTTTCAAAGGGCATGATAGGTATTAAATATTTCATCCTCCCAACTGCAACAAGTATCTCGTCATAATGAAGAAAGAAAAGAAAAAGGGCTGCATCATATGCGGGGGTTATCTGAAAGGCCACCTTCAGTCATTAATGGATTAATAGTAGAGAATGACGTTGGCCAGCATTTAATGGAATGGAGCATCATGCACGCAAAGGGAGGGAGAAGTCTAAGTATACACGGAAAGGGAGGGAGAAGTTCAAGTCGCCCCGCCCCGGCATTTATGACTGCCACGTAGGCTAGCATCTAATGGAGTAGAGCGTCACGGACGCGAAGGAAGAAGTCCAAGTCGGCCCAGCCCCGACACTCCATCTCGGCCCCGGCATTTATGACTGCCATGTAGGCCAGCATCTAATGGAGTGGAGCGTCATGGACGCAAAAGAAGGGAGAAGTTTAAGTCGACCTCGGCATCGTCCTGTCTCGGCCTCTTCCAAGTCGGCCTTGCCTCATTCAAGTCGGCCCTCTCATTCAAGTCGGCCCTTTCATTCAAGTCAGCCCTCTCATTCAAGTCGGCCCCGCCTCGGCATCGTCTCGTCTCAGCTTCCACAGCCACATCATGTCTCTTGCACAAAGGCATTTATGGCCTCATAAAGGTTATGTGCTCGGCCACCTCGGCCCCGGCCATGAATAGTGCCATGCAAGCACTCTATAATCAACGGGGACAGCTGGCTTCAACTCCCAACTTTTCTATCCTAGACGGATGTGTGGCTCGTGATGGTGATAAGACTCCACCACCTTTTATCTCTCTTTCCTGCAGCGGTCAAATCAAGTGGCCACCCACTCTGACAGAACTTGACCCACCAACCAGCTGCAACCACCCACTCTGACGGGACTTGACCTGCAGTCCTGATATATCAAAGAAGGAAGCAAGCTCTACCATTGCTGCCATCACCTTAAATGCTCTTACAAGTAGCGACACCCCAAGCCTCACAGACGACATCAACTCTGACACTTCACCCACCAAAGTCATCATTATGAGGCCTCAACCACTCAAATCAGATAGACTCCATACACCTATAAAATGGGTAAGAGGGACCTCCGACCAGGTAACTAAGAACTGATAACTCTGGTAACGGACTCATCCCACTCCTAAACGCTCATTCTTTCTCACAGAGAGCTCTTCTCTGAGCCTCCCTCTCTCTTTCTCTTTCGAGCTTCTTCAATCTTACGGCTGTTGCCCAGAGCACTAACTTGAGCGTCGGAGGGTCCCCGCCGGAATCTCCGGCCCCCGGGACTTTTTGCAGGCTCCCAGATGCGAGAGGCTCTCCGGAAGATCCCGGGCTTGCTGGAGAAGGTGATCGGACGCTCACGGACGTTCGAGGGGGGGTGATCTGGCAGCATCAGATTCGCGCGCCAGGAAGGGGGAGAAAGCAGAGTTTTGTGACACTAAGCTACAAGCTCTTACTCCCTCTACGATAACAATGGTGGATAAAAATATGGTGATGACAAAGACCCATGGAGCTTCCACCAATAACGCTGGGGGGCACTCTCAACGAGTTAATCGGCAGGAGGCCGGCTCTCTGCTCCATCGTCACCACTATCTCGAGCCATTTAGGCAGAGCATCGTGCCACCCTCACTCTATAAGTCCAAACATCTATGGCAGCTGCCCAAAAGCTATGGGAGCGATATATCATGGCCTCACAGCAACAAACAAGAGCCCATGCTGCTCCTTTAGTTATCGCTTAAGCCATCCACCATCTATCCGGTGAAAGATCTCCCCAGCGAGAGACTCACCACTGTCATATTTCTCTGGAGCTCAGGAGCAAGAGCAACCTCGAACTTAAGCTCATCGGCAATTTAAGGCTCAGGCTCGTTAGCCAGCAAGAGCGCCGCTACTTGCCACCCAAAATCCTAACTCCTAGTCACCTCAAGTGTTTATGTGCATTTTAATTCATGATGGTGATAAGTGGAGACATGCTGATGCTATTAATGAAAGGTGGGAGATAAAGACAAAGGGCTTTGACTATTGACTCCACCCTTTCCCTCTCTCCCCCTTTCTCTTCCTCTCTGCTGCACCCAGAGCTAATCCGAGCCCAAGACCTCCTACGGATTCCATTCCAGCTGCCCTTGGATTTTAGCACCCCCCACCTTCAATCAACATAGTTTCCTGTGGGGCAGGTCATCAACTCAGCAGAAGGAGACCAATTTCTTTAAAGAAAAAAACTCTCAAGCCTGTAATCGACGTCGACACCGAACACGACGCAAAGGCAAACAACTATGAAAAAGCTAAGTACACTACACTTTGAGAAAAAAGTTTCTTTTCATTAGTGTCTGAATGCATTACAGGAAACCCGACAAAATTAACCTCTCAAAAAAGGCTCTCAATGGTCCTGCGATCATAAGGTCACCCCTGGGCCGGCCGCAAAACCCCCGCGGCGGTTCAAGACCTATATTTCCAACGACCTCGAGTCATCTCCCGGACCAGCACACAAGCACTTAAGGCGGTTCTGGAGGAGATCAGCGGCATCGCGGCTAACAGATACCACTCGGCCTGGCTAGCATACGCTCCGAGTCGGTTCAAATCCCTAACAGCCCGTACCTGCTCGAGTCACCTCCCGGACCAGCACGCAAACACTCAAGGCAGTTCCGAAGGAGCTCAACGGCATCGCAGCTAACGGAACACCACTCGGTTTGGCTAGCATACGCCCCCGAGTTAGTTCAAGTCCCTAACAGCTCGTACCCGCTCGAGTCACCTCCCAGACCAGCATACAAACACCCAAGGCAGTTCCGAAGGAGCTCGACGGCATCGCTGCTAACAAGACACCACTCGGTCTGGCTAGCATACGCCCCCGAGTCGGTTCAAGTCCCTAATAGCCCGTACCCGCTCGAGTTACCTCCTGAACCAGCACATAAACACTCGAGGCAATTTTTTTTAGCCCCCGCGGCTCTATTTCTGCTTTGGCAATTTTATCTCAGCCTCAACGGCATTATCTCTGCCTCAGCGACATTATTGCAGCCTCAACGGCTTTATCTCTGCCTCAATGGCGCCATCTCTGCCTCAGCGGCATCATTGCAGCCTCCACAGCTCCATTTCTGCTTCAGCAATTTTATCTCTACCTCAGCGGCATCATTGTAGCCTCTACGACTCTATTTCTACTTCGGCAATTTTATCTTAGCCTCAGCGGCATCATTACAGTCTCCGTGGCTCTATTTCTGCTTCGGCAATTTTATCTCAGCCTCAGCGGCATCATTGCAGCCTCCACGGTTCTATTTCTGCTTTGGCAATTTTATCTCAGCCTCAGCGGCATCATTGCAGCCTCCACGGCTCTATTTCTGCTTCGGTAATTTTATCTCAGCCTCAGTGGCATCATTGCAGCCCCTACGGCTCTATTTCTACTTCGGCAATTTTATCTCAGCCTCAGCGGTATCATTGCAGCCTCCACGGCTCTATTTTTGCTTCAGCAATTTTATCGCAGCCTCAACGGCTTTCTCTCTACCTCAACGGTATTTTTGCAGCCTCAACGGCTTTACCTTTGCCTCAGCAGCGTTATTGCAGCCTCATCGGCTTTATCTTTGCCTCGGCGTCTAACTAACGAGCATTCCCCCAAAAATTGGCGTACGCTGCTTTGAGTAGCGGGCATAAGGTAATTAATTTACCTCCAAAATTTCTTAAAGTTCTACACTCCTTTCGCTTACCTGATGCGCGGCACACAAGCTCAAGGAGTGTGGGGGGCATTTGATGGGGCCAGTTGACCCCATGGGCAATAAAGGCAACAATTTTTGGATGGCATCCTCTCAAGATAGCAATCTCCAAATGATTTTCCTAGGCGACCGCGGTAGCCTTCCTCGACGCTTAATTCCTAGGCGGCCTCACTATTCTACTTGGCTTTCTTTTCAAAGGGCATGATGGGTATTAAATATTTCATCCATGATATTGCTCCCACCTGCAACAAGTATCTCGTCATAATGAAGAAAAAGAACAAAAAGGAAAAGGGCCATGTCACATGCGGGTTCTCTTAAAGGCCACCTTCAGTCAGGCCGGTAGTCAAATAGCATTTAATGGTGGAGAATGACATTGGCCAGCATTTAATGGTGCAGAATGACGTTGGCCAGCATTTAATGGAATGGAGCATCACGGACGCAAAGGGAGGGAGAAGTCCAAGTCGGCCCTGTCCCAGCACTCCATCTCGGCCCGACATTTATGGCTGCCACGTAGGCCAGCATCTAATGGAGTGGAGCATCACGAATGCGAAGGAAGGAAGAAGTCCAAGTCGGCCCTGCCCCGGCACTCCATCTCGGCCCCGGCATTTATGACTGCCACATAGGCCAGCATCTAATAGAGTGGAGCGTCACAGACACAAAGGAAGAGAGAAGTCCAAGTCGGCCTCGACATCGTCCCGTCTCGGCCTCTTCCAAGTCGACCCGCCTCATTCAAGTCGGCCCTCTCATTCAAGTTGGCCCTGCCTCATTCAAGTCGGCCCCGCCTTATTCAAGTCGATCCTCTCATTCAAGTCGGCCCCGCCTCGGCATCGTCCCATCTCGGCTTCCACAGCCACATCATGTCTCTCGCACAAAGGCATTTATGGCCTTATAAAGGTTACGTGCTCGGCCACCTCGGCCCCGGTCATGAACAGTGCCATGCAAGCACTATATAATCAACGCTTTACAAGGGATAGTTGGCTTCAACTCCCAACTCTTCTATCCTAGACGGATGTGTGGCTCGTGATGGTGATAAGACTCCACCACCTTTTATCTCTCTTCCTTGCAGCGGTCAAATCAAGTGGCCACCCACTCTGACGAAACTTGACCTACCAACCAGCTGCAACCACCCACTCTGACGGGACTTGACCTGCAGTCCTGACATATCAAAAAAGGAAGCAAGCTCTGCCATTGCTGCCATCACCTTAAATGCTCTTACAAGTGGCGGCACCCCAAGCCTCACAGACGACATCAACTTTGATACTTCACCCATCAAAGTCATCATTATGATGTCTCAACCACTCAAATCAGATAGACTCCATACACCTATAAAATGGGTAAGAGGGACCTCCGACCAGGTAACTAAGAACTGATAACTCCGGTAACGGACTCATCCCACTCCTAAACGCGCATTCTTGCTCACAGAGAGCTCTTCTCTGAGCCTCTCTCTCTTTCTCTTTCGAGCTTCCTCAAGCTTACGGCTGTTGCCCAGAGCACTGATTTGAGCATCGGAGGGTCCCCGCCGGAATCTTCGGCCTCCGGGACTTTTTGCGGGCTCCCAGACGTGAGAGGCTCGCCGAAAGATCCCGGGCTCGCTGGAGAAGATGATCGGATGCTCGCGGATGTTTGAGAGGGATGATCTGGCAGCATCACAATTCATCCACATAAATTCATCACTTGTAAGTAGCACTGCACATGGTGCATGGGTTGCAATCGTGGCGATCTACGAGAAACCAGCAAGCGTAGGACCACAAACCACATGCACTGACATGAGAAAACAGCTACGAACCTGCAGATAAGCCTTTAACTATCAACCAATTGCCAACCGCGCGTTTAGTTTGTTTACAACCGCAGCAGCAGGCAAATGAAATCCAGTCCTCGTGATTCCTGGTCGAGTGCAATCGTTTAGATTCCATCGACAAGCCTTTGTTTATTGACTCCAAAACAAGTAGGGAGCTTACAGCTCCAAGCAATGCTAGCTGGCAGTCTTTTAGCTCATAAACCGATGACTTAATCAAATATTAATCAAACCCAACTTGCTTTCTTGTAACACTGCTCCTGAACAAGACAGCAACTCCCAAATGACTATTTGAACGTCGACATAGGGGAGTTAGCTCTACTGCTATGATAGCCATCATTAGTCAGAAGCTGCCCACTATCCTCTGTAAGGTCTCTTTGGAGAACTTGTCGGGTGGTTTTTTCTTTTTTTTCTTTTATTAATATATATGCATTCAAAGTTCTTGTACAAACATTTCCGGACAATACTGTGCAACTGTCCGAGATTCGGCAATTTATCAAATATTTTATTCTATTATCACTGCCAGCGTTCATCATCATCACCACATATGAAGTGGATGGATGAAAAGCACCTCACCATTCATTGTTGGAAAAAAAAAATGGCGAATGTTGGAGACACGTGAAACTTCAACACAATATTGTTCTTGCCTGCGGAAAAGATGGCAGCCTAGTTAATAGTGCTTATCCGTTTAAGCTGCGTCCTGCTGTTTGTTCTCCGGTTTGTCTGATGATTTAAGATGATTCGATTGCAAGTCTAGGTTCTTTGTATAGAAATAATTCGATTAAAGTATGATACTCAACAGAAGTTCCGATGAAAATATCTTTTGCAACGTTGAAATGGTCGATTTCCCTACACTTTTTTTTTGCAATCTTGTACCGTTGTTGTGATACACATTGACAAGGAGCACACTGATCTATGGGATATCAGCTGCAACCAAGAAAGATTGGGAAATACTTTGTTAGAGCACTAGAAGCATAACAACGGCAGTTGAAAAAAAAGGTTATCAACCCAAGAAGCGTGCAACTTAGAGAGCACCATGATAATAAGACATGCAAGATTTTTTACATTAAGTTGATAATAACAAATTTAAATATTTGGTTGAAGCACACTGATTTTGAAAAAACACATTAAATATCATGACTTTTTCAAAAAATACTTTTAAAATTATTTTAAAAAAAGAAAGTAAAAACTAAACTGTTAGAAAATGGGTTTTATATGCCCATTATTTTGAATGAAAAATTGATGGCTTTTAGTTTCACATCGAAAATTATAAAAAAGTTGATTCACTTTATGTGTAAATCTCTTTCCATGCTTATACATTTGGGCTTATCATAAGTGGAGAGTTAAAGGATGATATTGATGCGTAGCATCATCTGTGCACGTGTGCATGTGTGAAGGGCGCAATAGGCGCTTTGTGCGTCTGCGAAGAGCACTTTGTAGACGCACTTTGCACTTCGCATCATTAGGAGCATGAGGAGCCTTAATTTTTTTTATAATCATAAAAATTTAATGGTCAAGGATGATTAAATCTAGATCGTACAATGAGAGATTAAGATCATCGTTGGATTAGTTGATCGATCGGATGAGGGGTCAAGATCAAATGCTGAGATCGATCGGATAAGGGATCATGATCAAGCGCTAAGATGCAGTGATCAGAGCAGAGCGGTGTTGATCGATCGGGTTCGCCGATCAATATGATCACGCACCTGATCAGTATAATTAAGTGATCGCGGCGGTGTTGATCAATCAATGCATCCGATTGCTGATCGGCGCACTCAATCGCTGAAATAAAAAATTGAATCTTGAAACGACGTATAGATTTGGCAAACAAAAACTTATTTAGAAGAAGTTGATCACGTGATTTTCATATTAAGATACTGAATTGGCATATCAAAAGTAGATAAGCCCCTTCGTGCACGTCTCTTAATCATATATAATCAAGTCAAATCGGTGCGATTCTATCCCTTAAGGGTGCTTCCAAAAGGCACTTCAAGTCTATAAATAGGACATGCCACTTGCATTCTAAATCATCTATCCGAAAATCCTATCCTTAGCATTTGCATACTCTGAATTCAAGAGCGTATAGTATTCTTGGTTCGCTATTTTGGTGATAAGTAGTGCTGCTCTCATCAGAAAAAGACTATTGTATTCTGATAAGCAATTGTCATAATACCATAAGCATATGTGTGAAATAAAATTGTCTTAAGGACATAGAGTTTAACTCTAGACTCAGTCGCCATCAAATTCTAATCAACAAACAATCTTAAAACAATTTCCTTTCCTTCTACACTATTCTTGTGTCCCAGAAGTGCTGCTACAGTGATGGCTACAATTGCTGCACCTGTTCAAGCTGAGAAGTCAGAAAAGTTTTTTGGGACTAATTTTAAAAGATGGCAACAAAGATGCTGTTCTACCTCACTACTCTGAATCTGGTCAAAGTTCTTAATGAAGATCTACCAATTCTAAAGGAAGGGGAGATCGATAAGCAAGTGGTTGCTGTAGTGGATGCATGAAAGCATTCAGACTTCCAATGCAAGAATTACATCCTTAATAGATTGAAGAATATTCTATACAATGTGTACATTAGTATAAATAGTACTGCTAAAGAGCTGTGAGCATCCTTGAACAAGAAGTATAAGACCAAAGATGCTAGGCATAAGAAATTTATGGTCGGTAGGTTTCTAGGCTACAAGATGGTTGACCAGAAAATCATCATGGAGCAAATTCAAGAACTGCAGATCATCCTACATGAGATACACGCTGAGAAAATATCTCTGAGTACGTCATTTTAGGAAGCCACTATTATCGAGAAGCTATCATCATCATGAAAAGACTTCAAGAACCACTTGAAGCATAAGCGGAAGGAAATGAGACTTGAAGATCTGATCGTCCAACTGAGGATCGAAGAAGATAATAAGAGCATTGATAAGAAGACAGGAGGGCATCCAACTAAGCCTAAGGTCAACCTCGTGGAAGAAAAGAAGAAACACAAGTTTTCTAGAGAGGGCTATAAACTGAAGAAAGGCAATCCAAAGAAATTCAAGGGCAAGTACTTTGTCTGTTGTAAACAAGGGCACAAATCTAAGGATTATCATTTCAAGGGAAAAGAGAAGCAAGAAGCCAATATTACTGAAGATACCCTATCCCAAGAAGTATTAGAGATGATGTTGTCAGCAATTGTGTTTGAAGCTGTTGACCCAATTATTGATTTTGATGATTAATAAAAGACATGAGTATATTCACTATGTTTCTGATAAATTTAATAAGTGTTTCAGGGATTAAAAATGTTTAATCAAGCAAAAGGTATAAAGAAATAAGTTTTGAATCAAAATGTTAAAAGAATTTTTCAAAGTTCAGAGCTTGGAGTCGACACCCAAATTGTCAGGAGCCAACCCCAAGGCGTATCAGAAGTTTTATGAAATTTTGGCACAGTCTGGAGTCGACACCCAAAGTTTCAGAGCCGACTCCAACCTGAGATACAGAGAAGTGTATTCTGTTTTAGTTTCTGGAGCCGACACCTAGTATTCGGGAGCCGACACCTGAGAATTCGGGAGCTGACACCTGAGTTTCTGGAGCCGACACTTTTGGTTTGTGGAGCCGACTCCCGAAAGCGACGAGCCGACACTTAACTTTATTGGAGCTGACTCCTCAACAACTTTTTATTTGCTATTTTGGATATCCGAATTGGAGCCGACACCTAAAAAGTTGGAGCCGACTCCAACCTCTCAGGAATGGATTTTTTATTTGTCAGAATGGACTACAACGGTAAGATTTTTTCTACCTAACCTCTAATGGCTATTTTTCTTTGTGTGTAGAAAGACCCAAGCATCTCACAACAGCTATATTTTCTACCTAATCTTGGATTAAGAGATATATATAAAGGGGGAAACCGTTCGTTTGAAAAGTAGAGAAAAAGAGAGAAAAATAGAGAGAAAAATCGAGAAAAATACTTAGTGAAAAAGAAAGAGAAATCAAGAGTAAAGACTCAGAGCTCAAATCCATCAACCCCAGAAAGCTCAAAGAGAAATCCACAAGCTTCTCAAGCTCAAATCAAGGAGATTTCCATCATTAGAAGAAAGAAAGCAAAAGCCCCAAAATCCTCAACTTCTCAACTGCAAATTTCTGTGAAGAATCTGAGCTGAGGCCCTGATTCAATTTTTCAAAGAAGAAGAGGAAAAGAAGAAAAGAAGAAAAGAATTCACTTAAAGAGCTTCAAATAGGCTTTTTTTATCCTTGTTTATTTTATTATTTATTTGCTCATTTGAGGAGCTGTTGTGTATTCATAACTCTATTTTTCATTATTGTTTGCTAGTTCAATCGGGGGATTGAATTAGTGGAGGTAGTATACCTCGGTACAAGCTAAGGATAGCTTGTGGTTGGGTTATGTGCTGGTGAGCCCGAAAAACCAGTTGGGTTCATTATGATCCTGGGGGAAACAGCAAGTTTTGAGTTGTGAGCTTGTAAAACAACTCGACTGTAATCAAGTGGATTATAGTGTGGACCCAAGTGAAGCTTGGGAGTGGACGTAGGTGTTGAATACACCGAACCACTATAAAATCTTTGTGTTTGGAGTGCTTTATCTCTTTATCTCTATCTATCTCATTTAGTTGTGATTAGCATTTATTTATACTTTGCACTCAAACTCTTTCATATCAAAGCAAATAGTTTTTAAAAGAGTTAAGTTTTTAAGAACCCAATTCACCCCCCCCTCTTGGGTTACCATCTGGGCCAACAATTGGTATCAGAGCTAGTGCTCATTTCTTGTTTGATCCAACGATCAAGAGTTAAAGATCCAAATGGCAGCTCAAGGTGGATCTTCATTTGTTGAAGGTCATTCTACCGATAGACCTCCTTTATTTAATGGTTCTAATTATTCTTATTGAAAAGCTAGAATGAGAATTTTTATTCAAGCTTTAGATTATGAGCTTTGGAGTGTAATCACTAATGGACCTAGCACACCCACACACATAATAGATTGTTCAATAGTTCCTAAACCCGAAAGGGATTGGAATGAGAACGATAGGAAAATGGCTCAGCTCAATGCTAAGGCCATGAATGTTTTATATTGTGCTTTAGATGCTAATGAGTTTAATAGAATTTCTACATGTATTTCCGCAAAAGAAATTTGGGATAGACTAGAAGTTACCCATAAGGGTACTAATCAAGTTAAAGAGTCTAAAATTAATATCTTAGTGCACAAATATGAATTGTTTAGCATGAAACAAAATGAAACTATCACATGCATGTACACTAGATTTACTGATATTGTAAATGGTCTAAAAAGTCTTGGTAAGACCTATACTAACTCTGAATTGGTTCGTAAAATTCTTAGGTCTCTTCCAAGATCATGGGAAGCAAAAGTAACTGCCATCCAAAAAGCCAAAGATTTAAATATATTACCTTTGGAAGAGCTTCTTGGATCATTGATGACCCATGAACTGACCATGAAGCAACATCAAGAGGAAGAAGTTAAAAAAAGAAAACGATTGCCCTTAAAGCTGGAGAAAAGGAAACAAGCAGCAGTGAGGACGAAGAGGAAGATGATGAGACAGCCCTTCTTGCAAAGAAGTTCAGAAAATTTATACAAAGAAGGAGACCCTTCCACAAGAAAAAATTTAGAACAAAGGTAGAAAGTGAAAAAGAAAAAGAAAAGGACAAGGATAAAGAGAAAGACCCCCTCATATGCTATGAATGTAAGAAACCGGGACACTTTATATATGATTGTTCTCAATTAAAAAAGGGATACAAGAAAAAGAAAAAGGCATACGTTGCAACATGGAGTGATAGCGAAGAATCCTCATCCGAGGAAGAACAAAAGGAAGTTGCAAACATTTGCTTTATGGCAAAAGAAGACGATGAGGTATGTACCGAAACTCATGACTTTACCTTTGATGAATTGTTTGATGCATTTAATGAATTAGTTAGTGATTTTAAAATTCTGAAAAAGAAAAGCAAAGTTTTGAAAAATGATAATTTAAATCTTGTCAAAGAGAATGATAAACTAACTCATGAAATTGAAGAATTGAAATCTGAAAATAAGAATTTATCAAAAGACAAAGAGTCAATTTCTAATGAACATGTTAGTTTAAGAAAAGAAGTTGATAAATATAAAAATATAGTTGATAAATTTACATATAGCTCTAAAAAACTAAATTTGTTAATGAGTAATCAAAGAGATGTATTTGATAAAGCTGGATTAGGTTATAGGCCTAACAAGAAACAAAAGTATGTAAAAAATTTCTTTAGAAAAGAAATGGATAAAAATGATGTTTCATGTTATTGTTGTAATAAGAAAGGACATAAAGCCTATGAATGCAATTTTAGAAAAATTAACAAGAACTTAAGTATTAAAGGAAAGAAAATATAGGTTTCGAAAGGAACAATCTTTGTTACTACTAACCATGAAGGACCCAAGAAAGCTTGGGTACCTAAACAGAAAGTTTGATCACTTTGCAGGAGTGTCTTGTGGCCAAAAGATCAAAACAAAAGTGGTATCTTGATAGCGGCTGCTCAAGGCACATGATGGGTGACAAGGAGCAATTCATTACCCTTGAGGATAAAAGAGGAGGAGTTGTTACATTTGGAGACAATGGTAAAGGCCAGGTTATGGGATTTGGTAAAATTCATATAACTCCCTCCACTTTTATTGAAAAAGTTCTTTATGTAGATGGTTTAAAACATAACTTAATTAGTATTAGCCAATTGTGTGATAAAGGATTCAAAGTTTCATTTGAAGCTTCTATCTGCACTGTTTCTAATCCCATTGACAATAGCATTATATTTGTTGGTAATAAAAATGGCAATGTATACTTAATTGATTTAGACAATTTGTCTACTAGTAATCATTGCTTAGTTGCTAATAATGTTAATGTAAATGAGATTGGATGGCTATGGCATCGTAGATTAGGTCATGCAAGCACACACTTGATTTCAAAATTAATTAGAATGGACTTAGTTAAAGGACTTCCAAAGTTAGATTTTGAAAATAACCAAATTTGTGATGCATGTCAATTTGGAAAACAAACTAGAAACTCTTTCAAATCTAAAAATGTAGTTTCCACTTCTAGGCCACTAGAGCTACTTCACATGGACCTTTTTGGACCTACTAGAACAACTAGTCTAGGAGAAAAGAAATATGGCCTTGTGATAGTAGATGATTATTCTAGATTCACTTGGGTATTATTTTTGGCTCACAAGGATGAGTGTAATCCCCTAAATTTCTCAACTGCTCATGAGAGTTATCACAAGATCGGGAAGATAGACTCTAGATATTTGAATTTTAAATATCTCTAACTAACAGAGTCCCAATATCCCTTGATTTGAGGACTCTACATTGCCTTTAAAGGATCACCGAAACCTCCTTCACATCATCCGCGAACGCCTCCTTCCCATCGTCATCGTGCACGCATTTGCTCCTGATAAGTCCCCTGTCCATGCCTGGGAGAGAGAGAAGGGATTAGAGACGGGAGAGAGAGAGAGTCAGAGAGAGAGAGAGAGATAGATCATGGCGGACAACCGGTTCAATCCTTGGTTCGGGCCCAGCGGCGCGCCCGTCGCCTCGCCGGAACTGAGCTCCGGTCGGAGACCTCCACCGGCGCTGGGCAGGCGTCCAGTGGAGGTCCGGCCGGCCACGGTGGCCAGCCGTGCCGCCGGCACGCCTCTTGGCCGCGGCAAGTCGTGAGGGAGAAAGGGGGGGAGAAGGAGAGAGATTAGGGAAAGAGAGAGAGGGGTCGTGGCCGGCTCTGGCCTGGCCATCGATGGCCAGACCGCCCCGGATTGGGCCGGCAATGTCTCCGGCGTGAATACGAGCCGCTACGAATAGAGAGAGAGAAAACTAGGATTGGAATGAAATTAGAGAGAGAGAGAGGAAAGAGGGGGCCGACCGCGGCGGCGGTCGGCTCTGGCTCAGCCACTGGCGGCCGGGCCGCCCCTAATTTGGCCGGCGGCGGCCCTGGCCCCCGGCACGAACTGCTCCCTGTTTCGTTTGAAACAGGGGAGCAACAGTAGAAAAAAAAAGGAAAAGGCTTTGGCTGGCTGGGCTGCAGTAAATTGGGCCCTGTTGGCCCGTTTCTGGAGCCCTATTTGAGCGGTATTTTGGGCCTTGTATCGGGCCGAGAATGGCAAAGTAAATATATGGCCCGAATCAGGATTGAGTCTAGTTTCTGGGGATAATTTTGTTTCCCTATTTGGGTGTATACATTGAGAGATATTCAAGGCCAAAGTTGGGCCCGTGAAGTGGTTTGGGTAGAATTTAAGAATCATTTTATAATACAGATTTTAGAAATTTAATAATGAAAAATGATACTGTAGGTTCCCAGGTGTCCAATTAGCTGGGTCATCAATTAGAATTTGCGTACTGTGGTAAGTAAGTCAAGTATTATAATTTTATAAATTATTTAATTTATAAACTGTGAACTTACAGTTAAATGTAATTATGTTAATCTTGCAAAATTATGTTGTTACTATCGAGACGATAATATGTAATTATGATAATGACAGTAAAGCTTTATGTGTCGCCATAGTTCTCATATGATAGATTATGATATGACAGATTATCACATGATAGATTATCACATGACATATGATAGAATACTGGTACCAGGACCCTTCCTCTTAGGGGACATTTAAGAGTGATACACAAGATGAGTGTTGTAGGGCCGTGGGGCACATAAAGAAAAACAATGACAATATAAACAATGTTTTATTTACATCGCATATATTCTAGTAATTATTATTGAATTAAGTTTCAAATTATTTGATCTGATGACATGAACCTGCTGATAGCATGATAAATAAAAATTTAAAATTATATTAGGCTTACTTATTGAGTGTGAGCTCATAGAATTCTCATAATATTTTTCAGAGTCTCAAGAACGAAGAAGGATAATTGGGATAGACGGAGCTTCTATTAAATAAACTTAGTTCCATTATTTTGATTTAGTTCAGATTCGTTTGTGTGTAGGGCGGGTAGCCCAAGACTGATAATTATGGTTTGTAATAAATCATGGAATTAAATTTTTGCTTTATATTGATTTATGTGATGAGGTTCGAGACGCCTTGCATGCCTGGCATGCGGCGGGTTGTCACCCTAGCTCAAATTTTGGAACTGGGGCGTGACAGCTTTAGTGGTAGCAGAGCCTGGTTATGAAATTTGGGACACATACATGATGACACTTTAGGCAAAACACTAGAATGACATTGAGACAATTATAAATTTAAGGGAATTTCAGATATTATGCTTTGAAAGCCTAACAATTAATGTTTACAATGATATTAATTACAACTAATTTATCAGGAGAAAAGAATGGCATGTTGCACTAGAAGTCGACAAAATGATGAGGGTTCCCAGGTTGGTAATGCTGGCCAACCGGAAGGTCTGGAAGCCACCGGAGCTGCTGCCCCTGCCAATTCAGTCGGGACTGATCAGCAGCAACTCCAGACCGAGATGCTTCAGGTTCTCTCGGGTATGGCACAGTCGATGCGGGATTTGTAGCATTAGATTCTGTAGGCCCTGTCCACTCAGCCTGCTCATACCACCCCGCAGACACAGCCTGCCCCCCTGTTCCACAGACTCAGCCTGCTCTACTGCTCCACAGACCCAGCCTACTCTATCTCAATCTTGGATAGGGGTTGGCCGTAGCTTTGCAGACTTCAAGAAGTTTGCCCCTGCCCCTTTCTCTGGATCCACCAACCCTGTTGATGCTGAGCGGTGGGTGCGAGATATGGAGAAGACTTTTATGGCTCATGGTAGTCAGGATATGGAGCGGATCAGATTTGCCACCTACCTTCTATAGGGAGAAGCCTATGATTGGTGGTTAGTTGAGGAGCAGCGTCGGAATGGACAGATTATTTCTTGGGGAGAGTTTAGAGAGATATTCTTCGACAAATACTTCCCCAGGAGTGTACAGAGACAGATGGAATCAGAGTTTATCAAATTAGAGCAAAAGGATCTTTCTGTGGCCCAGTATGAAGCTGAATTCACCAGGTTGGCCCGTTTTGCTCCAAATATTGTGACCAATGAAATAGCCAAGGTCACCAGATTCACTGAGGGACTGCAACCCAGACTGAGGCAAGCGGTCAATGCATTTGAGCTCCTCACTTACAGTGCTGCAGTGAATAAGGCCTTGGTGATTGAGAGGGATATGAATGTTGTTCAAAAGGATTGGGAGCTGCGGAAGAAGAAAAAAGGGCCTACTTCTGGCCAATCCTCTGCTCAGGCCAAGAAGAAGGGTTGTTGGCCCAGATGGCAACCCAAGAGGGAGGGGTGAATTGGGTTCTTAAAAATTTAAGACTTTTTGAAATGTTTTAGGAAAATTAACTCAAGATGTGCAAGTGAGAGAAATTAACTTATAAGCAATGCACAAACAGAAATATAAGAGAGATAGAGTGAGAGACAAATGAGCACGGCAAACACAAGATATTTTTATAGTGGTTCGGTGCAACCAGCACCTACGTCCACTCCCAAGATTCACTTGGGTCACCACTATAATCTCCCTAGATTACAGCCGAGTTGTTTTACAAGCTCACAACTCAAACTTATTGTTTTTCTGGGATCACAACGAACCCAGCCGTTTTACACGGGCTTACCAGCACAAAACCCAACTCGTTGTTTTTAACGGGATCACAATGAACCCAAAAACGTAAGCTATCCCAAGCTTACAACGAGGTACAACTACCTCCACTGATTCAATCCACTTTGAATCAGTACACAAGAAAATGATTTCGAGTTTAAATACAAACAGCTCCTCTAGAGCAGAATAATCAAAATAAAGCTTAGGTTTAGAAAAGCCTGATTGATTAAGCTTGAATGCAGGCTTGGCTTCTTTGCTTCTCTTCTCCAACTCCTTTGATGTGTGGAATCAGGCCTCAGCACAGATTCTCCTAGCTTTGGGGCTTTTGGACGTTGGTTGAAGCTTTTCTTCTTTTTCTTCTAGGTTGGAGGATCTTGATTTTGCTCTTGGTTGCTTTGGGATCTCCTCTAGAACTTTTGTTGATTGTAGCTCTGGAGCACACGAATCTCTCTCTTTGATTTCACTCCTTTTGAATCTCTCTATTTGAGTTGAAGGATTTTTCCAATGAAGCTCTGTTTTTCCCTCTTTCTCTTCTTTTCTTTGAAATGATTTTCTCTCTATGTTTTTTCTTTTTGATTTGAAAACAGCTTCTCTATTTATAGATTCTGCAAGAATATAGCCGTTAGAGACAAAGAAAAATAGCCGTTAATCAAAAAACTTACCGTTGGAGCTGAGTTGGCATCCGTAAAAATTTCGTCCAGATTTGCTGGAGTCGACTCATGCTTTTCCCGAGTCGGCTCGAGCTCGTCTTACTAAAAATAGAAACATTTTAAACGTTAGAGGGTCGACTCGTGAAAAGTAAAGTGTCGACTCCTGAAAGTCGGGGGTCAACTCATGAAAGGTTGGGGTCGACTCGCGAAGTGCTCAGAAAAACACTCTTCTGGTGTCTAAGCGGAGTCGACTCGCACAGTCATGGAGTCGGCTCGACTAAATCGGGGGTTGACTCGACAAATTTCGTGGGTCGACTCGAGACAGATGCACATTTCTGTACACTGTGTGGAGTCGACTCTGAAACTCAAGAGTCGGCTCCGGAACGTATCAAAAATCAGACACTTTTCTGATTGACATTAAAATCGTTCCAGATTTGTTTTAATTCATATTTTTGACTTGAATTCAATAAGATTGACATTAAGAATTAATTCAAGAAGTAATTCATAAACTCATTGATCAATCTATGAATTATAAAATTTCTTTTTGAAGGTTTAAACATTGAGCTTAAAGTTACTTTCAAAAATGATTAAAGTCAAACTTTAACTTTCTCATTGATTGTTCAAAATAATTTATTGCTCACTTAAATAAACTCATTACATCTTTTAATGTACTCAATGGCTTTTAGTAATCATCAAAATCAAAAGGATTGGGGTATATGCATTTTCAACAAACTTCCAACAATCTCCCCCTTTTTGATGATGACAAAAACATTGAGTTTATGCATGATTGATTAGTGAATTTATTTTGATTTCATAAATAGGCTTAGCTTCCCCCTGAATGAGGTAGCTCCCCTTATGAAATCTAAATAAATATTTCATTGATTAACTTGATTTTCTTATATGCATTTTCAATCATAAAACTATAAAACTCTTTCCCTTTTTTGTTATCGACAAAAAGGTAGAGAATCATAAATGTTCATTCAATCAAGATAAGATTTAACAATTTCATTCAGTCATTGAAAGAAGGAAATACATTGAGTAATCAACATAGAGAATTCATTCCATCAAAAGGTCTAATACATCAAGATGTTCAATACATTGATATCAAAAATTAAACATTACATTAATTTCAATACATAGCAAGGATTGAAAACCTAATACATCAGAAATGAGTTCTAACAATCCTAGTTAAATGATCTACTATGTTCTTCATTCCATCAGATTGGATTTGTACATATTCTTTTAATCTTTTATCTACAAAAGTGCAAGCAGTCAAAATCTTGTCTTGAAGCTCCGCATTGCATCTAGAGTAGGTCTCGCCATCTCCGCAAATATCTTTAAGTTCTTCAAAAATATTTTTGAGATCTTCACTTAAAGATACCGAATAAGAGCTGAGAGTAGACTCTATCTTAGTGATACGATCATCCAATGAATATAGAGTCTCCTTCAAATTCATGAACTTATTCTCAAATTCTGATTTAAGTTTTTCAGATTGATCATCAAATAGATCTTTGAGTTGCTTTAGTTGTAGATCTGAGAAACCGGCAGAAGATGATGAAGCTTGATCAAATAATGGAGCGGGGGCTGGAGCAGGGGCAGAAGTAGAAGGGCTCAGAGGTGCAGGTGAAGGATGTCTGACTGAAGGTCCTGCAGCCTCAACATCTGTAGCTCTCTCTTCTATCAGTCCTTTCCTCTCCCATTTTCTATTTCTCTTGATAAAACCCATTCGATGAATGGTGGCCAAGCTATAAAAGTCTGTATGTCTCAGATTCCTCATTGGCTTATTGTCAGAAATCACAACTCCTTGACTTAGAAAAATCTTGGTGAGAATCATTCCATAGGGCAGGCTAGACTTTCTTTTTCCTCCACAGTCTGCAATGTACCAAAGTATCATACTGGGAAGGTTTATAGGTTTGCCCGTGACAATGGCATCCATCACAAAGATATCTCTTTCCGATACATAATCAAATCTTCCTATCTTTGGAAAGAGTATCCTACTGCAAATGTTATGTAATAATCTTAGTTCTAATGAAAGTTGGTTGGCAAAAACCTCTTCAAATCCGACAACATCCCGATTTAATAATCTAGCAAGAGCGAGACTGCGGTCTTCAGAAGAAAAAGTGGCAGTGCCAGAAAGGGGTAAATCCAAAAGTCTGGAAAGAAGCTCAACAGTTACAGAGATCCTATTTCCTCTTACTGTGCTAATGAGACCATGATCTCCTCTTGACAGATTCTTATAAAACTCCTTAACTAGAGAGGGATAGGTAGGGCAATCCAGTGAACATATCTTCTCCCACCCCATCTCTATCAATTGTCTCCCAACTAGAAAACCCTCTGCTTCAAAAAGCTCAAAATCCACTTTCCTACCCGTTGTTATGATTCTATCTGCTAAACGATCTACCTGGGAAGTAGTAGCAGCCGGAGAAGCACAGGGGGTTGAAGATGACGAAGTGGAATCCGTGCTTGGAGAAGGCTCACGCACCGGGCGCCTCACCATTTTCCTCATGGCCCTCTTCCGCTTCACACCGCCCGCAGCAAGACTAGATCCTCTAGTTTTGGGTGCCATTGGTCGATTGGAAGTGATAATCAGGGATTTTGGAAGTTTGGAAGGTCTGGAGATATTGTGGAGAGAGTATTTTGAGAGATTGCAAAGTTTGAAATGAACGGCGAGTCGACTCTGCCCTAGATAAATCAACCTGGGACCACTTCGAGTTAGCTCGCGCAAAGCTAGGGGTCGACTCCGGACAATCATAGAAAACCATCCCGACTTGGAGTCGACTCGCGCCGAGGAGGGGTCGATCCGAGAGTTTCAGTCGAAACCAGGAGTCGACTCCGATACTCACAGAGTCGGCTCCGAGACCATTTCAGAGCAAAAACATGAAATTTCTGAAATGTGTCCGGAATATGATCATAAAAATTGATAAAATAATCATTGATATGAATGGATCAATTAGATATGAATTCTAGATAAGATTTCCTTAAAGATCAAAGATTTGAAAGAATCTTAGATAAAATTTCCTTAGGGGTTTCAAATTCATTCTAATGGATCACAAATCCCTAACTCTCCTCTAAAATAACAGAATCTCTCTTCATTTAAAGGTTTAGTAAATATGTCAGCTAATTTTTCTTCAGTGTTAACATAATCAAGACATATTTCATTATTTGCTACATGTTCTCTTATAAAATGATATCTAATTTCTATGTGTTTAGTTCTTGAGTGTTGAATTGGATTCTTTGTTAGATTAATTGCACTTGTGTTATCACATCTTATAGGTGTTTTATCAAGTGTGATACCATAGTCTTCAAGTTGTCGCTTAATCCATAGGACTTGCGCACAGCAACTTCCAGCCGCAACATATTCAGCTTCAGTAGTTGATAATGCAACTGAATTTTGCTTTTTGCTAAATCATGAGATTAAGTTACTCCTAAGAATTGGCATGCACCACTTGTGCTTTTTCTATCTAACTTACATCCAGCATAATCAGAATCAGTGTATGCAATCAGATTTAATGTGGAGTCTCTAGAATACCATAAACCTACTTTTTTTGTTCCACTTACATATCTTAGTATTCTTTTAACAGCAATTAAATGTGATTCTTTAGGTTCTGACTGAAATCTAGCACATAAACATACAGAAAACATAATATCTGGTCTACTTGCTGTTAAATAAAGAAGGGATCCGATAATACCTCGATAATACTTTTGATCAACCTTTTTACCTTCTTCATCTTTGTCTAGCTTGCATGAAGGACTCATTGGTGTTTCGAGGGGTTTCATTGATTCCATACCAAACTTTTTGAGTAGTTCTCTTGTGTATTTTGTTTGGTTGATGAAGATTCCCTCTTTGCTTTGTTTGATTTGGAGTCCAAGGAAAAAGTTGAGTTCTCCCATCATGCTCATCTCGAATTCTCCCTGCATCAACTTAGCAAATTCTTGACATAGAGAATCGTTAGTAGCACCAAAAATAATGTCATCAACGTATATTTGTACTACAAGTAAATCTTTACTTTTTCTTTTCAAAAATAATGTTTTATCTACATTTCCTCTTGTGAAATTATTTTCAATTAAAAATTTGCTTAGCCTATCATACCAAGCTCTAAGTGCTTGTTTCAAACCATATAAAGCTTTGTGCAATTTAAAGACGTGATTTGAAAATTCGTGATCTTCAAAACCTGGTGGTTGTTCAACATAAACTTCTTCATTTATAAAACCATTTAAAAATGCGCTTTTAACATCCATTTGAAATAAGTTAAAATTCATATGACATGCAAATGCAAGTAAAAGTCTAATGGCTTCTAATTTAGCTACTTGCGCAAAGGTTTCATCAAAATCAATACCTTCTTCTTGATTATATCCTTTTGCAACTAATCTAGCCTTGTTTCTAATTACTATGCCATTTTCATCTAGTTTATTTCTAAAAACCCATTTTGATCCTATTACTGAATGATTTTTAGGTCTTTCAACTAAAGTCCATACATTATTTCTTGTAAATTGATTTAATTCTTCTTGCATTGCTAACATCCAATTATTATCTTTTTCAGCTTCTTCAATAGTTTTAGGTTCAATTTGTTATTCAAATGCAAGATGATTACTAATATTTCTTATATATGATCTAGTTCTTATTCCTTGAGATGGATCACCTATAATCAATTCCTTGGGATGACTATGAGCATATCTCCAGTCCCTTGGAAGATCTATATCATTATGATCAATATTAATATCATCGTCCTTATGTGAATCATCATCTTTAGCTTCTTGCTCATGATCTGAAGATACTTCAATATTAAGTTTTTCAAGATCTTTTTCAATTATGTTTGTATCTTCCTCATCATCAAGCTTTTCAGAACTAGATGCTAAAGACTCATCGAAAACTATATGAATGGATTCTTCAACTACTAAGGTTTTCTTGTTAAATACTCTATAAGCTTTACTAGTTGTTGAATATCCTAAAAAGATTCCTTCATCAGATTTAGCATCAAATTTTCCTAAATTATTTTTACCATTATTATGAATAAAACATTTACATCCAAATGCATGAAAGTATTTTATATTGGGTTTTCTTTCATTCCATAATTCATAAGGTGTTTTCTTTAAGATTGATCTTATTAGGGCTTGATTTAAGATGTAGCATGCTGTGTTAATAGCTTCCGCCCAAAAGTACTTTGGTAGGTTGCTTTCGCATAGCATGGTACGTGCCATGTCTTCTAAAATCCTATTTTTCCTTTCAACTACACCATTTTGCTGTGGAGTTCTAGGGGCTGAAAAATTATGATTAATACCATTTTCAGTGCAGAAACTTTCAAATAAGTGATTTTCAAATTCAGTTCCATGATCACTTCTTAAAGATACTATGGTAGTGTTTTTCTCATTTGTGACTTTCTTGAAGAATTTCAGGAATATCGAGAAAGTCTCATCTTTGTGAGCTAAAAACAGTACCCAAGTATATCTAGAATAATCATCTACAATCACTAGACCATATTTCTTTCCTCTAGACTTGTGGTTCTAGTTGGTCCAAAAAGGTCCATGTGAAGTAGCTCTAATGGCCTAGAAGTTGAAACAACGTTTTTAGATTTGAAAGAACTTCTTGTTTGTTTTCCAAATTGACATGCATCACATATTTTGTTGTTTTCAAAATCTAGTTTAGGTAAGCCTTTAACTAAATCCATTTTAATTAATTTTAAAATAAGGTGTGTGCTTGCATGACCTAATCTACGATGCCACAACCAACTAATTTCATTTATATTAGCATTGTCAGCAATCAAGCAATGATCACTCAAGGATAATTTTTCTAGATCAACCAAGTAAATATTGCCATGTCTATAACCAGTAAATACAATGCTATTATCAATAGAATTAGTTACAGTGCATAAAGAAGATTTAAATGAAACATTAAAGTTTTTATCACATAATTGGCTTATACTAATTAGATTATGCTTCAAACCATCAACATAAAGTACATTATCAATGAATGTAGATGGAGTTATACGAATTTTACCAAGGCCCATAATTTGACCTTTACCGTTATCGCCAAACGTAACAACTCCACCTTTCTTTTCTTCCAGGGTGATGTATTCATCTTTGTCACCCGTCATATGTCTTGAGCAACCACTATCAAGGTACCACTTTCTTTTTGATCTTTTGGCTACAAGACATTCCTGCAACATAATTTAAACTTTATGTTTATGTACCCAAGCTTTCTTGGGTCCTTTATGGTTAGTAGCAATAAAAATTGTTCCTTTCGGAACCCAAATTTTCTTTCCTTTAGTGTTTAATTTTTTATTATTACTTATAGTTTTGCACTCAAAAGATTTATGTCCTTTTTGATTACATTTAAAATGAGTAATATTACTTTGGTTAGCTTTTACAAAAATATTTTTTAATGATTTTTGTTTTCTAAATATTTATACCCTAAACCTGCTTTGTCAAAAACTACTTTTTGACTATCTAAAATCATATTTAGTTTAGTTGAGCTTAGAGTAAATTTCTCAACAATGTCTTTATACTTTTTAACATCTTTCTTTAGAAAATCATTTTCATTAGAGATTGATTCTTTCTCTTTAATTAGATTTTCATTCTCAGATTTTATCAAATCAATCTTATGAGCAAAATCATTCTTTTCATTAAAAAGTGTTTCCTTTTATCTTTTAAATCTTTAACTACAAGATTTAATTCATTTTCTCTTTAATTAAATTTGAGTTTTCAGTTTTCAAAGATTTGTGTTTCTTTTTCAAAGCCTTGAAATCAATCATCAATTCATTAAATGCTTCAAACATTTCATCAAAAGTAAATTCATCATCGGGGGTTTCGGTACTTACCTCTTCATTGTCGTCCGCCATGAAGCAAACATTTGCAACTTCTTTTTGTTCTTCTTCTCCGGAAGAAGACTCTTCACTGTCAGTCCAAGTTGCCATGTAGGCCTTTTTCTTTTTCTTATAGGCCTTCTTAAGTAAAGGACAGTCATATCTAAAATGCCCCGGCTTTTTACATTCATAACATACTAAGAGCTCTTTCTCTTTGTCCTTGTCCTTTTCCTTTTTCTTATCCTTTTCTTTTTCTCCTTCCATTTTTGATACAAATCTCTTCTTGTGGAAGGGCCTCCTTTTTTGCATAAACTTCCTGAATTTCCTTGCAAGGAGGGCTGTCTCATCATCATCATCCTCTTCATCATCGCTGCTGCTTACTTCTTTTTCCACAGCTTTGAGGGCGATGGTTTTCTTCTTTCTTGACTCATCCTCATTGACATGTTGTTTAACTTGAAGCTCATGAGTCATTAGCGAACCAAGAAGCTCTTCCAATGGTAGGATGTTCAGATCTTTGGCTTCTTGTATGGCTGTCACCTTGGCTTCCCAAGTCCTTGGAAGTGACCTAAGAATTTTGCGAACAAGCTCAGAGTTAGTATATACTTTTCCAAGACTTTTCAACCCATTCACAATATCAGTGAATCTAGTGAACATGCATGTGATGGTTTCATTTTGTTCCATGGTGAATAATTCATATTTATGAACTAAAATATTTATCTTTGATTCTTTTACTTGGTTTGTTCCTTCATGTGTTATTTCCAACCTGTCCCAAATTTCTTTTGCGGAATTACATGTTGAGATTTGGTTGAATTCATTAGAGTCTAAGGAACAATACAAAATGTTAATGACTTTAGCATTTAGTTGTGCTATTCTCCTATCATTATCATTCCAATCCCTTTCGGGCTTAGGAACAATAGTGTCATCTACTATGTATGTGGGTGTACTAGGTCCATTTATTATTACTCCCCATAATTCATAGTCAGAAGCTTGAATGAATATTCTCATTCTAGCTTTCCAATATGAATAGTTGGTTCCATTAAATAAAGGAGGTCTATTCGTAGAATGACCTTCAGCAAAACATGAACCACTTTGTGTTGCCATAAGGATCTTTAGCCCTTGATCGTGAGATCAAATTCTAAATGAGCACTTGCTCTGATACCAATTGTTGGTCCAGATGGCAACCCAAGAGGGGGGGGGGTGAATTGGGTTCTTAAAAATTTAAGACTTTTTGAAATGTTTTAGGAAAATTAACTCAAGATGTGCAAGTGAGAGAAATTAACTTATAAGCAATGCACAAACAGAAATATAAGAGAGATAGAGTGAGAGACAAATGAGCACGGCAAACACAAGATATTTTTATAGTGGTTCGGTGCAACCAGCACCTACGTCCACTCCCAAGATTCACTTGGGTCACCACTATAATCTCCCTAGATTACAGTCGAGTTGTTTTACAAGCTCACAACTCAAACTTGTTGTTTTTCCGGGATCACAATGAACCCAGCCGGTTTTACACGGGCTTACCAGCACAAAACCCAACTCGTTGTTTTTAACGGAATCACAACGAACCCAAAAACGTAAGCTATCCCAAGCTTACAATGAGGTACAACTACCTCCACTGATTCAATCCACTTTGAATCAGTACACAAGAAAATGATTTCAAGTTTAAATACAAACAGCTCCTCTAGAGCAGAATAATCAAAATAAAGCTTAGGTTTAGAAAAGCCTGATTGATTAAGCTTGAATGCAGGCTTGGCTTCTTTGCTTCTCTTCTCCAACTCCTTTGATGTGTGGAATCAGGCCTCAGCACAGATTCTCCTAGCTTTGGGGCTTTTGGACGTTGGTTGAAGCTTTTCTTCTTTTTCTTCTAGGTTGGAGGATCTTAATTTTGCTCTTGGTTGCTTTGGGATCTCCTCTAGAACTTTTGTTGATTGTAGCTCTGGAGCACACAAATCTCTCTCTTTGATTTCACTCCTTTTGAATCTCTCTATTTGAGTTGAAGGATTTTTCCAATGAAGCTCTGTTTTTCCCTCTTTCTCTTCTTTTTCTTTGAAATGATTTTCTCTCTATGTTTTTTCTTTTTCATTTGAAAACAGCTTCTCTATTTATAGATTCTGCAAGAATATAGCTGTTAGAGACAAAGAAAAATAGCCGTTAATCAAAAAACTTACCGTTGGAGCTGAGTTGGCATCCGTAAAAATTTTGCCCAGATTTGCTGGAGTCGACTCATGCTTTTCCCGAGTCGGCTCGAGCTCGTCTTACTAAAAATAGAAACATTTTAAACGTTAGAGGGTCGACTCGCGAAAAGTAAAGTGTCGACTCCTGAAAGTCGGGGGTCGACTCATGAAAGGTTGGGGTCGACTCACGAAGTGCTCAGAAAAATACTCTTCTGGTGTCTGAGCGGAGTCAACTCGCACAGTCATGGAGTCGGCTCGACTAAATCGGGGGTCGACTCGACAAATTTCGTGGGTCGACTCGAGACAGATGCACATTTCTGTACATTGTGTGGAGTCGACTCTGAAACTCAAGAGTCGGCTCCGGAACGTATCAAAAATCAGACACTTTTCTGATTGACATTAAAATCGTTCCAGATTTGTTTTAATTCATATTTTTGACTTGAATTCAATAAGATTGACATTAAGAATTAATTCAAGAAGTAATCCATAAACTCATTGATCAATCTATGAATTATAAAATTTCTTTTTGAAGGTTTAAACATTGAGCTTAAAGTTACTTTAAAAAATGATTAAAGTCAAACTTTAACTTTCTCATTGATTGTTCAAAATAATTTTATTGCTCACTTAAATAAACTCATTACATCTTTTTAATGTACTCAATGGCTTTTAGTAATCATCAAAATCAAAAGGATTGGGGTATATGCATTTTCAACAAACTTCCAACAAGGGTGCACATCAGGCCCCAACTGAACCATAGAATAAGGAGACTCGTTGCATTCATTGTGGTAACTCCCACCCTGGAAAGCCTTGCCATAGAGTGACTGGTGCCTACTTTGTCTGTGGAAAAACTGATCACAAGATTGCTACCTGTCCCTTTCGGAAGGATCAACAGCCTTCTTCAAGTCAAGGAATGAGCTAGCCGTATCAACAGCAGCCACCGAGGACCCAGGGAAGGGTCTTCAACCTCACTTAGCAGGATGCTGAAGCCTCTAATTCCATGGTGACAGGAATGATTAAAGTAGGTACTGCTTATGTCCAGGAATGATTAAAGTAGGTACTGCTTATGCTCAAACTTTAATTAACCCGGGTGCCACGCATTCTTTCATATCTGACATATATCTTGACAAGAATGCATCATTGACACCTATTCCTCTGGAGCAAGAGTTGCATATTACACTTCCAAATGGAGAGGTTATGAAAGTTGACACAGTATGCAAATCTTGCCCAATTATCTTGGAGAATAGGAGGTTGAATGCTGATCTCATTGTCCTCCCACTAAAGTTTTTCGATGTTATCCTTTGAATGGATTGGTTGGCCTCCTATCATGCTTCAGTAGACTGCTTCAGGAAATTATCAACTTCAAAACTCCAAGTCAGCCTGAATTCAGTTTTATTGGTGGTCAGAAACACCTAACCTCAATGTTCATATCAGCAATGCAGGCTGAAAAGTATCTGATGAGTGGTGGTCAAGGATTTCTTGTTGTAGTCAAGGACCTTCAGTAGGAAGAGACCAAGTTGGAGGATATTCCCATAGCTTGAGAATTTCCTGATGTCTTCCCTGAGGATTTGACTAATTTACCTTCTGATCAGAAAGTCGAGTTCTCTATTGATCTAGTTCCTGGAACTGGACCTATATCAAAGGCCCCTTACCGTATGGCCTCGGCCGAGCTAAAAGAACTAAGAGATCAACTGCAGGAGCTCCTTGATCAGAGATTTATTAGACCCAGTGCTTCTCCTTGGGGTGCTCTAGTTCTATTTGTTAAGAAGAAGGATGGCAGTCTTCGACTCTGCATTGATTACCGAAGAATCAATAAGGTAACAGTGCAAAATAAGTATCATCTACCAAGGATTGACGACTTGTTTGATCAACTTCAAGGAGCCCAAATATTCTCAAAGATTGATCTCAGGTCCGGGTACCATCAACTCAAAGTCAAAGAAGAGGATGTGCCAAAGACATCATTCAGAACCAGATATGGCCACTATGAGTTCTTGGTGATGCCGTTTGGGTTAACTAATGCCCCAGCAGCATTCATGGACTTAATGAACAGAATTTTTAAGCCATATCTGGATCAGTTTGTGGTGGTTTTCATTGATGATATTCTGATATATTCCAAGAGCCATAGGGAGCATGAGGACCACCTGAGGATCGTGCTACAGATTCTTCGAGAGAACAATCTTTATGCCAAGCTGCAGAAGTATGAGTTTTGGTTGGATCAAGTATCTTTCTTGGGTCATATAATCTCTAAAGATTTGTATCTGTGGACCCGAAAAAGATTGAAGCTATCATTAGCTGGAGCCAACCTTCCAATGTGGCAGAAGTCAAAAGCTTCTTGGTATTAGCTGGATATTACCGAAAATTTGTGGAGAATTTTTCTCGCATTGCTCTACCCCTAACTCGCTTAACCCAAAAGCGAGTGAAATTTGACTGGACAGTGGAGTGTAGAAAAGTTTCCAGGAGTTAAAGCAGCGCCTGATGTCAGCTCCCATTCTTGTTCTTCCGACAGGATCTGAAGGTTTTACTATATACACTGATGCCTCTCGAAAAGGATTGGGATGTGTTTTGATGCAGAATGAAAGGGTGATAGCCTATACCTCTAGACAACTGAAACCTTATGAGCAGAATTATCCTACTCATGATCTGGAATTAGCTGTTGTGGTTTTTGCTCTGAATATTTGGCGGCATTATCTATATGGAGTTTCGTGTGATGTGTATACAGATCATAAGAGTTTAAAATACATCTTCACACAGAAGGAGCTAAATTTAAGGCAGAGGAGGTGGTTGGAACTATTGAAGGATTATGACCTGAATCTACAGTATCATCCTAGGAAGGCCAATGTAGTAGCTGATGCCTTGAGCAAAAAATTCTCTTCTGAGTTAGCTGCTATGATTACTTCTCAGCCTCACGTATTGAGAGATCTGGAGAAATGGAAGGTTGGTCTGAGAGTACAGTAGTCTGATGGGCTTGTTGCAGCACTTGTACTCCAGCCGACCTTAGTTGACAGAATCAAGTCCTCCCAGATGGAAGATCCAGATCTACAAAGGATTAAAGAAGTGGTGCAGTTAGGAGTTCAGAATGAATTTTATGTAATGAAGGATGGATCACTGAAATTTGAAGGAAGACTTTGTGTGCCAAACATTGAGGAACTGAAGGCTAAAATTTTGAAGGAGGCTCACTACTCTCCTTATACTGTGCATCCAGGTGGCACTAAGATGTACAGAGACTTAAAGGAAAATTTTTGGCGGAAAGGCATGAAGAGGGAAATTGCTCAGTATGTGGCCAAGTGCTTGGTGTGTCAGCGAGTGAAAGCCGAGCATCAAAGGCCTGCGGGACCTCTTCAGTCTCTGATGATTCCACAGTGGAAATGGGAAAAGATTACAATGGACTTTGTGACTGGTCTGCCCAAAACTCCTAAGAGTAACGATGCAATTTGGGTCATTGTGGACAGACTAACAAAATCAGCTCATTTCCTACCTTTCAGAGTTGGGGTCTCTAGTGAAAGATTGGCTAATTTGTATATTGAGCAGATCGTGAGACTCCATGGTGTCCCGGTATCTATTGTATCAGATAGAGATACTAGGTTTGTGTCCCAGTTTTGGAAGAGTCTTCATAAGGCCATGGGAACCAAACTAAACTTCAGTATTGCCTATCATCCTCAGTCAAATGGACAATCAGAGAGAACCATAAAGATTCTGGAGGACATGTTGCGAGCCTGTGTGATGGACTTGGGTGGAGCTTGGGATAACCACTTACCTTTGGTGGAGTTTGCATATAATAATAGTTACCAAGCTAGCATCCAGATGGCTCCATTTGAAGCTCTATATGGTAGGAGGTGTAGATCTCCTATATGTTGGGATGACGTGGGGGAAAGAAAATTGCTAGGCCCTGAGCTGATTCAGCAAACAGTTGATAATGTGCATTTGATCAAGGAGCATCTTCGTACAACTCAGAGCATGCAAAAGAGCTATCCTGATGTCAGAAGAAGGGAATTGGAATTCTAGGTTGGGGACCATGTTTTCTTAAGGGTATCACCAACCAAAGATGTGATGAGATTTGGGATTAAAGGAAAGCTGAGTCCACGTTATATTGGACCTTTTGAGATCTTGAGCAGAGTCGGAGAGGTTGCTTACAGTTTGGCACTGCCTCCGATTCTATCTGGGGTACACAATATTTTTCATGTCTCTATGTTGAGAAAGTATATCACTGACCCCAACCATGTCATAGCATATGAGCCTATATAATTGAGGAAAGATTTATCATATGAGGAGCATCCTGTGCATATCGTAGACCGCAAAGATCAGGTTCTGAGATGGCGTATCATTCCCTATGTCAAGGTGCAATGGAGTAATCATTCTGAGAGGGAGGCTACTTGGGAACTGGAGGAAGAAATGAAAGAAAAGTATCCACAACTATTTGTATCTTAAAATAGTTAATGATTGAAAACTGTTAGTTTTAGTTGTTTTTTAGTCCTTGGGACAAAATTGAAATTTTAATTTTCTCTAATGAAAGTTATCAATTTCGAAGCTGAAATTTTTATAAGGAGGGGAGAATGTAATCCCCTGAATTTCTCAACTGCTCGTGAGAGTTATCACGAGATCCGAAAGATAGACTCTAGATATTTGAATTTCAAATATCTCTAACTAACATAGTCCCAATATCCCTTGATTTGAGGACTCTACATTGCCTTTAAAGGATCACCAAAACCTCCTTCCCATCATCCACGAACGCCTCCTTCCCATCATCATCGTGCACGCATTTGCTCCTGGTAAGTCCCCTGTCCATGCCTGGGAGAGAGAGAGAAGGGATTAGAGATGGGAGAGAGAGAGAGTCAGAGAGAGAGACAGATCATGGCGGACAACCGGTTCAATCCTTGGTTTGGGTCCGACGGCGTGCTTGTCGCCTCGCCGGGCCTGAGATCCGGTTGGAGACCCCCATCGGCGCCGGGCAGGCATCCGGTGGAGGTCCGACCGGCCACGGTGGCCGGCCGTGCCACCGGCACACCTCTTGGCTGCGGTGAGTCGTGAGGGAGAAAGGGGGGAGAAGGAGTGCCGTGGCCGGCTCTGGCCCGGCCACCGATGGCCGGACTGCCCCGGATTGGGCCGGCAATGTCGCCGGCATGAATACGAGCCGCCACGAATAGAGAGAGAGAACTGGGATTAGAATGAAATTGGAGAGAGAGAGAGAGAGGAATCTGGCTCGACCACGGGCGGCCGGGCCACCCCTAATTTGGCCGGCGGCGGCCCTGGCTGCCGGCACGAACTGCTCCCTGTTTCGTTTGAAACAAGGGAGCAACAGTAGAATAAAAAAAAAGGAAAAGACTTGAGCCGGCTGGGCTGCAGTAAATTGGGCCCTGTTGGGCCATTTCTGGAGCCCTATTTGAGCGGCGTTTTGGGCCCTGTATCGGGCCGAGAATGGCAAAGTAAATATATGGCCCGAATCAGGATTGAGTCTAGTTTCTGGGAATAATTTTGTTTCCCTATTTGGGTGTATACATTGAGAGATATTCGAGGCCAAAGTTGGGCCCGTGAAGTGGTTTGGGTAGAATTTAAGAATCATTTTATAATACAGATTTTAGAAATTTAATAATGAAAAATGATACTGTAGGTTCCCAGGTGTCCAATTAGCTGGGTCATCAATTGGAATTTGCGTACTGTGGTAAGTAAGTCAAGTATTATAATTTTATAAATTATTTAATTTATAAACTGTGAACTTACAGTTAAATGTAATTATGTTAATCTTGCAAAATTAGATGATAATATGTAATTATGATAATGACAGTAAAGCTTTATGTGTCGCCGTGGTTCTCATATGATAGATTATGATATGACAGATTATCATATGACAGATTATCACATGATAGATGACAGAATACTGTACCAGGACCCTTCCTCTTAGGGGACATTTAAGAGTGATACACAAGATGAGTGTTGTAGGGCCGTGGGACACATAAAGAAAAATAATGATAATATAAACAATGTTTTATTTACATCGCATATATTCTAGTAATTATTATTGAATTAAGTTTCAAATTATTTGATCTGATGACATGAACCTGCTGATAGCATGATAAATGAAATTTTGAAATTATATTAGGCTTACTTATTGAGTGTGAGCTCATAGAATTCTCATAATATTTTTTAGAGTCTCAAGAATGAAGAAGGATAATTGGGATAGACGGAGCTTCTATTAAATAAACTTAGTTCCATTATTTTGATTTAGTTCAGATTCGCTTGTGTGTAGGGCGGGTAGCTCAAGACTGATAATTATGGTTTGTAATAAATCATGAAATTGAATTTTTGCTTTATATTGATTTATGTGATGAGGTTCGAGACGCCTTGCATGCCTGGCATGCGGCGGGTTGTCATCTTAGCTTGAATTTTGGAACTGGGGCGTGATAATGAGACTTTCTCAATATTTCTGAAATTCTTCAAGAAAGTCACTAATGAGAAAAACAATACCATAGTGTCTCTTAGAAGTGATCATGACACAGAATTTGAAAATTATTTATTTAAAAATTTCTACATTGAACATGGCATTCACCATAATTTTTCTGCACCTAAAACACCATAGAAAAATGGAGTTGTAGAAAGAAAAAATAGAACTTTAGAAGACATGGCCCATACCATGCTATGTGAAAGCAACCTACCAAAATACTTTTGGGTGAAAGCTATAAACACGGCATGTTACATCCTTAACAGAGCCCTAATTAGGTCAATTCTCAAGAAAACTCCCTATGAATTATGGAATAATAGGAAACCAAACATTAGTTATTTTCATGCATTTGGCTGTAAATATTTTATTCATAATAATGGAAAAGATAATCTTGAAAATTTGATGCAAAATCTGATGAAGCCATATTCTTAGGATACTCAATAACTAGTAAAGCCTATAGAGTATTTAACAAAAAATCCTTAATTGTAGAAGAATCTATTCATGTAATTTTTGATAAATATTTAGCATCAAGTTCAGAAAAGATTGATGATGAGGAAGATACAAATATACTAGAAAGAGATATTAAAAAATTAAATATAGATGTATCTTCAGATTATGAACAAGAAGCTAAAGATGATGATTCACCTAGGGTTGATGTTATTGATACTAATCATAATGAGATAGATCTTTCGAGAGATTGGAGATATGCCTATGGTCATCCGAAGGAATTGATTATAGGTGATCCATCTCAAGGAGTAAGAACTAGATAATCTATGAAGGAATATCAATAATCATCTTGCATTTGTATCTCAAATTGAGCCTAAAACTGTTGAAGAAGCTGAAAAAAGATAGTAATTGGATGCTAGCTATGCAAGAAGAATTAAATCAATTTACTAGGAATAATGTATGGTCCTTAGTTGATAGACCTAAAGGTCATTCAGTCATAGGATCTAAATGGGTATTTAGGAATAAATTGGATGAAAATGGAATAGCAATAAGAAATAAAGCTAGATTAGTTGCAAAAGGATATAATCAAGAAGAAGGAATTAATTTTGATGAAACTTTTGCACCTGTAGCTAGATTAGAGGCAATTAGATTACTACTTGCATTTGCATGTCATATGAACATCAATCTATTTCAAATGAATGTTAAAAGTGCATTTTTAAATGGTTTTATAAATGAAAAAGTTTTTGTGGAACAACCACCTGGTTTTGAAGATCATGAATTTTCAAATCATGTTTTTAAATTACACAAAGCACTGTATGGTTTAAAACAAGCACCTAGAGCTTGGTATGATATGTTAAGCAAATTTCTAATTGAAAATGGTTTTTCTAGAGGAAATGTAGACAAAACCCTATTTTTGAAAAGAAAAGACAAAGACTTATTAGTAGTACAAATATACGTAGATGATATTGTATTCGGTGCTACTAACAATCATTTGTGTCAAGAATTTGCTAAGCTAATGCAGGGTGAATTCGAGATGAGCATGATGGGAGAACTCAACTTCTTCTTAGGACTTCAAATCAAGCAAAGCAAAGAAGGGATTTTCATCAACCAAACTAAGTACACAAAGAAAATTCTCAAGAAGTTTGGATTGGAATCAATTAAACCCCTTGGAACACCTATGAGTCCTTCATGCAAATTGGATAAAGATGAAGACGATAAGAAAGTTGATCAAAAACACTATAGAGGTATGATCGGATCTCTACTCTATTTAACTGCAAGTAGACCTGATATCATGTTTGCTGTTTATTTATGTGCTAGATTTTAATCAGAACCTAAAGAATGTCACTTAATTGTTGTAAAAAAATACTAACATATCTAAGTGGAACAAAAAATGTAGGATTATGGTATTCTAGATATTCAACACTGAATTTAATTGCTTATTCTGACTCTGATTATGTTGGATGTAAACTAGATAGAAAAAGTACAAGTGGTGCATGTCAATTTTTAGGAAGTAACTTAATCTCTTGGTTTAGGAAAAAGCAAAATTCGGTTGCATTATTTACTGCTGAAGCAGAATATGTTGCTGCTGGAAATTGTTGTACTTAAATCCTCTGTATTAAGCGACAACTTGAAGACTATGGCATAACACTTAATAAAACTCCTATTAAATGTGATAATACAAGTGCAATAAACTTAACTAAAAATCTAATCCAACATTTAAGAACTAAACATATTGAAATTAGATATCACTTCATTAGAGAACATGTAGCTAATAATGAAATTTGCCTTGATTATATAAGTACTGAATAACAGTTAGCTGATATATTTACAAAACCTTTGAGTGAAGAGAGATTTTGTTATCTTAGAGGAGAATTAGGGATTTGTGATCCTTTGGAATGATTTTAAAACACCTAAGGAATGATTATCTAGAATTCAATCAATTTCTTGAGATTTCTCTCATGATTTTAAGGACAATTTATCTAGACATTTGAGCAATTTGATTATCTACATTTTAAAGATTTTTTTCAAAAAATTTATTGATTTTATTTTGACATATTTTGGTTGTTTGAAACTCACCTATTTTTTCTCTGAAATTATCAGTGGAGTAGACACCTTATTTTGTGGAGTCAACACTTTATCTGTGTCGCTCTCGGTCTCTAACCTTGGAGCTGACACCCACTTAAGTGTAGCCGACTCTAGCTCGGGCGCTAACAGTGTTAGCGACTTGGAGTCGACACCCAACTTTGTAGGAATCAACACCTGGTAGCCCCAAATTGATTATATTAGGGCAGAGTCGACACCTTCTCACTTCCTATCTTCTCCAAACCCTCTCCAAAACCTCTTCAAACCTCCCAAAGCCAAATACTCCTCAAATCAACCATTCCCTAAGATTCCAATGGCACCTAAGTATAAGGGATCGGTCTTTGATACTCCTGTGGCTACAAGGAAATGTATGGCTCGGCGTCCCGTCTGTGAACCTACTCCAAGCGTCGATTTCTCTTCAACTGACTCAGATAATCCTAGCCCCTCCTCTCCACAAGTAGATACTCTTGCTGGGCGAGTCATAACCATGGGAAGGAAGGTAGATTTCGATTTCTTTGAAGCCGAAGGTTTTGCAATCGGTAGACAAATTAAAGAGCTCGGTTGGAATAAGGTATGTTCTTTGGATGTTCCCACTTATCCGGCCCTAGTTAAGGAATTTTACCTCAATTTATCAAGGGGAGATGGTGGAATAGTTAGTTCTGTAAGAGGGAAAAGGATTCATCTCACATTTCAAATTTTAGGAAACCTTTTAGGAATTCCTGTCACTAGGCTTACTGCAAACATTCACAGTGAGAGATCAGATGCTTTGTCAAGGATGTTAGGAAGGGAAATAACTGAGTTTGAGGAAGTTAGGGCAAATCAATTGCCACTTGAGCTTAGACTATTGCATAACATTTGTGGTAAGATCATATTTCCCAAGACTGGTCATTTTGAGTATGTCTCAGAGCGAGACATAGTAATTATGGATAGTATCTTGACGGGTCAGCCAATCAATCTTGCTAGAATGATGATATGGTATATGGCTGAGGCCGGGGGCAAGAGGAGATCTTCATTGCCTTATGGGATGATCCTGACCATAGTTTTTAGAAGTCAAGGAGTTGTTATTTCTAAAAATGAGCCATCGAAAAACCTAAGGCACACTGTTTATTACAGCTTGGATACTGTGCACAGAATAGGGTTTGTAAAAGTGGATGATATATGGGAAAGGAAAGGTCATCTGGATGAGAGAGCAGCTGATATTAGGGCCACTGCAACATCTGAGGCAGGTCCATCAGTGAGGCATCCATCACCAGAGCCTAGCAGATCATCACCACCACCGGCATCTACTCCAGCTCCTGCACATGTACCACTGCCTATGTCATCCATTGGTTTTTCTGATATTCAGTTAGAACAGCTTAAAAGTCTATTTGCTACTCACAAGGAAGAAATGAAAACAGAAATTGACAATAGTTTGATGAATTTAAGAGAAATGTACTATTCTTTGGATGAGAGAGTTGGTAAAATTGAATCCACACTTGGAACCTCCGTAGTATCTTTGAAGAATGATCTCAAGAATATTTTTGAAGAACTTAAAGATATTGGAGGAGATTCAGAGACTTACTCCAAATGCAATGCTGAGCTTCAGGACAAAATTATGACTGCATGTGCATTTGTTGATAGAAGACTAAAGGAATTTGTTCAAACTCAAAGTGAAGGAATTGGAAAAAGAGTAGAAGAATTGCAAAGACTTTTTAGAGCTAATTTTGATTATCTTGTAATGAAGTTCTTTGATGTTATTAAAAGATGATGTTTAGTTTAGTTTGATGTTGATTTACTTTTTTCTGAAGTTTTGATGTAATAAAGTTTCTTTTTGTAATATGATGTAATGCTTGACTTTATGAAGTATGTAATGAACTTATTTAATACTTAATGAATATCATTTGATCTTTGAAGCATCTCTCAATTCTGTTATTTAACTTAGAAACTTCTTAACCTTTTTGTTGATTACAAAATAGGGGAAGAAGTAATTGATAGTCGTATATGCATTAAAAGTTATAAAGAGGAAGAAGTATTTAATATTTGCATTAGAACAAATAAGCTTAATTAATTGGTATTGCATATAAGGAGAAGTAATTGACATATGTGCATTGAAAGGAAGAAGGTTACCTAACTTAATTTGATACAATTTGATATGATTGTTTAATTGGTATCAAACATTAAAAGTTTACTGTTAAAAGGGAAGAATAGATGTTAAATTGAGTATCATAGGGGGAGCTACTTCGTTCAGGGGGAGCTTACCTATGAGAACTAAATATTTAAGAAATTTGATTTGAAAACCTTATTGTTTAAATCATGCATATACTCAATGTTTTTATAATCATAAAAAAGGGGAGATTGTTGACCCAATTATTGATTTTGATGATTAATAAAAGACATGAGTATATTCACTATGTTTCTAATAAATTTAATAAGTGTTTCAGGGATTAAAATGTTTAATCAAGCAAAAGGTATAAAGAAACAAGTTTTGAATCAAAATGTTAAAAGAATTTTTCAAAGTTCAGAGCTTGGAGTCGACACCTAAATTGTCAGGAGCCGACCCCAAGGCATATTAGAAGTTTTCTGGAATTTTGGCACGGTCTGGAGTCGACACCCAGAGTTTCAGGGCCGACTTCAACCTGAGATATAGAGATGTGTATTCTGTTTCAGTTTCCGGAGCCGACACATAGTATTCGGGAGCCGACACCTAAGAATTCGGGAGCCGACACCTGAGTTTCTGGAGCCGACTCTAACCTGAGAACAGAGAGCATATTTTTATGAGCATTTCTGGAGCCGACACTTTTGGTTTGTAGAGCCGACTCCCGAAAGCGACGAGCCGACACTTAACTTTATTGGAGCTGATTCCTCAACAAATTTTTATTTGCTATTTTTGGATACCTGATTTGGAGCCGATACCTGAAAAGTTGGAGCCGACTCCAGCATGTCAGGAATGGATTTTTTATTTGTCAGAACGGACTCCAACGGTAAGATTTTTTCTACCTAACCTCTAACGGCTATTTTTCTTTATGTGTAGAAAGATCCAAGCATCTCACAACGGCTATATTTCCCACCTAATCTTGGATTAAGAGATATATATAAAGGGGGAAACCATTCGTTTGAAAAGTAGAGAAAAAGAGAGAAAATACTTAGTGAAAAAGAAAGATATATCAAGAGTAAAGACTCGGAGCTCAAATCCATCAATCTCAGAAAGCTCAAAGAGAAATCCACAAGCTTCTCAAGCTCAAATCAATGAGGTTTCCATCATTAGAAGAAAGGAAGCAAAAGCCCCAAAATCCTCAACTTCTCAACTGCAAATTTCTGTGAAGAATCTGAGCTGAGACCCTGATTCAATTTTTCAAAGGAGAAGAGGAAAAGAAGAAAAGAAGAAAAGCATTCATTCAAAGAGCTTCAAATATGCTTTTCTTATCCTTGTTTAATTTATTGTTTATTTGCTCATTTGAGGAGCTGCTGTATATTCATAACTCTATTTTTTATTATTGTTTGGTAGTTCAATCGGGGAATTGAATTAGTAGAGGTAGTATATACCTCGGTATAAGCTAAGGATAGCTTGTGGTTGGGTTGTGTGCTAGTGAGCCCGGAAAACCAGCTGGGTTCATTGTGATCCTGGGGGAAACAATAAGTTTTGAGTTGTGAGCTTGTAAAACAATTCGACTGTAATCAAGTGGATTATAGTGTGGACCCAAGTGAAGCTTGGGAGTGGACGTATGTATTGGATACACCGAACCACTATAAAATCTTTGTGTTTGCCGCGCTTTGTCTCTTTATCTCTCTCTATCTCATTTAGTTGTGATTAGCATTTATTTATACTTTGCACTCAAGCTCTTTCATATCAAAGCAAATTGTTTTTAAGAGTTAAATTTTTAAGAACCCAATTCACCCCCCTCTTGGGTTGCCATCTGGGCCAACAGAAGCAAACATGATTGATAAACCAAATGAGTGGTATATTGATACTGGAACTACTTGACATGTCTGCTTTGATAAGAGTATGTTTTCATCATATACTCCTATCAACTGTAGAAATCTAGTTATGGGTAACTCCGCTACATCCAAAATAGAAGGATTTGGTTGTATAGTTCCGAAGATGACATTTGAAAAAGAACTTCTATTAAACGATGTACTGCATATTCTTGTCATCCAAAAAATCTCATGTCAGGCTCTCTCCTAAGCAAACATGGATTTAGGATGATGTTTGAGTCTAACAAGTTTGTACTAATTAAAAGAGGGATCTTTTCAGGCAAGGATTATTTGAATAATGGTTTATTCAAGATGAATGTAACGACTGTACATTATAAACTTGAAAGGAATAATTTTTTTTTGTTTATATGGTTGATTCTTCTTTTTTATGGCATGATAGATTAGGACATGTGAATTTTAATTCATTATGAAAAATTAATGAATTTAGAATTGTTACCTAATCAATCGATGGAGCAAGGAAAGAAGAGAAGAAGAAGCAGTAAAATGGGTTTGTTTCTCTCTTGAGTTTGATCCACTACATTACATAGAGTTCCAGCACAACCAAAAGAGAAGAAAATCCATTAGACTCTTAAGTTTGATCCACTACATAGAGTTTCAGCACAACCAAAAGAGAATAAAATCCATTAGAGTTCCACCGCAATTATTTTTAGTCTTTTAACAAGCTAAAAATCTGTCAAAATTTTTTTTAAGCAAAAATAATTATACAAGTGATTGTTAATATTAGAAAGTCTAATGCAGGTATTGACGCTTGCGTTCCTCCTCCTCTTATTGCTGTTTTGAGATGCTTGCGTTCCTCCTCATCCTCCTTATTGTTGTTTTGAACCAAGAATGAAGGGTAGGGAATAAACAAAAAAATATAGAGAATGAAAGGATATTTTGATTTAAATGAAAAATTATAGAGAATAAAATGATATTTTGGTCTTTCAAAAAAAATCTTAAACATTTTCTCCTTCCCATGTTACCCACGATTTGGAGTTAATAAATTTATCCTTGTCGAAAAAAAAAAAAAGGGAAAGTGATTACTCTCATTCTCTACCTTTTCCTTTCATTTTCCTCCCAAACAAAGTAACTTATGACCCCATCCAAACAGTCCCTTAGAGATATGTCTATAAACACTAACAAAGGATAGGTTCTTCCAAGTTCCAACAACAGAGTTGTGGGTTTTGGTCTCCTCTTTTATTTTTTGGGTGGTCGGTTGTGGGGCTTCTCCCTGGTTGATTTTATTGCAAAATAATATGTTCAGTTAATTGGGTTTACTACGAAGTAGCACTGCAACCCGTCATAGATTTATGAATTTTGCCTTGTTCAATTCAAAGCCTATGGGGCACCTGGATATCCACCATAGACTAAGCAAACCTTTCTCACTCATACAAAGCCTTCTTTGGCAGCAAGGTCCCTTCCTAAGGGGCTTGGCAAATGAGAGAGCGGAAGAGAGTCGGCAAGAGCGAAAGGAAAGCTCTCTTATTACAAACTGTGGAGAGTACAACACCTTTGGAGAGTTGGTTACAAATGAAGTCTTGCTCCCCTGTTTATAGGCTTTGGCCAAGTACACGTCACATTAATTGTGCCTTTTGTCAGTTTTCTAAGGGCTCTCAAATCCTTTCTATACAAATATCTACAACAAATATCCAATCCTAGAAATATTTACACAGATATCTAAGGCTAGAAACATCCATAAAAAAAATCCTATATCTAACTAAAATATATAGTTCCTAAAAATTTAACTAAAATATCTTTAGTAGCAGAGATCTTTGCAGCCTTTTAGAAAACTCTACTTCCTTCAGCCTAAACCTCGAGCATGCAGTTCAGTCCTGAAGTACAACGGTCCATGACAAACCACTGCTCTAATATATAGAAAAAACATATATTATCCTTAGAATATTTGGATAAATTTGGAAATGCCATAGCAAATTAAAATGATGATGTGCGACCCATTTCTCTAACACGATTGCCTCTATAAGGGAACAAAAACAGGACCAGAAAACAGTAAATAGAGTCTCAGTTGCTAGATACAGAATTAGTGCCATCCCATTCCATATCATGTTCATGATATCGATCATGATTGTGTCAAAAGAGTACATGGTTGTATATCTCTACAACATTATAACAGTCTATATAGTGGTGTATGGATCTTCATCCGTGGCTCGTGAGCATCAAAGTGATTGCTTCAAACAGTATATCTCACTTTCTTGTTACAAATTCATGCTTTTTAACATTTTGAACAACAGTTCGAGGGCATTCGTCATTGATCTTCTTGTTTCATTCATTTTTAATGGATGTGAAGAACTAGTATTTTCATACTAAATAAATCTCTAGAAAAAATGACAATGACGACGACGATGACAGTGACAATAACACAATGACAACACAACAAATCATTGTTTTACACCAAATCAAATATCAGAAATCAAGACATACATCATGTACAAATTTGTTGCAGTTCTATTAGCTTCTGGATTTCTACAGCACGAGCAACAAGTGTAATACACATATAACATGTTAGCATGGAAATGTATGTTTCTTTTACAGCTTTCAACATAAATGCCAGCCTTTCTTGCATTGTTATTATGTTACTATAGTTGTGTGACCTTAGTTTGTATGACAATTAGTTCAGAACAGTACACTGCTCTCACAAGTCACAAGATAATAACCAGCATATTTCTAAAATAGTTTATATTTTGAATTCTCATATATCAATCATAAAAAAATGAGATCTTTACTTGAAATGTGCTTGCATTAGTGTCAAGCAATTTTAACTGGTTTTAACTGGAGAAGAAAAACACTACCTAAGCATGAGCCTGATGCTTGAAAGCTGGTGACTGTAGCTATGGGTGAACAAGAATGAGGCTTACCAAATTAGGAAAATAACCAGGAGACAAAATGAATGGTAAAGATCCAGGTGGTTCGCGTGACTATGAAATATTTCAAGGCCATGACCTTTCCGTGTCACAAAAAAAATGGCGCCCAAGAACGCCCGACCCCTCTTCTTGCTGCACTTTGTGCCTCTAGACAAGATTCAACCATGAAAGCAACACAACTGCCTATCATAAGTAAGGCCAGAAATAGCCACATAAAAAGACTGAATATTTGGACTACCTATGAGCATAAAAGATTTGAAGTAATAAGAATATGAATAATAATAAGAAGAAGATATTCAACATACAGGTAGGGTCCCACAGATAAAATCTTGAACGCATCCAGAATACAATTGTTAGGTTAACTGTCCTAATAGTGTGTGCTAACTATTATCAACAATAACAACAATAAGAAAAAGAGGAAGACTGAATGGTTACATGCATTGAAGATGCTGACTACTGGTGTACAAACTATCAGTGAGCATAAAAGACTCCAAGCAGTAAGAATAAGAATAACAAGATAATATCCAACACATGATAGAATGTTGAATGCATCCGCTAAGACATGGATCATGGATCATGACAGCAATGCAATAGAGCAAACTTCCTATATAATGCAATTAGCAGGTTAGTTGTCCTAATAAAGTGCATATTAACCGTTATATATATGAATAATGCATTGTTGCCTTAATGATACAGTAGTAGCGCTCTAATCAGAATGTCTCTCAGTGTCTGTTCCTTGCCAATAAAGAAAAAAGAAAAAAGGAAAAAAACTTGAAAGAGATGCAGATTTTTAATCTGAAGATAGGAAAAAAGCATGGTGAAAATTAACATATAAATAGATAAGTTCATAGGCAGAAATGGTAATAAATAAACTAAATCATAATAGAAAACAAGTTGGTTGCTCCCTGTGAATCAGACTCTGGTGTCCATTCTATTTGCATCTAGCCCAAATGTTGAGCCATGCTTGCACTGGATCAGAAGCCAAACATGATAATTTCCATGATGGAATATAAACATGTTATGAATGCAAATTTATGTACAAATTTACCCAATAATTACAAATCTAGTAAATAAGTGAACATATAAAAAGTCCTTTTACCTTATCAACAAGGTTGGACGATGACCTTAAGCCATAACCCACATGTGCATATGAATAAAGCATCAAATTGAGGCCCAAAATAAAGGTAGAATCATACCTACAAAATTGTCTGCAAGATGGATTTTAATTTCAAAAGGACTTCAGATTTCAATGCACATGTGGAGGAAGGGTGTGATAAATCACTAGAAATGTTCAAACACTCTAACTTCATCTTAACATTTGAAATATTTAAGAATTAAAATCTAACGGCTCAACCTAAAATTGTTTTAGATGAACCACATGATCCAAGTGTCAACACTGTAGCCAAAGGAAGCTTGACATACACATAAGTGGAGTACGGTATATCCAAGTGTCATAAGTTCGAAAGCTCTGATATTTATTATAAAGATTTTAACTTTGGAATGTAATGTTCAGATCTTTTAAAGTGCAGATTAGAATATCTAATCGAGGTGATACAATGGATAAACATTTTATGTGGTAAAATCATCAACTACTTCAGAAAAACACTGCAACTATGGACATCTGCACTTAAATCAGGAATATTGCAGCTATCAAAACTCAAACTGCTATTGAGATCTCATGAGAAAGCTTATAGGCATCAAAATCAACTCGTATCTTTGAATCATGAAAGAAGATACATGATTGTGGTTGTTGTGAGTACCACAGGAAGTGAGACAACAACCTGCAATCAAGTGAATTGGATAGCATTTTAGCCATGTTAGGAGGTAAAAGGGGACAAGCACCACATAAGAGAAGATTGGTCCAGTGGGGTGAAAAACTTTAAAAAGGCAAAGTTTGCAAGTACAAAGTATTCATTTTACCAACTAGAATTAGTTGATAAAATAGTAAACCAACCAAACAAAACACTGATATGGTACAGCTCATGCTATTATCCATCAGATACATCAATAAGCAGAATTTTTCCCTCGGAATGTTCATTGGGGTTAATATCAGCAATGTATGGCATCATAAATAATGCATGTATCAAGAGCCATATTGTAAGCAATCTATTCAATCATGCATGCATATTGAACGATCACGAAACAATAAATCATCCAGCAAACTGAAACTGGCAGGTGTAGAGGGTAAAAAAGATGAAGGAAAATCAAATGCAAAATTGTAACAAAATATATATAAGAATCATTTGTTCACAGATTCACTCACCGAACTTAAACTTTTGATACCTCATAGCAATTTTAATTTATCAGCAAGTAGATCATCAAGTCTAAATGCCAAATTAATAATGAGTATTGAAGTATTTCATGGGACAGGGCCTTTACAAAATGATATGGATTGACCTTGGTTTCAGTATATTTGATGGAGGAAGACAAAAATTAATTGAATAAGAGAAGGTATTTGTCAAGCAGGCTCTAAGTACATGGAGATATATTTATCTTCATTAAGATAATGTGGTGCGGGCACCAGGATCAGGCAGAGGATTCTTAACCCTATGTGGATATCTGATTAGTTTTAATTCAAGTCTTGAGTTGGAAATTAGGTTTAGTTATTTTAATTTGAGTCCCGTCCAGTTCAGTTTATTTTCAGTTCAATTTATTTTAATGTGAGTCATAGTAAGTTTATTTAGCTTACAAGAGGAGACACCAGTATTGGAGAAGAAGATAAGGCCTACACATAGAAGCAGTGAAGGGATGCCCAAATATATGCCGCCCAGATTGGAATTTTCAGCCCTAAATTGCAGTAGTAAAGGATGCCCATATTGCCATCCGGTTCTTTTGAAAATTTTAACCCTGAATTCAGCCCAAAGAAGCAAGTGAAGGACGCCCAATATGGCCATCCCAAATTACTGAATTTTGAATTTTCTTACATGTATTCAAATTCAAAGGGCGCCACTTAATCCACATTTTAGGAAGAAAGTGGGAACCAATTTTGAAATTATTTTGAATTTTCTTTCATGAAAAGAGGTGTCTCTTCTTATTTCCATATTTGTATTTACTTGGACCCTAAGTCTCTTATCCTATAAAAGAGACCCTTTTGTATGAAAAAAAAATATCGAACCTTGCAATCAATCATTACAATCAATCAGTTATTTTGAGTCATATTTTCCTTGATGTTCTTGTGTTCTTACTCCTGTGCATGCCTGCATCCAAGCCGCCCAACCTTAAATCCTAGCCACCTTCTTGCATCCACCAGTGGACGCCCCAAACCCTAGCCGTCCCTTGCACCCCTTGAAGCAGCCGCCAAAGCCCCAGTCGCCGCCTTGCCCCATCCAGAGGACGCCCAAGGACCCTCGGTCGCCCTTACCTCCTTCTCCACTTCTTCTTCATCTCTTTACCTTTATTCTGATTTTTTCTTTTTTTATTAGCCCTTGTATGGGGATCTTGCATATCTCTCAGTAGCCACGAATCCAGGATTCAAGATGATCGTCATCCAGGTCTACGGATACCAGATCCATAGGCTCGAGGCTTGGTCATCTAGGACGCATCCGCCATGCAGAGCGATCCCTTCAGTACTTTGATCTTTTCCTCGTGCCAGATACACCCTCTCTAATCTATTAGTAACTTTATTGAAGGAGAGCAAGCCCTACCGGGGCTTCTCGACGGTCTTTCTTCTTTACTTTTCTGTGGAACTGTTTCGTGTGCGGAGTTACTGTGAGTTTTCCTGAATCCCTCTTAAGTTATTACTTCGAAAAACTAATCAACTACAATCATTAATCAAATAAAATTTACTTGCATGTGAATCGGTCCTGCATTATAATGCATATTTTAGGAGTATGTTATTTGCAAATGATATAGTGTTGATTGATGAAACAAAATTAAAATTTGGAGTAAATGCTAAGCTAGAGATTTGGAGAGAAGCTTTAGAATCTAAAGGTTTTAAGATTAGTAGAACTACAACTAAATATATGAAATATAATTTTAGTGGGAGTAGAAATACAAATGAAGAAACAATGAAGATTACAAACCAAGAGATATCAAAATTTAGGTATTTAGGATCAATTATCCAACAAGAAGGTGAAATAGATGAAGATGTGAATCATAGAGTTAAAGCAGGATGGACTAAGTGGAGGGATGCTTCGGGAGTATTATATGATTGGCGTATCCTATTAAAATTGAAAGAAAAAATATATAAAACCGCTATTAGGCTAGCTATGCTATATGGAATAAAGTGTTGGGTAATATTGAAACAACATGTGAATAAGTTAAGTATAACATAAATGCGTATGTTAAAATGAATATGTGGTAAAACTTTAAAAGATAGAATTAGAAATAAACATATAAGAGAAATGATAGAAGTAGCTCCAATTAAAGATAAAATAAAAGAAAATCGATTATGATGGTTTGGACATATACAACATAGACCTTTAAATGCTCCGGTTAGAAAGAGCAATCTTTTAACAATCCATGGCAAGGATAGAGGTAGAGGTAGACCTAAACTAACATGGATATAAATAATTTAAAAAAATATAACTAATTATAATTTGAATGTTGATTTGGTCCTAAATAGAGCATAGTGAAGAAAGTAGATTCATGTAGCCGACCCCATGTAGTTGGAAAAAGGCTTAGATAGTTGAGTTGAGTTGAGTAGAAGCTAATGCATATTTTGTTTATTAATATTTCCTATTATAATGAAAATTCTCCTATTTCGATTTCACTCCTGTTGGGATGCTAATATTTTAATAAATTTCAATACTAGAGATCTTTTTCAAAATTTTAATATTAAAATATAGAAACATTATAATGGAAACTATCCTAGTTTGACTTTACCCCAGTTAGGACTCTAATATTTTAATATTTTACAATACTAGACATCTTTCCTAATATTAGAGATCCATCGTGATGGACTCAACTATTTTAATATTATTTTTGATACTAAAGGCCGCCTTTCCCAATACTAAAGACCCACCTTGTGCACTTAGTTTCTTCAGCATTTGGAGCTCTCAAATCATGTGCGTTGCATGCGCACAATGCTAATAAATTTTAAGCAAACGCTCATCACAGCTACATATCAAGATAGGCAGTAACGGTTTGTTGCAAAATTTCAAAGTATTCAATGCCCAACATATTTTATGTAGCATAACAATAATTATACAGCAATTAACCAAAATGGATCCATATAAATACCAGCTTGACAATTCCTGAAAAGAAAAGGTAAGTGTTGAATCTAACATCAAATATTTAATGTCTAAAGACCACTTACTGGTTCAGAAATAAAATTGCGGTGTGCCAACTTTTCGAACATATAAGCACCAAGAGGAAAAAGGGTGGAGCAAGAGTAAGAGATACAAACACTAAAAGTTGTTCTTGGATCATTAACATAATGTAAATCGTAAAAAATTCAAGAAAAATAAAAATAAATCATTATAAGAGGGAAACCAGTTAGGGTGAGACTGTGACACTGAACTATAATGTTCAATAGTTTTTAAGCACACGCTCATCACAGCTACGTATCAACATAGGCAATAATTTTTTGTTTCAATATTTCAAAGTATTCATTGCACAAGAGTTTCTGTAGCACAATAACATTTATACGGCAATTAGCCAAAATAAATCGTATAATACGGGCTTGACAATTCTTGGAAAGAAAGGATAAGTTGAATTTGATATGGAATGCTTTATGTCTAAAGACCACCTACAGGTTCGAAAATAAACCTGTGATAATGCCAACTTTTCAAGCGTAAAAGCAGCAAGAGAGAAAAGGGTAAAGCGAGAGACTGACATACGACACTAGAAGTTCTTTTCGGATCGTTCACACTGCGTAAAATCACAGAAATTCGAAAAGTCAAACTAAATCATTACAAAGAGGGCAAATATTTCATTGGATCGTCCACATTATGAAAGTCATAGAAATTTCAGGAAAATACAAAAGAAATCACCATAAAGATACTGGCTTTAAAATGGCAACAAGTAATTGCAAATATTTGTGTCAATGTTATAGGAAACAGTAAAAAGTCAAGAGGACCCCAAGAAATCACCGGAAACATACGAGCTTTAAGATGACAATGTTAGGACTACTTGTGTCAAAGCTAGGAATCATACAAATTTCAAGAAAACCCAAAAGAAATAATCATACAAAGTTCAAGCCCTTGGCCTGATGCCCGGATCTGAAACCATGCATAATAAACGGCCGTGGGATTGAGGGGTATTTGTAGAGAAGGTGCAGCTGCGAATGCATACGGGTGGGCAAATATGTTTGCATGCGATATATATAAGCATAAGCACTTTTTTTTATCAAAAACTTTGCTCTATTATTTTATCAAATAATTATTTTATCACATAACAATTATTTTTTATTATAATTAACTTAAAAATATGAAATTTTTATTTTTATATAATTTTTTTGAAGTGTATTTTAGTTAATATAAAGATGTGAGATTATTTTATTTTTTTAAATATGTGTACATGTTCTGTTATTATTATTATTATTATTGTATACTCTTTGATATTATTATATCTTATATTTTTTAAAAAAATTTACGATGCACTAAAATATTAGAGAATGATATAAAATGTAAAATCTTTTGCTAAATATTATTTGCTTGCCATATCTAAATTAATAGTGCCATTCTAACCTTAGAAAGTGATGCATCATAAAAATTTTAAAAGTTTATTTATATAATAGTCTTTCATGAAAATGGCTGATAGATCCAAGATCCACATTTAATGATGACATTATGCACTGTAATGGTGGAGCAAGAACGTTCATAAAAAAAAAAGGAACAATCATAATGATTTCTGTTTGTTAATATATTAGAAATAAAAAAAGCTAAACAACCATTTAAGCCACCCAAAAAAATTGAAATTTCTCATACCCTGTCTTCTTAAAATGTCATCGATCAGGAAGTTATACTTGCATAAAAGAGAGACAAAATATTTTTACCTAAAGTGTTTTGCACGAAAGCGCCAAATAAAAGCACGTTGCATGCTAAAAGAAAAATGTTACAACATTGTTGCTAGAGATGAGCACTGGACCGAATCACTCATGGTCTGAGGCATGGCCCACAAAGGTCTGGATTGTGCAGCCCATCAGGATGTATTATTTAAACCCCTCCTCACTCTTTGAGAAAGAGATGGCATCGCAACAGAGGGCGATTCAGTCGAGGAGGGGGTCATCGGCGTCGTTGGACGAGCTATTCATGGAGACGCGGAGTTTGCCGCCGAGGGAGGGGAGGAGGAGTGGAGCCAGGTGTCGCCAGTGGTAGCGGAGGAGGAGGGGTGGTGGGGCGAATGCTGTCGGAGCTGCTGGGAGAGATTGTGAAGAGGATGGAGGCTGACGGTGAGAGGTGGCCGCACCGAAAGGATGTGGTGTCCTTCGCCTGTGTCTGCCGGCGAGAGGAGATCACCCAGGAGATCGTTAGATTGCCGCTGGATAGCGTACGAATCACTCTTCCTTCTTTCCTCAAACAGTAAAGCCGAGTCTTTCACCAATTTTATCTCTTTGTCTGCGTGGATTTTTGTTCTTAATATTTTTTTCCCTAAATTTATAAGGATTTGGGCACGAATTCTATTGAAGGTTAAGATCTAGTGTCTTCCTATTGAAAATTTTTATTTTTATTTTTCAAAAATCCCATTTCGTAGGAGATTTCTTGAATTCGGGTAATAATCTTTTTTATTTTTCTTTTTAATTATAAGGTTTATTTTTTTTTCTTTGATTTCTGAATTTCAGGCCATACTAGGCATGGCCCAGGCCTTATATGCCGGCACCATCCATGACAGGCCATGCCAAGCACAACCCAACCTAAAATGGCCTTCGGCCGTGTCAAACTTTAATTTTCTTTTACCAAGCCGTGTCCGGCACAGCTTCGAAGAGAAATTAGTGTAATGGCTTATAAGCATTACTAATACTTTATGGATTTCAAAGCAGTACAAATCATAATCTTGGTATAGCCTTGTGGCCTAAGAAATTGAAAATAACTATTCTTTTTTATATAATGTGCAAATTTATTTTTTTTATAATTGCGATATAACTTTTCATATTTCATCTTCATCACATTTTTGGGAAATTGAAGCAAAGGCATTACTTAAGAAAAATTGCAACCTGGTAATGGACATATAGGATAATTATTTAATAATAAAAAATAATAAAACTAACTACCTTGTCGTCTAGATAACTTTATGTTAACCCAAATCATGTTATGAAATGAATCCTACTTCATAAAATAATTGAATCAAACCGTCAAAAGGTTTAAGTATCCCGATGGATTTTCTAAACAAACAAAAAAATCTCCGGCAAGAGATGAGAAGAATGATCTTTTTTATTTTTAAATAATTTTTGGAAAAGAATGGAGGAGGGTTAGGCTACTAAATATAAATTTGATGTATATTTAATATTTTTAATTGAATATTTACTCCTTTCCGGACCCCTTTTTTTTAAAAAAACTTTTTTTTTAAAAAGAAACTCCTTTATTGGTTATATTAATTACCTTACAGATGGTTTTAATAACTTCTTTAATAGCTATGATTTTTTACACACCATAATGCAAGGCCATATCATCCAGTAATTTAGAGTGTTTTTATTATCTATTTCAGGATATCGAAGAAACGAAAAGGAGTAAATATTTAATACCGTGCCAAATGGAGCATGACCTAGAAATGGAGCATGCGCCACGTCGCTTGGATGGCTGGGTCGGTTGCCTTGGTCGCAAGAATTCCACCGCCACACGGCAGTGCTGCCGGCAAAACTTTGTTGTCCAGATCCAAATGCAAGGATGATGAGAACAGCTACCGATTGCCGTCACCGCCCCGGAGCCCATCGCCTGGCCGGTGCGCGTCACTCTTCCTTCCCTTTCCGCCTCCCGTTCTTTTTGCCTCGTCGGTGGTGACCTCGCTGCCTCTTTCCTCGTTCCCGAAGTAAATGCTCGCCAGATAAAATTAGATAAGATTGGGTTGGATAAGGTCACCGCTCCGACCCTCCTCCCCTTTGGCGCCGGTGACCTCCCATCATCACGCGCCTTCGCTCCTTCTCCTCCTCTTAATTTCGCTCTTCTCCTCTTGGTGGAATAAAAGCGGCGGAGAGAAGAGAGCGAGCGTCATGTCGTCGTCGTCGGCGGCGGCGGGCGGTGGCGGCGGAGAAGCAGCAGGGTGGAGCAGGGAGGAGGACAAGGCGTTTGAGAACGCTCTGGCGATAGTGATGCCGCCAGTGATGAAAGCGGAGGACGGGGAGGACGGGTGGTGGAAGCTGATCGCCGCGAGGGTTCCGCGGAAGACGGCGGCTCAGGTGAGGCAGCATTACGAGATCCTCGCGGAGGACGTGAAGGCGATCGAGGCTGGTCGGGTCCCCATTCCCCGCTACGTCGACGAAGAGGATGCCGCCGCCGCGGCGTCGGCGGCCAGGGGGAAGGACCACCACCACCATCACCATGGACTCGGCGGAGATAGGAGATTCGAGATGGGAGGGCAGGGCAAGAGCATGTCGAAATCGGAACAGGAACGGCGGAAAGGCATCCCCTGGACTGAAGAAGAGCACAGGTTCGTCCAACCCACCCTCCATATCTATCTTTCTTTATTAGAGTTTTTTTCTTTTTTTCCGCTCATAGTTATTGAAAGATTGAAGGCATGATATTCCAGAGAATTCAAATCTATTTCTCATTTACTAGGGATTCTAAATCTGTTGCGCCATAAGTTTATTAAAAGAAATCCTCATACTCATAATCTTGACTGAAGAAGACGAGAAATTTTCTGATTATTTTCTCTCATGGGAATGATGGTATTGAATGTTTTCTAGAACAGAGCAAACGATGATAAGTTGTCACGGAAACCAAGCAAATAATAGAATCTCTCCATACCAACGACCAAAGGACTATTTTTAAATTGTCTCTTAAACACATTGCAGTAATACTAGTGTGATGAACCGTTTAGGATTGAAATGAGAAGGTTTTGAACTATACATGGCTCTTTCATGTCAAATTTCTGGGACGACGAACGCTGAAAGAGAGTTCCTCTTTGATAGAAACTAATGCTGGAAGAATGTTTTAGATTTGAGTGGAAGAACATCGGTTATAGTGCTGCAAGAATTTTTTTTATAACAGATCATATTTGGCCATCCCGTTTTTAAGCATCTAAATATTGGCAGGAAGATTTAGCAAATAAATAATCTTTCTGCTGTTAAACTCTTAGTTTTGGTTTTAAGCATGAGTAAAAAAAAATGTATACTGAGGAAACGGAACCTGGAAGCTGAACTGCAAACTTTCAGTAGGAAACCAAAAGGATCTATGCAACTAATCTCAAGGAATGTGGCGTATATATATTGTAGGCTATTCCTGCTTGGCCTGGACAAGTTTGGGAAGGGTGACTGGAGGAGCATATCCAGAAATTTTGTCATCTCAAGGACCCCCACCCAGGTCGCAAGCCATGCCCAGAAGTACTTCATCCGCTTAAATTCCATAACCAGAGATCGCCGGAGGTCGAGCATCCATGACATCACGAGAGTTCACGGCGGCGATGTGTGTTCTCCCCAGGGTCCCATCACTGTTCAGGGCAATGCAAATTCGGCAGCCGTAGGATCATCTATGAAGCATCATCAGACGCTGCCAAAAAATGCGTCGAGGGTGGGAATGAGCGGGCCTCCCGTCACTGCACGCATGGTTTCTGCTGCCGGTACTGGTGCCGTGCTTCCTCCGCAGCATGCCCCTTACGGCACGCCGGTTGCTTATCCAGTGCCGCCGACGGCGATGCACCAGTAGCCATCCGTTTTGACTCCTGTAGTAGGTGTTTTGCTTTCTTTTCCTCCGTCTTTGTAGTAGTAGTAGTAGTTCACTACCTCATAAACAGGGCTAGGGTGACGGAGTTGTGCTCGCATCGCATGGCAGTTCCATAATGCTTATTTATTGTAAATGTGATGCCAGGATGGAGTTGGCACTGTCGTCGCTTTTGATTGGTGCAGCGGTTGGGTCGAAGACTGGTTGAAGGAAAAATTCTTAGCTATAAATATGTGGTGTGCTGCGTGGTACCATCGTGCCCTTCGACAAGACGTGTGGCAAATACTGTAAACTTTGGATTTAGCTTTGCTCTGCATGCTCGTGTAATTTAGTTTGCATGTTATATGATAGATTGTGCATATTATATAATAGATAAGTAAATCGTGCGTGTGTACTAATCGTTGCTTGTGAAATGATGAAATTTTATCTTTTATCTTTTCTTTCAAATGGAGGGAATAGAAGCTAATCTTGCATCATCGTCATCATCTAGTTTTAAACATGAAAATGCCATGATTAGATTACATTAACTGGATACGGAACTGCAAATATCCAACATTGTAGCCTGATTAGATTATGATTATGGTAAAATTTTAAATCAGGGAGAAAAAGCTCTGGGGAAATTCGTTGCCGACCCCTTCTCTTTGGCATCCAATTTGGAGCCGCCTGTATAGCTGTTCGTTTTAAAATTTCTCCCGTGGTTCCTCGACGCCAGTGGATGTCAAGGAACGCGAGCTCCCTGCCATCACGAACTCGTCGTTATATCCTCTCGTAGGCCCCGACCAATAGGCCCCGTAGCACTCCGGGGGGATAAGGAGGGCGTGATTTTGCGCGGTTCGCCGAAGGACAAGAAAGTCCAACAACGAAGGTTTGGCCGTTAGATTCACCTTCGCTCTTTAGCAACGGCAGGACTTTGGCGGGCGAGAGGTTGAAGCACTGGAGTGGTTCTTTTCGGTCTTCTCCGGCACTGAAGAGGCATACCACCCTTGGTGGACTGGTGTTTGGGGCCCGGCCTGGATCCCGATGGTTTGCATGGGCTCCGGCTGTAGGCCTCCTGCACCCGCTGCTTGGCCCGGTTGGCTGACGCGGCCACTGGGCCCTTTTAAACGGACAAAAGGTCCACATCGAGTTGTAGATAAGGTTACGCAGCATCCTAGATCGACTTGATTGCCAGGTCAATAAATATAGACTTATAAAATACTATATGGATATGTTCTACTCCGTGCTAGCAACCGGAGATTATCGATTTGTTTCTTGAACAATATTTTCCCTTCTCTTTTTCAAATATTGTTGGCTACTAAAATAATAATAATAATAATAATAATAATAATAATAACTTTTGCTAGCAGCCTCTTCCAATTTTCAAAAATGAGGGAAGGATTGGGGTGCTCTTCATCGCTGCATCATGCGGCTGTGCGGCCCATGGATGGATGCATCCAGTTGCCAAGTCACCGAGGGTCACCAGCCTCAGGAACTGGTGCAACGAGCACCAGGAATGCGGCACGCTCTCCAATTAATCTACTCGACGTCCAGGTTTCTCCACCACATAAAAGGCAAGGCGCAAAAGAGGCTAGCCACATATCCACGCCTCAGCCTCAGCAGGAGAGACCAAGGAATTAAGAGGAAGCAAGCGGATAACAGCAAGTAAGCAACACGTTCCAGTCAACCGTCGCGTGGTACCATCCTAGCAGGCCACTCGCACAAGCAGCCGCAGCGCAATGGCCACCGCGGGAGGCGTGGCCCTGGTCCTGGGTGTCTCCTCCTCGTCCTCCTCTACTTTCCTCTCCGGTTGCTATCCCAGGAGTAGTCTTAACCCAAAGCGTAGCTACAGCGCGCTCGGCGGCTGCCGGCGGAAGCAGTCCGCCGCCGGTTCCACCACCACCAGGGCGGCGGCATGGCCCCTGCCCGACGACCTCTTCTTGGCGGTCGGCGTGGGGCTCCCTTGCACGGTGATGCAGTGTGGGGACATCATCTACCGCAGCACCCTCCCCCGGTCCGATGGCCTCACCCTCACACCTCCCGGCATCGCCCTCGCCCTTGCCACCGTCTCCTACCTCTGGGCGACCCCCGGCGTTGCCCCGGCTTCTTCGACATGTTCGTCCTCGCCTTCCTCGAGCGCCTGTTCCGCCCCTCCTTCCGTAAGGTACTTCTTGCTTGCTAGCTAGCTAGCTAGCTTTCCCCTACGTTCTGCTGTCCCTACTTCCTTCGATTCGATTCGATTCGATTTACTGTGATATGTGATGGCAGGATGATTTCGTCCTTGGGAAGAAGCTGGGCGAAGGTGCCTTCGGCGTCGTCTACAAAGTTTCCTTGGCTAATCCCGAGGGCGCCTCTAAGGTCTGCTCGCTTTCTGGTTCAAGATTTATTTTACTGTTTTGGCCCCATGCTTCAATGTCGTCTATCTGTTTGATTCTTCGTCTCTGAGGCTCGCCTGTTGTCGGTTGCCCAAGCAAGGTGATCTGGTCTTGAAGAAGGCGACGGAATATGGGGCTGTGGAAATATGGATGAACGAGCGCGTGCGGAGGGCCTGTGCGAGCAGCTGTGCGGATTTTGTGTACGGCTTTCTCGAGGTGTTTCTCTTTATGACTATCGATGATCAAATGGGATGAGGGTACCTTTTAATATCATCATATTGTGTGGACGATCTAACTGATTAAATAAGATTCGGTGGATGATTTGGATGGAACGAGCTGCTTGTTACGATATGTTTGCAACGTGTTGCTTTTCAGAAAAAACCCAAAGGCAAAGGAGGAGGTGAGTATTGGCTCATATGGCGTTACGAGGGAGAGGAAACCCTTTCTGATTTCATGCTAAGCAAAGAGTTTCCCTACAATGTAAGTCACATTTTTTTTTTTTATCAATTGTAATACCAATTTCTCTGTGTTGATGTCACCCTTCAAAGTATAGAGCTTAAATGGCGATTTCTTAGTATAATAAAGACTATATGGATATTGGTGAGACTGATTAAGCATAGTGCAACTGAAATTTTGTAAAAAAAAAAAGGAAAAAAAAAGAAAGCAATTTGGTGACTTTTGGTAGCCATTTTGCTAATGTATAATATATTATATATTAATCATAAATACATTGTCAAAATACTTGTGAATATATACATTATGAGGAAATTTAGATACAGGCTTATTTCCAGCCACACTAGCTTAAAACAATCCCAGTTCTTGTACGGTGGCTGTTATTTACATCCGTGCTTCACCTTCATGTTGTTTTGGATTTTCATTGTTAATTCTTGCATGTGCAAATAAGTATAGAAACTGAATATATTTGGCTCCTCTGCTCTGGATCAGTTATTTTGATGATATAAATGGATTTAGGTAGAGACAAAGATTATTGGAGAGGTTCAAGATCTGCCAAAGGGGTTAGAGCGAGAGAATAGAATTATCCAAACAATAATGAGACAACTTTTATTTGCTTTGGATGGTCTACATTCGACCGGGATTGTTCACAGAGACATGAAGCCCCAAAATGTATTATTCTCTGAAGGTAAAATTAAAGGTGCATGCATGACTTTTTAAAATTTATACTGTAGAAAAATTAACTAATGGCTTTTGAATGTATACCCAATATTTACAGGGGCTCGCACCTTCAAAATCATTGACCTTGGAGCTGCAACAGATCTGCGAGTCGGCATCAATTATATTCCAAAGGAGTTTCTTTTGGACCCAAGGTATCTTAAACCATGAGAACAATCCACCTTATGGACTAAGAAAACTTTGATCATTTCCCAATTGTTCTGTTGCTGCTGGAGAAAGAATTTAGTTGTGCTTTATTGATTAGCATAGGCAAAGTAAATATTGAGAATCTTAGTTTTGGTGGCTGACAATTTGCTTGGTCTTCAACCTCGCTAGGAATTTGTTTCCATTGGCCTTTTCAAGGTGGATTTAAAACCCTCCAAGGTTGGCCAATTCCATGAAAGGGTTTAAATGGCTAAGTGGGTTTTATGAAAAATCGATCCATTTAGGCAATTGGATTGGCCAAGGGTCCAGTTCAGCAGTTCACCAGTCTAAGCAGCTAATTTATTTCCATAATGATCATGTTGTCCATAAGCAATGGATGGACAGATAGGGGCTCGCTTTCTGACCTGGTCCAATTCTGACAACATTGAGTATAGGCAGTACATGGACATCTAGGTAGTTTACTGATGCCTAGGTGAAATGTGTGGGTGCCTAGATAGAAGGTGGCCCAAAAACTTGAAAAAGGGAAAACAAGGAATATGACAAAACTAGATTGTAGTGAAAATAATTCAAAAATGAAGTACAGCACTTGGCAAGTCACTGGGAAATTACAGGTTGGCAACATGCCATACAAATTCATAAGTCAGTCATTCTTCATACTGATAACACAGAATATATTAATCTAGGAGTAGGCCTCTACCTTGGCCACCTACCAAAACAACTAATATGACAATGATCTGCTGGACCAATCCATTCACAATAAGCATTTAAAACACTAACAAAACCTTATACTGTCAACCAGCCTTCAGAACATAAGAAAATGGATGTGACAAGGGCAACATTTCAATATTTCCCCTTCATAACAAGCCTTTTGCGCTTTGAATTTTTAAAAATGTGGAACACATGACACAATGCATATTGACTTCATATAAACATTAAAAGACTAATAAAAATGAATAGAGCGTCTGTATGGTTTATGCTGGTGTCTCCATTAAGTGCACAATATGGATGCTATTGGAATGAGATAAGAGGGTGAAAATAGTCAAGCCTCTACAGGGCTTTATTAACTTAGGATTTAAGATTGTGAATATCAAATGTAGAGATTGACCCACAGTCCCTAAAAAGGGAGAAATTTGACAGTTGGCCAGTATATCCTTTGAAGAATTAAAATTAAAATTTGAAAAGATAATAGATAACAAAAGAGCTAATTATAGAAGGCAAAGAATAAAAGGAAAGGAGGGTGAGGAGGTTGGGCAAGGCTAGGTCACTTAGACAGCCTTACCAACCTATGCATAACTTCATTCAGTATTAGGAAGTCATGGACGAGATTCAGATGATAAAATGAATCTTCATAAGTTGCTGGCCACAACAATCATTGGTAACCCTTCCTTGCCTTGAACATGGGGCCAGATGCAAAGTGAAGGAAAGCTGGTTAATTAACCTGTTCACTAATAGCACATAACAATACTCAGAAATGTCTGGGAGCCACAACATAACCTTTCCATATGGTTTTTCCAACCCCAAGAAATCATCTTGTTGTACAGAAAAATATAATTCCAAGTATCCTCCTCAAACTGCTTCAATACAGCTCTCTCAACTCTTCTCCCTTCCATCTTCTACCCATCACCAGCCGCTACCAACCCAGAAGGACCTGAAAGTCCTGAAGAGCAACCTTATTCTCCTCTGTGTGTGTGTGTGTGTGTGTGTGTGTGTGTGAGTGAGTGTGGTATAGGAAAATTGTATAATGGAACAAAGGGCATTGTATATTGAGTTGGAAGGAAGGAATCGTTAGATGATTGTACAATGCTATGTGGTAGAATTTTTCAAAGTGATATGAGGTCTTTGAAAGCAAAAAGTGGAGAGACAGCACACGAGCTTGGTGCAGGGAATGGATTGATTATAAGTTAGGCAATGTAGAGCTGTAGGAAAAAATAAGAGAGGAAAAGAGGGAGGTGCGTTGAGACAATGGGGATGGGACATAGGTTAAGTTGCAGGGATTCCAATGGCAAGGTAAATAATATTAAGGAATAATATTTTTTTCTTTTTAACAAACAAAATAAATATATTTTCTTTTTAACAACCGCATAGTCTTTCCTTCTCTTAATTTGGATTGAGAGCTGGCTAGCCAATGAAACGGCATGGAGAACCGCATGGCAAGGCAGCTGGTTCTGTAGGCTGAACTTGATCATTTAAACACAATCTTCCAAACATTACTATGTTCTGTTTGAGTTTGTGAATTCAAAAGTTCAAATATTGTTGCAACTGATGATATCAATGCAAGTCACAATGCCCCTTCAAGAAAGCATGCATATCTTGCAGCTCATTTCTAGATAGAACACATTATTAGTGATAGAGGGAGAGTTTCAACTACTGAAAAGGGATTTGCAAATATTATAACTGGGGGCTTATAAATGCTGCATATTAAGTCTTTGTTTCCTAAAATGTTGTATATTTTTTACTTGCAAGTTACTTGTATGTACATTAAAATGTTAAATTCACCTTTGTTTTGCAGGTATGCTGCACCTGAACAATACATCATGAGCACACAAACACCTTCTGCACCCTCTGCTCCAGTGGCAACTGCATTGTCACCAGTCCTATGGCAGGTGTTATTTGTAACTTGAGCTGTCCAAATTTCTTTCCTTGTATTCTATTGGATTTTTTCTTGAAGTCTGGAGTTCACCTTTTTGGTGTTTTTCTTCTTTGTCAGATGAATTTGCCTGACAGATTTGACATGTACAGTGTAGGCCTTATATTCTTGCAAATGGTAAGTAGAAGTTGGTTCACATGGAGCTTGCAGTCATGGTTCACTTTTGTTATTTGTTAGGTTCTTATCACCCTGATCCATTGTTTTTGTCTTTAGGAGTTCATTCTGATTGTTGACAAGGAACCCAGTAAAAAAGTGATACTTCCCTTAAATTAGCTCTGTAGGACATGAGACTTTATCTTTGTCATCTAATTTTCCTTACTGTTTGCCAAGTGGAAATAAAACGTTGTGTTACTCTATTTATATGACATTCTAGCGTGTTTTGTTCAGGCATGCCCATCACTGCGAACCGACAACAGCCTCATACAATTCAATCGCCAGCTCAAGAGGTGTGGATATGACTTGGATGCATGGAGAGCATCAGTAGAACCACGTGCTAACCCAGAACTCCGAAGGGGCTTTGAATTGTTGGATTTAGAAGGGGGAATTGGATGGGAGCTTCTTACATCAATGGTCAGATACAAAGCACGGCAAAGAACCAGTGCGAAAGCTGCCTTAGCACATCCATACTTCAACCGTGAAGGACTTATGGTTCTCTCGGCCATGCAAAACTTAAGGCTTCAGTTTTTCCGTGCCACTCAGAAGGATTATAGTGAAGCTGCCAACTGGATCGTCAAGCTCATGGCAAGATCTGGGACAAAAACAGAAGGTGGTTTCACAGAAGCCCAACTTCAAGAGCTCAGGGTACGTCACTTAGCTTATAATCTATCAAAGTTTTCTATCAACATCTGCCTCCTTCAGCAGTTATTCCAAGCTAGGACCTAGGCATGGAAAGCCAGCTGATAATAGATTCCTTTGTTTCCTGTTCTAACACTGCAAGTCTACAAGTTCTGCAAATTTTCTGGAAAATTTATCAGTTTGTATGTACATACATACAGCAACCTCTATGTAGTGCAATTTTACTCTCATAGCCATTCTAAGTAGCAATTGAATGATGTGACTAGCCACTGGCCTCAGTGAGAAATTGAACCCATTATTTAGGATTTCTTTAAATGAGGTATCAAAATACTCACCACTTTCTGCAAAATGATGTACAGGAAGTTGAGCCAAGAAAGGGGAGTGCTCAAAGGAATGTCCTTGCATCCCTTCTTCGTCTCCAGAGGAAGATCCTAAAAACCCTCAATGAGAGCATGGATGAGTTAAACAGTCAGAGAAAAAGTTTATGGTGGAGCAGGTGGATTCCCAGGGAAGAGTGAGTAGAAGCATACATTGTGTAGCATGCAAAATTTTGCGCTGTAGCATCATAATTTCCTATTTAATTAATGTTTCAGATAGAATCTTACAAGGTGAATGTATATATGGTCAACCATGAAGGAAATGTTAACAAATCAATCCTTGTCATTTCCATTGTTCATTTCCATATCAAACAAAAGGGTGATATTTGGAAGCTTCTTTGGGACTACCTTCCTACGTCTGGTCTTCTCTCTCGGAGGGTCTGTCTATTCAGTCGATCTGTCCTCTTTATCGACTGGAGGAGGAGACGGATGACCATGCTATCTTTCTATGTCCTAGAGCTAGACGGATATGGTATATGATGGGTTTTTCTACTAGATTGGAGGCTATGGCATCTTCGCGCTCCTCCTTTTTCCATGATATTCGATGGGGATCTCAGCATAAGGGTAGTCTTTGGCCAGCCACGGCATATCAGATTTGACTGTCAAGGAATGAGCTCATTTTTTCTAGTATCACCGCTTCTCCTCATAGGATTGTGAGGAAGATAAGATTGCTGATTATGGATTATGGCCGTGTCTTCTCTGGTGTTGGTTCTGGCTCCTCTGGCCGCTGGGGTTCCCCTGCTGCTTCGGCAGCGAATCGGTATCCGGTTTTCATTTCTTGAGAGCTCCCCTTCAGGGTCTGTCAAAATCAACTTCGATGGGAGTGTTCGTGGTAGAGCTGCTGGTTCTGTGTTCATCATCCGTGGGTCGGCGGGTGATTTGTTGGCGGCAGGAGGTTTTGGTTCTCTTGATTATTCTGTCCCGATGGCTGAGCTCTATGCGGCTTGGGCGGGGATTTCTATGCGGCTTGGGCGGGGATTTCTTACGCCGCTCGAATTCTTCGCGCTCCTAGGATCATGATCGAGGGTGATTCTATGTCGGTCATTTCTTGGTTGCAGAAGGAGAATTATTTTGATGGTTCATCTAATCCAATTTTGAGGGATATTTGGTCAATTCTGCGAGTGACTGGCTCTGTCATGATCCGTCATATATATCGTGAAGCCAATGCGGCGGTAGATTGGGCGGCTACCTCTATGGCTCAGCATACTGGTTCATGGATTTGGAGGTCTGGAGATCACTGTTCGATTCTTCTTCAGCATATTTTATCTTCTGATGTATCTGAGCTGATTCATACGAGACTTGTATGATCGTTCGTTTGTAATCAAAAAAAAAAAAAAAAAAAAAAGATGATATTTAATTTAAAACACAGCACGTACGAGGACTGATGTGCCGAACTCAACAAAAGAGTTAAAAAAGGCATGTTGGAAAAATTCCAGACGTTCTCACATCTGTGTTCTAGTCTTCTAGCTATCGGCAGGCATGCAACGATATGAGAGTAACACGAGCTTTTAAGTATAGTCTTTCAAATCAACGGCCTCTTCACCAAGGTTCGGGGATTTGTTGACCGATGGCAATTATATACCAAAAAGCGCACTGGATGATAGAGTTTGATCCTGGGATGTGATGGTAATGGATTGGGTTAGATTGAGTTCTGATTGCGTTATATTAAGTTATTTAGTTCATTTATAATTATTGAAAAATATAAAACCAAACTAACAAATTTTTTTTTTCAAATATATGGATCAATATTCAACCACTAATTCAATTAGTATTTCCCCGTCAATTATGTAAATAAAAGTAAAATATGACGAAGGTAAGGGATTTAGTACTTCCATTCTCAGTACTTTTTTATTTTAGTGTCATTATTCATGCAAAATTTCTAATTAGATGTCCCAACACCATCCCAAACAAACAAACAAATATATAAATAAATAAAATATCAAATTCTAAGTACAACGTTGTGAGAAAATTTTACTAAAACCGCCGAGCTGGCCCATTAATCCAAACTTCAGTGCTGCGATGACGTGAGTTAACGAAATTACGTGGCTTCAAACAGACCCAGCCCGAAGGATAAAACGCGGAAAAAAAGGTTGCCTCCAGGCCAAGAATTAATAATTACAAACTTTACTGGAGATTCCATCTATAAAATAGAATTAATAATTACAAATTTGTTGATTTAAATTGGAAAAGACTATGGCATCTTTTCATGTGTAAGAAAGACCTTTTTGTGTGTCCTCTTGTCCTTGCCTCCTTGGTCAACGGTGAGATTGTTTTATTGTGATTTAGATGATACAGTTTTAAAACATGAGGATAGCTTCTTGGCATATCAGAGCTTCGTGCACTGAATCATCTTTTTTTTTTTTTTTTGTTTATTTGATAAGAGAATTTGTATGATATTTTCTTCGCCTTTCTGCTAGTCTGTGGTAGATCTTATTGTTACGCTCTTCTATATATATTCTCTTCTTCTTTTCCTTATCAACTTTTTTTTTTTTTTTTCTCTCTCTTTTTTTTCTTTCTGTATCTGTTCCTCACTCTGTTGAGAACATGGTTTACCTAAATTAGCGTAGGTCCTTTATTTCCATATTTCTATTTCTAATATGATTTAAGGTCAGTTTCAGTTTTGCTTAATTAGAAAACTTGGCACTTCCTTGGATGATGTATTTTTTATGCCAGGCAATTTAATTTAATTTTTTTATCCAAAAGAAAGTTAAGTTTCTAAGGAATGTTGTTACATCCCAATCTTATTTGGACTTAAATATTAGGAAATGATATTCTTGTTCTTAACCTATGGCTAACATTCTATGTGAGGATATAATGATGACCACATCAATGACAATAAAGTTTTAATTTCAAATTAGTTAAGACGGATCTTTAATGTTTAGGTGATGATGTGATAGCTAATCTTTTATTCGTATCTTTACAAATATGGTTGGTGACTCAAAACATTTGTTATATGTGGCATTTGTTACGTGCCTTGCAAAATATATTTTCTTATCCTGTTTGAGATTGTTGTTGTTGCATCATAGATAAAATTTAAAGTTGAAATTAACATATTTTCCTGGAACTTGGAGATTTAAGAAGTACAGATCAATACATATTTTCCTCTCACTTTCCAGGCTTAAAGATTTTCATAAGCTGAGATATCAGCTATTTTGGTTGGTGGTGACTTAAACTTAGGTGAACCAGGATCTTGGTTTATCTCGATCAAGATGGAAAACTTGGAAAAAAAGGAAAAAGAAAAAGAAGAAAAAGGAACAACTAAGATATCAGCCAGCAAAAGGACCTAATGCAAAATGATATCTTGGCTGAAATATCTGCTGTGTATCTCGGCCAAGATGAAAACTTTGCTAGGTTATTAGATTTTTATAGATGGATAAGGTGCACATCTATTAGTATCTTGCTCTCTTTATTGCTAGGCTAGGTTATGACTTCAGTTCCACGCAGGGAGCATAGTATCTGTTTTCCTATTGATTTATTTTTATGGTTTATTACAATTTTTTCAGGTGGATGAGTAAGCTTGCTGACATTGCATCCTAGAAGCCGTGCATAAAAGTCTGGTTATTGGAAAATGTTTATATATGCCCTGCCTTTTCAAATCCCATGCATTCCTTAATTAATATTTGTGCAAGCTTTTCCTGTGAATTTTGATATGAACCTGTTGGGTGGTCAAACCACCAGAGACAATAGGGTAGGCACAGCAGAGAGATGATCATATGCACCTCAGATCATAGGAGAATCTGATTCACAAAAAGTCAGTATTTCTAATAAAGCTACGTGAAGAGCCAAGGACCTTCTTGTCAGAATATCAAAACTAATGTCCAGTGTGAAAAATTAAAAATGCTGTTAGATTTGCAAATCAAACTGAGATTATATTTCTTAGAAAAATCCTCAAAAAAATATTGCCCTTGGCAGTTAACCCTTCCATGGGATTTTTTTCTTTGCGATGTTGGTTTGTTAAAAACTTGCCTAAATTTTACATCGTTTATATAAGTTTACAAGAGGGTCAATACAAATTTGTAAAGAACAATGTTTAACATATGAATATGATGGCTACTTTATAGAATTGATCAATAATAAACATATAACCCAAAAATTTAATACTACAATTTGATAGAGCACAACTAATAAGTATAAAAAAAATATACTAACAAACTTGTAATAACATATAAATGTTTTTATTATATTAACTAGATTCAAAAAATCCAGCCAATCATAATTTTGCACAAAATTTCATTCATAATACATGCAACTTGAACCAACATTGTGGGTTGGTGAGTTTGTGAAGGTGGCCCTAGTCTCAAGTTTATCTAGTTGCCCTGTCATGTTGGGATATTGAAAATCTACACATATTTTTAATGTCCTTTATATAAGTTTTGAATAAGTTTAGAAGAGAGTTCAAAAAGATATCATAATATATATCCATAATAAAAAATAGAATAAACAACTACTACAATAACTTGCTAGAGCACAATAAAGAAGTAGAGAATAAAGCTAAAAATTTTGCATGCAAATATTATATCAAACCTACAGATAAAAGTAACTATATTTCCTTGAAAATCTTTTTGTTTTTATTGTGAAAAGGACTATTGTGGGAGTGGACTTCCAAGTTCCAATGAGGGACTGATGCATCAAAATTCCTGATAAAAGCAATAAGCTTGATTCTGGTATCTTCTAGCACCTCAGGGGTTAGTGACTACGAGCTGAATTCCTTTTCCAACACTTCAGACCAGCTTTAAACAACTACCTCAGGGACAAAACAAAAACTTAACTGACATCTCGATTGTCTAAAGGAATCAATATGGCAAAATGGAATATCAAGAAACAAGCATGGCGTCCTCACAAGAGTTATCAATTTCGTTTTGTTTCGATCGTTTGCTTCCGTTTGCTTATCCGAAAAGATGAATCTTACGTTTCGCTTCGAAAGATTTTTTTGATCATTTTGATGTGTTTCAGTATGTTTTGATCGTTTCAGTATGTTTCGATCGTTTCGAAGATCAATTTATGAATTATTAAATCTTTCAAAATCATTTTAATATATATATATAATATTAAAAAAACCTAATTACCCTATCTCCACGGTCGCATCTCTTAAAAACTCAAACGATTGTTATTATTATTTATGAAGAATATAAATATATATATATATATATATATATATATATATATATATTCTGAAACGAAGCATGGTTAAATATTAAAATATTTCGTTTCATAACTAAACCGAAACATAATTCAAAATAAAATTGATAACTTTGGCCCTCACACTTCATCCAACATTTCAATATTTGAACCTCAAACTCAATGATGATCTGTCCAGAGGTTTTGAGCCCCCAATGTGGGGGCATTGCCATTTTGTCAGCCGAACAGTTATAAAAAAGAAAAAAAAAATGTAGAGTTTACAGAAACCCAAAACCTTGGTACCCCAAACCTATGCAACCTACTCTCACCAAAGCTGCTTTCAGTTAATCTCGCTAACAATGATGTATCCTGTTAGGTTGTCTGAGACAGTATACTAGCTTCAGAAACTTTTAGATTTGTTCCTGCTTATATATTTCACCATCATTGCTAAAAATACTGAGCAAATTGTGATGTTCTCATCCACCTGGGCAGCAAAGCTTACTTTTTCCTAGGTAGCTAAATAAGCTTGGTGAACAACATTTAGAAGACAACATGTCAAACAGTGCAAAAACTTTATGCAGCACGGTTAAGCATCGTCTTTAACCTTGTAGTGGAATCTTCCTTAGTCTCTCCAGCTTCAGACCCATATCAATAGCCAAATCCTTCCTTCCACCATCAAGAAGAGCTTTTTTCAAGTTACCATACAACTGGCCCGAGGGTCTAATCCCTTTATCCAGCATCTCTTGGAAGTATTTGCAAGCATCATCCAACCTGTTCTCATGGCATAGTCCATTGATCAATGCTGAGAACATGTGCATACAAGGAAGCACTCCCTTCTCAGTCGTCTGCTCCCATACTTTCAAAGCCATATCAACTCTTTCCTCAGCACAGAACATGCTAACCATCATAGTATATGTATTAAGCTGGGGCTCACAACCGGCCTCCCTGCCCATCCTTTGGAAAACCCAATAGGCATCTTCAGTCCTGCCTGCTTTTATAAGATGATGCAGAATTATATCATAAGTACGTGCATTTGGACCAATCCCACATCTCTTCATTTCGTCCACCACTCTAAAAGCATCCTCAAATCGCATGACCCAACAGTAAGAACCCACTACAGCATTATAAGTGGGTATTTCAGGTGGAAAACCACTAGCTTTAGATAGCTCAAAGTACTTCAACGCTTCATCCAGTCTTTTCTCAGAACCCAAGCCATTGATCAGAGTACAGTATACATGTGGACTTGGCTTGCAATTCTTTGCCTCCATCTCATGGAAGATCTTTATGGCCTCCTTGTATCTTCTGGTCCTGCAAAAGGAATTTATGAGTATCCCATAAGTCACAACATCTGGTTTGAACCCTTCATTGATCATTTCCTGATAAACTGCCTTCAAACTCTTCAGGTCTTGTGCATGCCGCCAACCTTCCAAAAGAATGGTGTAGGTCCTCAGGTCAGGAGTGAATTTTCTCCTCCTCTTCATGTCATTGAAGATCTCCTGGGCCTCCTTAACATGCTTAGATTTGCTTAGAGTATCAATCAACCAATTATAGTCTGATAACTCTGGACTCAACCCAAACATAGGCATCTTCTCAAAAGTTTCTATGGCTTCTTTGATCCTCCTAGCTCTGGCATACCTCCGGGCGATCAGTGCAAAGGTATCTTTAGTCAACAGACCCCTCTGCTTCATAGACTCCACCAAGCTCCATATCAATCTGAACTGTTTGATCTTGCCTAGTGCTTCAATTAGATGGTGGAAGCCCTCAGAGCTATACTTGAAACCTTGCTGCTTCTCTGCCCAACGAAAGAATGCAAGTGCCATCATTCCTGCATTGCTTAGCTTCTTTAGGGATTCCGCCACAAGGACTGGCGAAACTGATATTCCAGCTTCATCTAGGGAAGATGGGATGCTAGAATTGGACTGCTCGGAGAGTTTCCTACAAATCTTTTTAGCATCTTTTGAGATTTGCCTGCTATCTGAAGTTGGGGATTCCTCGACAGTCGCAGGCTCAACAGAAAATTGGGGTTTTGACCCATTGTGAATGGATTTATGAAAACCAATCTGAAAGCTCATTCCACGAAACTCAAATTGACTGGCATCGTGTTGGTGCACTTGCTTGCTATTACGCATCAAACTCTCGTTAGAAATTCCAGGGATGGTGCGCCAAGAAATGAACTTTGTGAATTTATTAGAGAAAATAACAGCATTTCTTGCTGTCTTTTGGGGTGGACGGAGATAACAGAGAAGACCCATCCCTAATCTAAGCGTGCAAAATGAAATGCGATCGATAAATGGAACCGCTCTACGCATCAAAATCCTTTTTTTAATGAGAAATTACAATTTTTTATATCGGTTCTGAACAGATGATCCCACCACGAATTTCTCATATCAGTGAGAACTAGTGAAAAGGATTCTTCGATCAAAAATGTGGTCTTTTCTGCTGTTTTAGGCGATCAATTAAACAAATTGGGGATAACCAAATTCAATTCTGATAAGCAAAAGCATATTAAACCTCAAAAAGAATTTTTGCCGAATCGAAATTTTCTCCCCTAATATCCCGAGGCGAGGTGAAGAGGCGTAAAGCCCTAGAAAAGCATTGGAACCACAGAAAGGTTCGGCATTAGAATAGCAAGAGAAGGTCGGAAGAAAAAGAAGAATTGAGCAAAGAATATCGTTTCGGTACCTTAGGATCAATAATGGTGGGAGAGAGGAGTCGAGCACTCAATTCCGCTGCCTGCATCATCCCCAACCCTAATTCCCATTTCCGACGCTCGCTTCGGCTTCTGTCGTGTTACAATTCCAGTCTGGACCGGCATGGTCTGATCGATGCTTCTTTGAGACCGGACCAAAACCAGTCTCAGCAAGCGACTTGCCGGCACTACCTGGAAACTTGTCATATTTTTTTTTTAATTTTTTGTTAACCCTCTCCAGACTCTAAATTCAATTACTTTTTCTCCGATGTAAACATGTGGATTCACAAGGACATCTCCAAACAACTCAGAAATTCCATTTTTCAGGTACACTGTAACCAAGGTTATTTTAGCTCGTACCTGAGATTTATCTTGTATAAGATTTGATCACTTATTCTTATACGATTGGATTGAACTGAGTTGCAAATGAATTGAATTGAGTGAATTTGGGAAACAAATAGGTTCGAGATTTTGAGATTAAGCTAGACTGTTTCATCCTTAGCATGAATCTAACTTGGCTTAAAAATTGGTTGATGTCCCCCTTACCTCCATGTCCATCCTAAACATGTTTTTATTATACTTAAAAAAAACATGTAAGAATATAAACCAACGTTGCTCACCTACCGTACTAGAGTTGATCACACAACAATTAGTCTTTGACATTCTATTGACATGTATGTAAGGGTCTATACTAGTGAGTATTTAATTTCACATCAGTTATGTATTGGAAGGATTATGAGTACTAATGTGGCTGATCCAATGTCGTTAGAGTTAACGGTAAAGATGGTTGACAGAACTCCCTCCTTGGCCCTTCGAAGTCCCTTCGGCCTCCGAGGTCTCCTCGAACTTCGAGGTCCCTTTGGCCTCGGACCTGGCGTCCTCTCGGCCTCGGCCTCAGACCTGGCATCCCCTTGGCCTCGGCTCGGACCTGGCATCCCCTCGGCCTCGGGCTCGGACCGGGCATCCCCTCGGCCTCGCCTCGGACCTGGCATTCCCTCGGCATCGGCCCAGACCTGACGTTCCCTCGGCCTCGCTCGGACCTGGCGTCCTCTCGGCCTCGAACCTAGCGTCCCCTCGGCCTCGGACCTGGCATCCCCTCGGTCCTGGCTCGGACTTAGCGTCCCCTCGGCCTCGGATCTCATGTCTCACTGCCTCGAGCCCCCTGACACACCCATGTGGCCCACCAACTGCCTGTGCCAGTCACGTGGTCCACTATCGCCTGCAATGGCCACGTGATCCGTTACTCGTCTGCAACAGCGTGTGGTCGCGCCCCGTAACGGCGCATGTCTGGCATGATCAGGCCCGCCTGCCATCCGTAGCACCGCGCTTAGCAGATGGCAGGCGGGGCAAGGCACCTCTGACATGCTCAATATCGGTTGCGATATGTTGCTGTCAGCCTTGCCACCCCACCGCTATAGGACAACGGCACCTCGAAATCAGCCGCCTTTTGAAAGCAGGTAAAGGGACCCTCGAACAGGTATAAAAATCCACACTCACGATGAGGAGGGGATCCTGAACTAAAGTTCTTGATGCAGGACTGATTAAGAATCCTCTACTTGATCCTGGTGCCCGCACCAGTTCTCTAGTTCTTTCTGCTACTATACTCTTGTCTGTTCCCAAGTTGCTAACTTGAGCATCGGAGGGTCTGTTAGTGTATGCCCTAGATCTAATTGGATTGAATGCTGTATATATTCTATGAATACAAATCAAATAAAATGGTTTCTTTATTTATCCAAATGTCTTTTATTTGATATATTTGTCTGTGAGATAAAGTCCAAAAAAATGTGAACCGCACATATGGAATTTGTAATAGAGATTATGAATTATGAGATTCAAATTGCACGTTATGGTTCGATTCTTTAAACTTCCTTAGTCGATGTGTAGATGGGACTGGACACCATCGAACACCGTGAGACTAGCACATATTGCATATCCTCACCCTTAGGGTAAGCAGTTGATTTCACAAGCTAAAGTATGAAGATACTTGGATAGGTGTGTGGATGCTCATTATTGTAACGATGCATTGGATGACCCGTACAGAGATCCCATATGGATATTCTATATAGTGTTGATGGTTGATCTCTAATGATGGTGGTGTGAGTGATCCTTTGACTTGAGATCTTCATTGCATCTCATGTGTGAAATGTCATGCTTTGACAACATCTAAACATCGCTCTAGCCATGGGTGGCAAATATGGTGTCGGTTGGGTATGACATGAAGCACATGAAGATGGTGTTTGATCAAGACATGATTCGTCTTTCTTGATAGAAAGGGTTATATCCCACGGCCACTTGATGGATTAATTGATTGATAAATACTTGCAAGGTTGAGTTAGAATTTGAAATGGTTTTGAAGTTCTAATTCATATAGTCAATTTTTTCTGAGATCAAGTAAACAAAGATCAATTACAGGGTTGACACATTTCATACCACTGATTGATCTGGAATATGTGACGAAAGGATTTGATCATATGGTAACTGTTCATGGATGGTGTTGATAGTCACGTCAACAAAACCTTTAGCAGTTGGGTGGTCATGATGCTTTGCTAGAGGCCTCTCATGATCTATAATCATATTGTTGAATTAGACAAAGAGTTGTCCAATCATTCCTAGGGTTTATGATTAGGACATGATTATTGCCAATATGTTAAAGGGCCTAATGGGTCACACGCATTAAGGAGAATATTGGATGAATTAAAATGAGAATTAAATTAGATTTAATTCAGATAAGATGATCAATTAAATAATTGGGTCAGACCCAATTTAAAGAAGATATAATTATAATGGATATGATCCATTCTAATAGAAGGAATGTTAAGGAAAAATTATTTGTACATATGACGAACAAATAATTGGATACCGATATGTGACTTGATCCATGTGATGGATGGCTCTGATTATTCAGGTATGGATGTCCAATCTTAGCCATGTGAAGATGGAATCATGCCCATGGGATGAGGCATGATGAATCTCTACGGTTCGATGATGAACACGTACAAATTAGGGCATGTAGTTATGGGATAACCAACTCCTAATTTCATAGGCTGAGATTGTGACACTTGGATTAATCTTACTATGAAGATGGGAGTTTCTTACCATGAAGATGGGAGGAGTTTCTTACCATGAAGATGGAAGAAGTTTCTTACCATAATGATGGGAGTTTCTTACCTTGAAGAGAGGTCTCTTTCTCTTTGGAACGTCTCATTTTCAACCTATAAATATAGTTCCTTTCTACCAAGAAACAGAGCATGAGAAGAAAAGATTAGACTTTTCTTCAAAGATATCTTCTGTAAGGGGATTCAAGAGGCGCTAGCATCCCTCTCTCTCTCCCGTAGTGTCATCTTCATACCTTGGAGGTCTTTATCCCTTCTTCTCTGCGTGGATCACCGTTAGAGGCCAGACACGTGGATGGCTAGTGGCAGGGATTAACCGGCTTCATCCTCATCTACATGATAAAGGACTAAGGTATGAATAAAATTAGATTTTATTTGAGATATAATAAATTTGTTCCTAAGGATCCTGGGCATCTGAGAATTTTATATTATATCTTTCGCAATGTTTATATGAATTTGATTCATATCTTGCATACATAATTTCCATCAGTGGTATCAGAGCCCCCTTAGGCTACAGATTCATTAATCTGATAGGATACTTAAGTCAATATGATTGATAACATGATGCTTAAAATCATGAAGAGTTTTCATATGTTGATAATAAATCTAAAATATAATAAAATATTTATTATTTGATGATAAACAATATTATTTAGATTTATGCATATTCATTATCATGTTCAAATAGAGTACTTTGATATATAGAGAAAAGGTTTATTATATGATAATAAACAATAATTAATCATATATGTGTCATGTTAAAATAGTAATTATTATTTATTCATGATAGATACTATATGCTGAAATCCTAAAAATCATGTTTAGGATTTAATTTTAGCATGATGATTGATATGATTAAGATATATATTCTTATGATAATGAACATTGAAAACTTTAGGGTTTGTTAGAGACATTAGGATTTACATGGGATGTAAAACCGACATATCATGATATGTATTAAATGATAAGAAAATTTAAAATTTGAATTAAGAACTCTTATCATAACACCCTAGCTAGATCACTATATATGGTTATCATAAAATTTAATAGATAATAAAGATTTAGGAAACTTAGACTAACCATGTCATTGTTTGATCCTATGATCCCATAATTGATCTAATCAATTGGGCTTAACTACATTGGTGTCTAGAAAGGTTTGATCATGGTTTTTAATTGCTCTGTTCGCTGCCTGGGAAAACCCATTCAATGGGATCGAAGGGTATGCTAAATAGGACCCATTGATCAGCTGATCTGGCCATTGTTAGGGAAAGCTCTTAATTGATTAAATCAATTAAGGTTGATCAGGATGGTAACAATTGATTTGGTCACATGATTAGGGTTCCTAAATTAGATAGTGATCAGGATCCTAATTTGATTAGGAGTCCCAATCATAGATTGGATCTTATGAAATTAAGGTTAATTGAGATTAATCTAAAATCTACATATAGGATATGTAACCTAGCATAGTACAAATGTTGTAGATGTAGATGGGACCTATATGCGCTAAATCCCTCCACGAATATTAAGTCATAAGCCTTCCATTGTTCACATGATACAAAATCATTAGGTCATGAGATTTGTCGTGCCAAAGCCGAGGTCGAGTGTACCTATGAGGAGTTGATTGTGGAACAATGGGTTGACTTAACTAGATTAGCTGGCATAATTGGCCAAAGTCAGGGTCAGTCTAATCTAGAGGCAAACTTTAGGGTGATCACATATGGATGTAATTGACAAAGCAATGTCCCCTAAATGATCTAGGAGTCACATTAGATGTGATTGATAATAATCTACCAAATTTGGCTTACCGAGATTTGTTGTGCCAAAGCCAAGGTCAAGGTAATTCAAATGAGGATCCTAGCCCACTAAGGAAATTGAATGCCAATTTCTCGAGATTAATAGAGAGGGCTATTAACCTTGATAAAATAGTGGGAGAAACCAACTTAATTAAAAATCTAGAATTACCATATTAAGTTGGTGATTAGTATTCATAGTAATTGACTCGTTCTAATTTTATGTAGGTTATCAGAGAAACCATGAGTGTAAACATCAACCTAGGAATATTTTAGAATCCAACAAATTGACTGGACTCAACTTCCCTGATTGGCTAAGGAATGTAAGGATCGTTCTTCGATCTGAGAAAATTCTTTTTGTCCTAGATGAGGTTGCACCGGAGGTCCCACCAGCGGATGCTCCGACTGAGGTTCATGTGGCATACAACCGGTATAAAGATGCTGAAGACATGGCCACATGTTTGATGTTGGCCTCAATGTCACCTGATCTTCAGAAACAGCATGAGCATATGAATGCTCAGGAGATTTTGATGCACTTGCAAGAGTTGTTTGGTGCACAGTCTCGATATGAGAGGTTTCAAACTTCTAAAGAGCTGTTTCAGTGCAAAATGACTGAGGATTCATCAGTGGGTGCCCACGTACTGAAAATGATCAATTTGATTGAAAAGTTGGCACGATTGGGTTTTGTGATGGATCATGAACTAAGTGTTGACTTGGTTCTGCAGTCATTACCTCCCAGCTATTCGCAGTTTGTTCTTAATTTCAACATGAACAAGCTAGAGACATCTCTACCTGAGCTCGCGAATATGCTGACGAATGCCGAGCCCAACATTAAGAAAGAAAAGGGGCAGGTTATGGTCGTGGAGTCTTCTGGCGCTCGTAAGAAGCGGCCAAAGAAGAATAAGGTCCAAAAGGCCAAGGCGACTAAACCAAATAAGGGCATAAGAAAAACAAAGTAGCCAAGGGAAATGTCACTTCTGTGGGAAGGAAGGGCACTGGAAGCGAAACTGCAAGGCTTATCTGGCTAGCCTGAAAGAAAAGAAACATACAGATGCTTCTACATCAGGTATATTTATGATTGAGATATTTTCTTCTGTTACTTCTTATTCCACTTGGGTATTGGATACCGGTTGTGGATCTCATATTTGTATTAATATGCAGATGATAAGAAGCAGTAGAAAGCTGAAAAAAGATGAAGTGATCCTGCGCATGGGAAATGGAGCAAAGGTTGCTGCTTTAGCTATAGGATCTTGTTCTTTGTCTTTGCCCACTGGGCTTGTAATGGAGCTTAATAATTGTTACTATGTTCCAAACATAACAAAGAAATTATTTCGTTTCATGTCTTGTAAATGATGGATATACATTTGAAATTGGAAATAAAGGAATTTTAATTTTTAAAAATGAAATGTTCTTTGGTTCTGCTGAAATGTTCAACGGGATTTATGTTTTGAATTTACAATGCCCTATTCTCAATGTAGAAACTAAGAAATTAAAATCAAATAATTCTAAGAACTCATTCCTATGGCACTGTCGTTTAGGCCATGTAAATGAAACACGTTTAACCAAGTTACATAAGGATGGCTACTTGGGCTCATTCGATTGGGAATCGTTTGAGGAATGTGAGTCATGCTTACGTGGCAAAATGACTAAGTCATCCTTTACTAAAAAGGGTGAGCGAGCAACTGAATGTTTAGGACTAGTACATTCGGATGTATGTGGTCCTATCAATATTCAGGCAATAGGAGGTTTTTCTTACTTCATCACATTTATAGATGACCATAGCAGGTATGGTTATGTATATCTGATGAAGCACAAATCTGAAGCCTTTGAAAAGTTCAAAGAATTCAGATCCGAGGTAGAAAAACAAAGTGGCAAAAGTATTAAGATACTTCGATCAGATCGAGGTGGGGAATACTTAAGCCATGAGTTCTTAGAATATTTGAAAGAGAATGGATTCTCTCTCAGTGGACTCCTCCTGGTACCACAGCATAATGGTGTATCAGAAAGGAGAAATCACATTATTAGATATGGTGCGATCAATGATGAGCCTTGCAAATCTTCCAAAAATGTTTTGGGGTTATGCCCTACACACAGCCGAATACACTCTAAACCGAGTTCCATCTAAGTCGGTCAGTTCCACTCCCTATGAGATATGGTGTGGAAAGAAACCAACCCTTAGTCATCTAAGGATTTGGGGTTGCTACGCTTATGTAAAGCGTAATGAGTCAGACAAGCTGGAGCTAGATCCGACAAGTGTAATTTTGTGGGTATCCTAAAGAAACAAAAAGGATACTACTTCTACCACCCACTCGAGCAAAAGGTTTTTGTCTCAAGGCATGCCATATTCCTAGAGAATGAGATTTTTCTAAGAAATGGTAGTGGAGAAATATTGAGATTAGTGAAACTCAAGAACCACAAATTGACACAGACCGATTAGATGACATGGAGCAAATGTCAAATGTAGTGGGAGTTGAGCAGGAGACTCAACTCACATTCAGGCAACATTTACGTGAGCCTCTATCAGAAATGATGGAGCCACAGGTAGCTCCAAGTACACATCAGCTACGTAGGTCTAGTAGAACACATCATATTCCTGAGAGATATGGATTTCTTATAGAAGATGATGAGCCTACTAACTACGAGGAAGCAATTTGTGACATTGACTCCAAGAGATGGCTTGAAGCCATGAAGTCTGAAATGGACTCCATGTACGACAACCAAGTATGGACTTTGGTTGATCCACCTGAAGGGATAAAACCCATTGGGTGCAAATGGGTCTTCAAGAAGAAGACAGACATGGATGGTAATGTGATTACCTATAAGGCGAGGCTAGTTGCAAAAGGTTACAAGCAAAGGCAAGGTGTTGACTTTGATGAAACCTTTTCTCCCGTAGCCATGCTTAAGTCCATAAGGATTTTGCTTGCGATTGCAGCCTATTACGATTATGAGATATGGCAAATGGATGTCAAGACCGCCTTCCTAAATGGTGATTTAGTGGAGGATGTGTATATGACACAACCTGAGGGTTTTGAGTCCATTGATTCTCAAAAGGTATGCAAGCTGCAAAGGTCCATTTATGGACTTAAGCAAGCCTCTAGAAGTTGGAACATCCGTTTTGATGAAACAATCAAAAAGTTTGATTTTATCAAAAATGAGGATGATCCATGTGTGTACAAGAAGGTTAGTGGGAGTGTTATTTTTTCCTGATATTATATGTAGATGACATATTATTGATAGGAAACAATGTATCCTTGCTGCAAGAAGTGAAGGAATGGTTGTCCAGCAAGTTCTCCATGAAAGATTTGGGAGAAGCAGCCTACATACTGGGTATTAAGATCTATAGAGATAGATTTAGAAGGTTGCTTGGATTGTCCCAATCAACGTACATAGATAAAGTGCTAAAAGTTTAGCATGGAGGAATCCAAGAAGGGATTCCTGCCGGTATCACATGGATACATCTCTCCAAGGACATGAGTCCTAAGACCCAAATGGAGAGAGAGCACATGAATAGGATTCCATATGCCTCAGCAATCGGATCCATCATGTATGCGATGCTATGTACGAGACCTGATGTTTCTTATGCATTGAGTATCACTAGTAGATACCAGGCAAACCCTGGTGAGAAACATTGGATGGCCGTCAAGAATATCCTTAAGTACTTACGAAGGACTAAGGATATGTTCTTGGTTTATGGAGGACCCAACTCATAGTTCAGGGTTATACGGATTCTAGTTTTCAGTCTGATAAAGATGATTATAAATCTCAATCAGGCTATGTCTTTACACTCAATGGCGGTGCAGTCAGCTGAAAAAGTTTCAAGCAGGAGACGACTGCCGACTCTACGACCGAAGCTGAGTACATCGCAGCATCAGATGCAGCCAAAGAAGCGTTTGGATCAAAAAGTTCATCACTGAACTTGGTGTGGTTCCAAGCATTGCTGATCCAGTACACTTGTATTGTGACAACAATGGAGCTATTGCGCAAGCTAAGGAGCCAAGGTCTCATCAGAGGTCCAAACATGTACTCAGGAGATACCATGTAATTAGAGAGATTATTGGTAGAAATGATGTAAAAATAGAATGAGTCCCCACTGAGGATAATGTAGCTGATCCGCTCACTAAAGCCCTGCCAGCAGAAGCATGATAATCATGTTAAGTCACTCGGTATTAAATACATGGGTGAATGGCTCTAGTGCAAGTGGGAGATTGTTAGTGTATGCCCTAGATCCAATTGGATTGAATGCTGTATACATTCTATGAATACAAATCAAATAAAATGGTTTCTTTATCTATCCAGATGTCTTTTATTTGATATATTTGTCTGTGAGATAAAGTCCAAAAGAATGTGAACCGTGCATATGGAATTTGTAATAGAGATTACAAATTGTGAGATTCAAATTGCACGTTATGGTTCGATTCTTTAAACTTCCCTAGTCGATGTGTAGATGGGACTGGACACCATCGAACACCGTGAGACTAGCACACATTGCATATCCTCACCCTTGGGGTGAGCAGCTGATTTCACAAGCTGAAGTATGAAGATACTTGGATAGGTGTGTGGATGCTCGTTATTGTAACGATGCATTGGATGACCCGTACAGAGATCCCATATGGATATTCTATATAGTATCGATGGTTGATCTCTAATGACGGTGGTGTGAGTGATCCTTTGACTTGAGATCTTCATTGCATCTCATGTGTGGAATGTCATGCTTTGACGGCATCCAAACGTCGCTCTAGCCACGGTGGCAAATATGGTCGGTTGGGTATGACATGAAGCACATGAAGATGGTGTTTGATCAAGACAGATTCGTCTTCCTTGATAGAAAGGGTTATATCCCATGGCCACTTGATGGATTAAATTGATTGATAAATCCTTGCAAGGTTGAGTTGGAATTCGAAATGGTTTCGAAGTTCTAATTCATATAGTCAATTTTTCCTGAGATCAAGTAAACAAAGATCAATTACATGGTTGACACATTCCACTGATTGATCTGGGATATGTGACGAAAGGATTTGATCATACGGTAACCGTTCATGGACAGGTGTTGATGGTCACGTCAACAAAACCTTTAGCAGTTGGGTGGTCATGATGCTTTGCTAGAGGCCTCTCATGATCTATAATCATGTTGTTGAATTAGACAAAGAGTTGTCCAATCATTCTAGGGTCTATGATTAGGACATGATTATTGCCAACATGTTAAAGGGCCTAATGGGTCACACGCATTAAGGAGAATATTGATGAATTAAAATGAGAATTAAATTAGATTTAATTTAGATAAGATGATCAATTAAATAATTGGGTGAGACCCAATTTAAAGAAGATATAATTATAATGGATATGATCCATTATAATAGAAGGAATGTTAAGGAGAAATTATTTGTACATATGATGAACAAATAATTGGATACCGATATGTGACTTGATCCATGTGATGGATGGCTCTGATTATTCAGGTATGGATGTCCAATCTTAGCCATGTGAAGATGGAATCATGCCCATGGGATGAGGCATGATGAATCTCTACGGTTCGATGATGAACACGTACAAATTAGGGCATATAGTTATGTGATAACCAACTCCTAATTTCATAGGCTGAGATTGTGACACTTGAATTAATCTTACCATGAAGATGGGAGTTTCTTATCATGAAGATGGGAGGAGTTTCGTACCATGAGATGGAAGGAGTTTCTTACCATGAAGATGTGAGTTTCTTACCATGAAGATGGGAGGAGTTTCTTACCATAATGATGGGAGTTTCTTACCTTGAAGAGAGGTCTCTTCCTCTTTGGAACGTCTCATTTTCAACCTATTCTCATTCTCAACCTATAAATATTGTTCCTTCCTACCAAGGAAACAGAGCATGAGAAGAAAAGATTATACTTTTCTTCAAAGATATCTTCTGTAAGGAGATTCAAGAGGCGCTAGCACCCCTCTCTCTCTCTTCCGTAGTGTCATCTTCATACCTTGGAGGCCTTCATCCCTTCTTCTCTGCCTGTGTGGATCACCGTTAGAGGTCGGACACGTGGACGGCTAGTGGCAGGGATTAACCGGCTTCATCCTCATCTACATCGATAAAGGACTCAGGTATGAATAAAATTAGATTTTATTTGAGATATAATGAATTTGTTCCTAAGGATCCTGGGCATCTGAGAATTTTATATTATACCTTCCGCAATATTTATATGAATTTGATTCATATCTTATATACATAATTCCCATCAGGGTCCCCACCGGAGCATCCAGTCTCTGGGGACTTCTTTGCAGAAACACTTTGAGGAGGAGGCTCTCCGTTCCCTGGTGTTGAAGGAGAGTGACTTGGCATCAACAGATTGGCGCGCCAGGAAGGGGGTTGAGATAAAAGCTTCGAACCAGTCAGTGATACTCTCTCTTCCCCCGAGCTCTTAAGCCATGGTGATGACTCATGCGCAAGAGGTCTCCACCATCCATGCTGGGGGGCAGCTCCTGGGAGCTGACCATCAGGCGGCCGGTCTCCCTGCTCCCCAGGCCAGCATCCCTGCACCATCATCACCACCACCGCAGCAACTTCAAGAAGATCGACTTGCCGCCCTCACCGTGCAAGTTCAATCGCTGGTAGCGGTGGTCCAAGTTATGCAGCAGCAGCCGGGGCCACCCACGCACTCCCAGTGGTGGTCCAGCCTAGTCAGCATTCTTTTCGGAGGAGATCTCTCGTTCGAGGAGTTCGTCACCACTGCGCTTCGCCCAGGCATCACCATCGGGAGACCTCCAAGAGGCCCCAGTCTCCTTCCCGCCATGCCAGTGCTTCCCCAAAGCGGCGGCGCGGAAGGGAGGCGGAGCGCACTCGTATTCACCACCGTCACTCCTCCCCCTCTTCAGAGTCTTCAAGAGAGGGGTCCTTCGATGGCCGGATAGCTCGCCGGACCGAGCACCGGCTTGATGAGTACAACCAGTGGCTGCTAACACCCAGTGACAGCCAACGTCCCAGTTGACCCCCCTGGCAGCACCTTGGCCCTTTGCCCAGTGGGGTATGGACATCTTGGGACTATTTCCTTTGGCCTTCGGTCAGCGCAAGTTTCTGCTGGTAGCCATCAACTATTTCACCAAATGGATCGAGGCCGAGGCACTCGCTAAGATCACCGAGGGCAAGGTGAGATCCTTTTTCTGGAAGTTCATAATATGTCAGTTCGGGTTACCGCATACCCTCGTCACCGACAACGGCCGACAGTTCGACAACGCACCCTTCCAGAGATTCTGCACCAAGCTGGGTATTCACCAGCGGTTCACTTAAGTCGGGCACCCTCAGATCAATGGTGCAGCTGAGGTGACCAATCGCATCATTCTCCAAGGACTTAAAGCTCGGCTAGATGACTACAAAGGACGGTGGGTGGAGGAGCTTCTCAATGTGCTATGGGTATACTATTGGCCCAGATGGCAACCCAGAGGGGGGAGGTGAATTGTGTTCTTTAAAAATTTAACACTTAAAACTTAAAACCTATTTCACAAGGATTAAGTGAACTAGTGAAGTGAAGCAATAATGTGAAGCACAATGAGAGAGAGAAAGAGATAGAGACAATCATTACAAACACAAGATATTTATAGTGGTTCGGTGTATCCTACACCTACGTCCACTCTCAAGCAACTCTTGGGTCCACACTATAATCCACTGATTATAGTTGAGTTGTTTTGCAAGCTCACAACCCTAACTTGTTATTTACATGGGGTCACAACGAACCCAGCCGATTTTCACAGGTTCACCAGCATAAAACCTTAACCCAAGCTAAACTAGCTTGTCCGAGGTAAACTACCTCGACTAATTCAATCCCCCTGATTGAATTAGTAAACAGCAAATCAAGATAATTTTTACAACAAAGTAGAGCTCCTTAAATGAGCAAATAAGCAATGTAAATAAACAAGAGTAAGAAAAGCCTGATTGAAGCCAAGTGGATTTGATCTTTTTTTCTTTCTTCTTTTCCTCTTTCTCTTTTGAATGGTTGAATCAAGCTTCAGCTCTGATTCTTGACTGAAATCTATTGGAGAGAACTTTAAGGAAATAGGGCTTTTGCTCTTCTTCTCTCTCTCTTTTGAGAATCCTCCGAATTTGAACTTTTAAGGCTTAGAGTTTCTCTTGAATCTTCTTTGAAAGATAGATGTGAACTCAGAGATTTTTCCTTTAAATATCTCTCGATTTTTCCATTATTTTCTCTCTATTTATTATTCTTTTCTTTCAAACAGACAAAATCCCTCCTTTTATAGAGTCTTAATCCGAGATTAGGTGAGAAAAATAGCCGTTACAAAGTACCTTGGATGATTCTCCACGCAAAAGAAAATAGATCTATTGATAGTTAGGTGGAAAAATATATCTGTTAGAGCTGATCTGGCACTTTGAAAATCGTCCTTGACAGGTTGG
>UESW01002443.1:198199-220464 GCA_900491605.1 Calamus simplicifolius
AGTACCTTGGATGATTCTCCATGCAAGAAAATAGATCTGTTGAGAGTTAGGTAGAAAAATATATCTGTTAGAGCTGATCTGGCACTTTTAAAAATCGTCCTTGACAAGTTAGAGTCAGCTCTAACTTTTTATGTGTTGGCTCCAAATCATGTTTCCATAAATAGAAAAAAATAATTTAACGTGGAGTCGGCTCCGACTTTGCAAAGTGTCGACTCCCTGCTGACTAGAGTCGGCTTCCGATTTCTGATGTGTCGGCTCCAAGAATTGCTCTGAAAACATAGTCTATGTGAATCAGGTTAGAGTCGGCTCTTAAAATCCATGTGTTAGCTCCAGCTTCTAAAGCAGAAAATAGTTTCTCTGTATCTCAGGTTAGAGTTGGCTCCGTCAGGTCGGGTGTCGGCTCCGAAACTTCAGGTGTCGGCTTCGAAACTCTAGGTGTCGACTCTGAACCGTGCCAAAAATTTAGAACTATTATGATATGCTCTGGAGTTAGCTCGAGATTGTTAGGTGTCGGCTCCAAGTTCTAAACTTAGATAAATTCCATTGAAATTCAATTCAAAACTGATTTCTAAGTATCATTTGGATAAATAACCGATCTTAATTCCTAAAACACTTATAAAATCTATCAAAAACACAATGAACATACTCATGGCATTTGTTAATCATCAAAATTAATTAATTGGGTAAATAATTTCTCAATAATTTCCCCAACACATACCACACAACGCCTCGAGCCCCCACTGGAAAGACTCCCTTCAGCCTAGTCTTTGGGTCCGAAGCTGTCATTCCCGTGAAGATAGGCACCCCAAGCCCCCAGGTGGAGTCGTACAGCGAGGAGGACAACCCGAATCAGTTGTGGGCCAACCTTGACCTGGTGGAGGAGATACGGAATCAAGCACGACTCTGGATGGCAGCCTACCGACAGCGAACGGCCAGGTATTACAATGCCCATGTCCGCCCGAAGACATTCTTGCCGGGGGACTTGGTCCTCCGACGGGCTGAAGTTTCGAAATCGATGGAAGGAGGCAAGCTGTCACCAAATTGGGAAGGACCCTACCGAGTCACCGAGGCGCTCCATCATGGAGCGTACAGAATTGAAGGACTAGATGGGAAGCCGCTCCCATGGACATGGAACACAGACAACCTCCGTTGGTATTACCAGTAGTGTACCTTTTCTTTACAATGAGTTGCATACTTGCATTCCTTTAGGGCTCTCGCCCCACACTATATTAATAAATATGTGTTCAAGTAACCCAGCTTTCAGTAAAAAGCCCGAGGCCAGCTGCACTGAAAGACCGATGTACCATCGACACCGAAGATTGGTGTACCATCGGTTCCCAAAAAGCCCGAGGCCAGCTTGGCACTGAAAGACCGATGTACCATCGACATCGAAGATCGGTGTACCACCGACTCCTAAAAGCTTGAGGCCAGCTTGGCACTGAAAGACTGATGTGCCATTGGCACCGAAGATCGGTGAACCATCGGCTCCCAAAAAGCCCGAGACCATCTCGGCACTGAAAGACCGATGTATCATCGGCACAGAAGACCGGTGTACCACCAGCTCCCAAAAAGTCCAAGGTCAGCTCGGCACTGAAAGACCGATGTACCATCGGCACCAAAGATCGTGTACCACCAGCTCCCAAAAAGTCCGAGGTCAGCTCGTCATTGAAAGACTGATGTATCATCGGCACCGAAGATCGATGTACCATTGGCTCCCAAAAAGTTCAAGGCCAGCTCGGCACTAAAAGATCGATGTACCATCGGCACCGAAGACCGGTGTACCACCGGCTTCCAAATCGCCCGAGGCCAACTCGGTATTGAAAGACCGATGCACCATCGGCATCGAAGACCGATGTTCCACCGGCTCCCAAAAAGCCCAAGGCCAGCTTGGCACTGAAAGACCGATGTACCATCGGTACCAAAGACCGATGTACCATCAGCTCCCAAAAAGCCAAGGCCACTCGACACCGAAAGACCGATGTACTATTAGCACCAAAGGCTGGTGTACCATCGCTCTCAAAAAGCCCAAGGCCAGCTCGGCACTAAAAGATCGATGTACCATCGGTACCGAAGATCGGTGTACCACTGGCTCCCAAAAAGCCCAAGGCCAACTCGACACTGAAAGACCGATGTACCATCGGCATTGCAGACCGGTGTACCACCGGCTCCCAAAAAACCCGAGGCTGGCTTGGTACTGAAAGACCGATGTACCATCAGTACCGAAGATCGGTGTACCAATGGCTCTCAAAAAGTCCGAGGCCAGCTCGGCACTGAAAGACCGATGTACCATCAGCATAGAAGACCGATGTACCATCGGCTCTCAAAAAGCCCGAGGTTAGCTCGGCACTGAAAGACCGATGTACCATCGGCACCGAAGACCGATGTACCACCGGCTCCCAAAAAGTCCGAGGCCAGCTCGGCACTGAAAGACCGATGTACCATTGGCACCGAAGACCAGTGTACCATTGGCTCCCAAAAAGCTCGAGGGCAGCTCGACACTGAAAGACCAATGTACCATCGGTACCGAAGACCGGTGTAACACTGGCTCCCAAAAAGCCCGAGGCCAGCTCGGCATTGAAAGACCGATATACCATCAGCACCGAAGACTGGTGTACTATCGGCTCCCAAAAAGTCTGAGACTAGCCCGGCACTGAAAGATCAATGTACCATCAGCACCGAAGATCGGTGTACCATCGGCTCCCAAAAAGCCCGAGGCCAGCTCGGCACTGAAAACCGATGCACCATCGGCACCGAAGACCGGTGTACCACCGGCTCTCAAAAAGTCCGAGGCTAGCTTGGCACTGAAAGACCGATGTATCATCGGCACCGAAGACCGGTGTACCACCAGCTCCCAAAAAGCCCGAGGCCATCTCGGCATTGAAAGAATGATGTACCATCGGCACTGAAGATTAGTGTACCATCGGCTCCCAAAAAGCCCAAGGCCAGCTCGGCACTGAAAGACCGATGTACTATCAGAACCGAAGACCGGTGTACCATCGACTCTCAAAAAGCCCGAGGCCAGCTCCGCACTGAAAGACCGATGCACCATTGGCACCGAAGACTGATGTACCACCGGCTTCCAAAAAGCCCGAGGCCAACTCGGCACTGAAAGACTGATATACTATCGGCACTGAAGACCGGTGTACCACCGGCTCACAAGAAGCATGAGTCCACCTCGGCAGTCCAAGACCGATGTCCCATCGATGCTCAGAAGACCGAGTCCACATCGACAGTCCAAGACCGATGTTCCATCGGTGCTCAGAGGCCCGAGTCCACCTCGGCAGTCCAAGACCGATGCTCCATCGGTGCTCAGAGGACCGAGTCCACCTCGGTAGTCCAAGACCGATGTTCCATCGGTACTCAAAGGCCCGAGTCCACCTCGGCGTTCCGAAGCTGACATCCATCAAAACTCACCCGGGGTAGGATCAACCAAGTTAGACTTTGGCTCTCCCGAGAGTCAGGCCCTAAGTGGCAACTAAGTCGATCACGTAAGGGGAGGACACTACCCTACTGCCGATGCGGCCCCTAGGGGTCCCACGTCGATGAGCCGAGGACTAAAAATAACACATTGCAGATAGCTAAAAATTGATTCCATTGATACTCAAGTGTTTACAAAATGCCGACTGAGTCGGACTTGGTACAAAAATGAAGGAAAAAACAATGCAAAATCAAGGATCGGCCGCGGGCTTGTCATCAGAGGGGCCCCCTCGGACCCTTGGTCCGGCACTATGTCCAAGGCACGAGGGAGATCTAGGACCTGGGCCACCTTCTCTCAGGCATCGCGGAACCCTTGGAGGTAGGCATCCACGTTGGTCTCGACTAGCTCGTCGGCAAAACATTTCGAGGCTCGGAACTCCTCTACGGCCGCTACAGTTCTAACCTCGGTTGCAGCCTCTGACTCGCAGGCCCTAGCCTCGGTGGCGGCCTTCACATCTGCGACCCTGGCCTCCTTCTCAGCGACCAGGGAGGCTGCCGTCCTCTCTGCCTCTTTGGCGCGCTCCGCTTCCTCCTTAGCACGCCCTGTCCTGGCTTCAGCCGCTTGAATGGCTGAGTTCAGCTCGGCGATGTGAAGGTTTTGGGCCTCGATGGCGCTCTCGGCCTCCCCGAGCTGATTGAGTGCCGCCCGGAGTCGATTGGCTTCAACCTCCGCTCGGCTCTCGGCCTCCCTTATTTCGGTGGCTCGGTCGGTTCTTGCTGCCTATAGGGCCCTCTCAGCCGCTTTGGCCCGAGCTTGGGCCACCTCGGCATCCAGCTGGGCCTGCCGGATGATGGCCTTTCCTCCATTAATAACCTCCCTCGTGGCCGCCAGGGAGTTTTCCAACTGCATTAGGACCACATCTGTCAGTACTCAAACAAATATTCAAAGGCAGAGGGCCGCGGGATTACTTACTCGGTGAGGGCCACGTAGGCCTCTTGGAAGAACGTAGCCGCTCCCAAGTGACTGAACTCCTCCTGGACCTCAGGCACGATTATTTGCGAAATGATCTACTTCACCTAGCGTCCATCACTCAGGATGGAGTCCCGAGGTGGCGTCGGCTCGGCTCTGCTCCCCTCGGCGATCCTGGCGGGCTCGGGATCGACGCGCGCGGTCGGAGGCACTCGGCGCTCGGGTGGCGGGGAAACTCGCACCATCGGACGCTTAGGGGCCAGGGCCTGCTGCCCCTCACTTGGCCCTCCCTGGGCTCTCATCCTCTTGACGGCGGCCTTCCTGAGCTTGGCGGTTGGGAGCTTCATCACTGCGCAGTGCCGGTCGAAGTTAACAAAAAAAAAGAGAAAAGAAGAAAGAAAAAGGTGGGAGGAGGAAATTTGGCTAAGTGTAGAACGACTGCTACTCACCACCCCGAGTGGAGACCCCCGCGAGTTGGAGATTCTCCTCCGTCAGGAGCCGATTACATTTGGGGATGTTGGCCGTTAACAGCTGCCCCAGTGTTTCTTTGTCCTCCAGGAGTATGGTGGAATTCATGTTGGACCGAAGGTTGGGGTCCCCCCACCCAGGTTTGACTTGGTCGAGGTCGGCAAAAAAGAACCGAGATTTTCATCCCTTGATGGAAGAGGGGAGGAACAACTTGAGGACGCGGCTGGGTCGGGGCTGAAACACCCACCAACCCGCTTGCTACTGAAGGGTGTAGAAGGCTCGGAAGAGGGAGATTTGGGTGCGATAGAGTGGAAATGGCATAGGATGATGAAGGCACAGACGGTTCGAATGGAGTTTGGGACCAGCTGGGTGGGGGTCAAGGAATAGTCGAGGAGGTTGATAAAAAAGGGGTGGAAAGGTAAGCGGAGGCCTAACTTGAAAGATATTTCATAAACGGCCACTCGGCCGGGTCGGGAAGAGACCACCCTGTCATCGGGGGTCGGGAGGAAGAGCCCGACGTCTTGGAAAATTTGGTAACGGGTCCTGAGGTTAGCCAAGTCCTGTCCCGTTACCATGGAGGCAGTCTCCATCGGGGATTCTACTCCTACCCTCTGAGAGGTGCCAGTGGCCACCCGACGCCTCCGTACCGGAGCCCTGTGGGCGGCTCGCCATGGAAGGATTGGATTGCGGTCCTCTGGATCGGAGGACCACGAGAGAGGGGGAGATGAAGAGGCGCGAAGCCTCGAGGGGGAGATTCGGTCCTCGGGGTCGACAGACGAGGACCAAGAAGGAGATGAAGCCATAGCAGAAGTTCAAAGAAAGAAAAGGAAGGTCTAGGAGGGACAGGGAGCTAACCTGTGACAGAAATGTCGAAAATTGGTTCTCGAGTTGCAGAGGAGGTCGAAGGCCAGAGGAAGACGATGATGGTTTGAAGCAAAATGACGACTCGGCCTTTGCTCGGTTTTATCAAGTTTCAAATTGTCCCGCCTCACCTGCCCAGTCACGCAGACTCCCACCATAGGCTGGGTCACCTCGGTAGGCGCCTGACGTGTGGGGCATTTCGCCTTTAGCCAATGATGGGACACCGCTAACGTCAGCGTCATGATAGCAATGATGGCGGTAGCTTTTCGTAGGCTTTGAGAAGGCACCCCCATCTCGAGGTCGATCTCCGAAGATCGCACAAACGGTAGAGGCCGCCCCATCATATCCCCCAGGTCGTCCGCAAAAAAATGTCACCGTGCCCAAGGACACATGCCCATCGGTAGTTGACGGTATGTGGGGATCAGCCACTTGGAAGGTGACACCCCTTTTGCCTTGCTGAGGTAGGCCCGCTTCGTCTTAGGGGCGAGGGGGCATCTGATGTGGCTGATCCAATGTCGTTAGAGTTAACGGTGAAGATGGCTGACAGAACTCCCTCCTTGGCCCTCCGAAGTCCCTTCAACTCCGGGGTTCCCTTGGCCTCCGAGGTCCCCTCGGACTCCGAGGTCCCCTCGGACTCCGAGGTCCCTCGGACTCTGAGGTCCCTTCAGCCCCGGACTTAGCGTCTCCTAGGCCTCGGCTTCGGACCCGGGTCTCCTCGGCCTCAGCCTTGGACCTGGTGTCCCCCCAAGCATCCCCTCGGCCTCGGACCTGGCATCCCCTCAGCCTCGGCCTCGGACCTGGCGTCCTCTCGGCCTCGACCTCGGACCTAGCATCCCCTCGGCCCCAGCTCAGACTTAGCGTCCCCTTGGCCTTGGATATCATGTCTCGCTGCCTCGAGCCCTCTGACACACCCACGTGGTCCATCAACTACCTGTGGCAGTTACGTGGTCCACTACCGCCTGCAATGGCCACGTGATCCGCTACTCGTCTGCAACAGTGCATGGTCGTGCCCATAACGGTGCATGTCTGGCATGATCAGGCCCGCCTACCATCTGTAGTACCGCACTTAGCAGATGGTAGGTGGGACAAGGCACCTCTGACATGCTCAGTGTCGGTTGCGACCTATCGCTATCAGCCTTGCCACCCCACCGCTATAGGACAATGACACCTCGAAATCAGCCGCCTTCTGGAAGCAGGTAAAGGGACCCTCGAACAGGTATAAAAAATCCACACTCACGATGAGGAGAGGATCCTGAACTAAAGTTCTCTAGTTCTTTCTGCTAGTATACTCTTGTATGTTCCCAAGTTGCTAACTTGAGCGTCGAAGGGTCTCCACCAGAGCATCTGGTCTTCGGGGACTTCTTTGCAGGAGCACTTCGAGGAGGAGGCTCTCCGTTCCCCGGAATTGAAGGAGAGTGACTTGGCGTCAACAAGTACCTATATAGGATAAAAGAACCTAAATAATAACTTTCTACCTAGTCTTCTTGGACGAGTTTCTAGGTTATAACAAATAGCATCGAGTAGACTCGGTTGGTCCATGTGGACTAAGGGATATTGCAGATGGGTTCTATGTAATTGTGATTGAATTCGATTGAATTTAGATATGAACCTTTATCTTTATGAGGACATTATGGCTTGGACAAAGGGCATAAATGAGAGCTCATACTAGCTAGCATTTAGTTCTATAGCGGTTATATATCAAGAAGATCCTCAGTACTTATAAAGATCAAGGAGCCTAAATAATAACTTTCTATAATAACAACAATAAAATTTTAATCTTAAACTAGTCGGGGTTGGCTATAGAAATCCTTATTCTCCATTCAGCTCTATTTTAAGCCATATTTTTTGTAAGATACAAAAATTCTAATTTTGTAAGATGCAAAAACTCTTTTACACAGATGCATCTTTAAGCCTACATTGCATATATTAAAACTATCTAAGTTGTCGTTCCCTTAATTTATCCTTAGTTGAAGCTATCTCTATCATTTTACAAAATATTTTATTTTTTATTTTATTCTTATATACCATACATTCATCTTAACATTTTTATTTTTGTATACATGTATTTTTTTAATTATTCAACATTCTGTACCATAAAGCATAAATAGTCTTATAGCTATTCTATAAAACTTTTTCTTCAACTTGGTAGGTACCTTACGATCACATAATATTTCAATTTCACTTCTTCATTTTATTTGATCTGCTTTAAACTTATAGACAACACATTCTCAATCTATTCTTCCTTATAAATAATCGATCCTAAATACTAAAATGATCATTTTTAATAATTTCATGATCCTCAATTTGTATTCTACATTCATCTTTATTTTTAATTATATTAAAATTACATTCTATGTATTCTATCTTTATCGTACTTAACCTAAAACTTTAGATTTAATACATTTTGTCATTGTTCTAACTTACTATTAATTCTAACCTTAGTTTCATCTATTAGTATTATATCACTTATAAATAATATGCACTATAGAATATTATCTTGAACATGTCTTGTAAGCTCACCTATAACTAAAGCAAAAATATAGAGAGTAATTAAGAGCAGATCCTTGATGTAAGCTACTATAATAAAAAAATGTACTAGTGTACTGCTAATAGTTTTTACACTAGTAAATGCACCATCATACATATCTTTATACTTAATAGGTACTCCTTTCTTTTCTAGCATTCACCATAAGATTTTTTTGGAGACTCTATCATATGCTTTTTTAAAATTAATAAAACCATATGAAGATCTTATTTTTTTGCTCTATATATTTATATTAACCTTTTAAGAAGAAAAATAGCTTCTATGGTTGGTTTTTCTGGCATAAAAAAAATTGATTCTCTGATATTTTGTAGTACATCTCAACTTATGTTCAATTACTCTCTCCTAAAGTTTCATAGTATGACTTATGAGTTTGATACCACAATAATTAAAGTAATTTTAAATATCTTTTTTATTCTTATAAATTAGTAGTATAATACTCTTTCTTCATTCACTAAGTATCTTTTAGTTTTTAAAATTTTATTAAATAAATTTATCATCTATATTACTCCAGTATCACCTAAACATTTTAAAACTTTTATAAGAAAGTTATCACATTATATATCTTCACCTACTTTTTTTTATAGCCTTATTTACTTCAGATATTCTAATTCTACAAGTATACACCATAACTTTATCCTTAATAAAGTTAATAGGGCATCTTAAATTATCTAGCATAATTTTTATTTAATAATAACTTTCTAACTAGTTATTTTGGGTGAGGTCTTGAGTTGTGATAACATGTTTCAAAGATCCCTCCCATTTTCTATGGATCAGACATAGAACATTAGAAATTATTCTTGAATTATTTAGAAATTTATAAATGGCTTCTCCATAGTAATCCTTTATGAAGTTTAATTTTTCTTATGAGCACATCAGTCAATATCTATTTCATCACCAATTGATCTTCCCAGCCCATGCAACTTAAGTATGCATAGCACCAAACTTAAGTATGCATAGAACCAAACAAAAAGCTCCTAGGAAAACAGAAGGTAGGAAAACAGAAAGGGATACGAGGTTGGTCTAGGGTTTCGGCTTTGAGATTAGTGCTGTCAGCGTTCCCTTGCAACGATCTCCGGTGAACGGCGTTTCTCCCGGTCATCTGATCCGGTGGGAAGATGGTTGGCTCTGGTTCCTCGGTTCCTCCGAAGCCGGATGCTGGAACGGAAGGTCGGAAGGCATGGAGTAGGGCTCAGCCGTCGGCTTTCGTGTGGGTATCTTCGTCTCCCTCTCCGGCGGAGGTGGCGGAGCTGGAGAAGCTTTTTCCTGAAGTTGTCCAAGTTCCCAACGAGGCGTTGGAGGCGGGGACTGCTGAATGGAATCATTCTGCTATCGTTGCTCGGAGTTTCCAGCGTTGGATCCCCCGGAAGCGGTGATCCGTGAGTTCCGGCGTGCAGGCATTCCGGGGGATATTGAGGCTGTTAGCTTGGCATTCAGGTGTTCTATATTCAAATTCTCTGATGCAAATGGAAAGAAAATGGCTTTGGAGAGGCCTTGGGTCGTTAATGGTCAGCCCTTAGCCACGGAGCCATGGTCACCTGAATTCTTCCCCTCGTCGGAAGCTGTGGCTAAGGCTCTTCTGTGGATTCGTCTTCCGAGTCTTCCACTGGAGTTTTGGTCTGAGGAGATCTTGTCGTCCATCTTGGCTCCGGCTGGTACTCTTGTTAGTTTGGATTCTCAGACGAAAGAGGAACAGGGGAGCTTTTGCCAGGGCCTGTGTTCGAGTCGATTTGAGCCGGGCTCTTCGTCCTGGAGTTCGAGTAAGAGGCTCTCGATCTCCTTTCTGGCAACCTTTCCAGTATGAGCACCTTGAGGGGTTGTGTCCCAGGTGCGGATCTCTCCATCTGAATGGGGAATGTGCAGCTCTGGCGGAGAAGGAAGCTACGGCGGGGAGTCTGCTCTTTGGTCCGTGGATGTCAGCTGTGAGGCAACGCCGTTCGTCTCCTTCTCCGGTGAGGATCTTCGGAGGAAGGGCCAGGGGGTTCAGTCGGAAGCCAGGGTCCCTGTATCGGTGGACGGATGGGTCGCGCCTTCTAAGATTGCTCGCCGGAGATCGTCGCTGCACCCTGCTGCTGCTGTGTCCCGGGTCTCCCCTCCGTCCTCTTCGTCGATTGGTTCTGGTGAGCTGGAGGAAGGGGGTGGCAAGGAGGTTCAGCGTGCCGATACGGCACGCTCGACTGTGAATTTTATTCACAGTCTCGACACTGTAGCACAGAGGGGCTTTTCTCCTGATTGTCTGAATCTTAGGTCTTCTGGTTTGATTCAGGAGAACCCTTTTGCTGTGTTGGGTTCGGATAGATGGGCTGGGCGGCACCCTGTTCCTAAGGATGCCCGCCCGGGTCCATCCAAGAGGGCTAGGCCCTTGCAATATGAAAATCATAGTAATATTACAACAAAGGGAAAAAAAGTTACTAAAGAGCAAAAAAAAGGCAAAAAGGTCGTTGTTGGGTCAAATAAAGCACAAGTATCTTTTTCTTGTCCAGCCTCCTCTGTTTCAGAGCTGGAGTCTATTGCTATGGTTAGTAAGGGTGGAGAGACTCCACAGAGCTTGACAGCAACTGAGAAGGTGGATCAGTCTGAAAGATGTAATCATGAAGGAATGGTCTCTTCTCTAAAGGAAGTCATTACAGTTCAGGGTCAGGGGATGCAGATTAGTCCTTCATCGACAGTGGTGGAGGAGTCTGTAGCTGGGATGGAGTTTTCTCTCCAGGAGAAAAGAACAGTGTCAGATGTTTGTATTCCAGACACTGTGATGGGTGAGGATGGGTCGGGGGTCACCCCCTCTCAAACTTCATCATGAAGATTCTGATATGGAATGTCAGAGGAGCGCGGAAACCTTCTTTTCGCGCATCTTTTGGGAGACTGATGCAGCTTCATAGTTTTGATATCTGTATTCTGGTGGAAACCCGATTGTCGGGTGACAGCTTAATGCGGTTCCGGAGACAGATAGCCAGAATGTGGTCTTCATATGCTGTGGAGTCAGTGGGTCTATCTGGTGGCATTGTGGCTCTTTGGCGTCACTCCTCCATTCGAATTGATGCCTTTCATGGTTGTAAGCAGCAGGTCGCTCTTGTCATCTCTGAAGGGTCTTCTGCTCCATGGGTGCTTCTGGGGCTTATGCTAGCACTGATTTCCGTGAAAGACGTGATCTCTGGTCTGAGAGCCTCTCTTATATTGGTAAGGGTTTTCCGACTCTTATTGCCGGTGACTTTAACTGTATCCTCCAGGCAAGTGAAAAGAGAGGAGGCAGGCCTTTTGTTGATTCTGTCGAGTCTGCTGAGTTTAGATCTTTCATCTCCTCTGCTGGGCTTTTGATCTGGGATTTTCGGGTTCTCAGTTCACTTGGTGTAATAATCGCCAGGGTACAGCTCGTGTGTGGGAGAGATTGGATAGAGTGATGGCCACGGCGCATTGGCTTCACATGTTCCCTTCTTCCACTGTTAGTCATCTGTCTCGGATTGCTTCTGATCACTGCCCCATTTTAATTTCTACAGAGTCGGGGATTCATCATCGGAAGCAGTTTCGTTTTGAGCAGATTTGGACTTCTTACGCCTCGGCCCGGAATATTATCTCCGAGGTTTGGCGCCTACCTGTTAGAGGTAGGGCTGAGTACAGACTTTCCAGGAGGCTTGAGTTAGTGAAGCGCCGGCTATCCAGATGGAACAAAATGGAGGTTGGGGACCTCGTTAGGAAAGTGGAGCTGATTGAGGAGGAGATTACTTCCATCCAGAATAGGGAAGATTCAGATGGTAGTCTTTCTAGTTCTGATCTTATGACCCTCCGGGGTTTGCTCACTAGTCACCACTCTCTTCTGCTGCAACAGGAGATTCATTGGAGACAGAGATCTCGGATTCAGTGGTTACGGGCTGGTGATAGTAACACTAGATTTTTTCACCAGAGTACGCTGAGGAGACGAGCTGCCAATAGGATTCGGCGGATTGTGGATGATGAAGGCCAATCTCTGGAGGATTATGCTGCTATTAGAGATCATTTTTTTCACTTCTTTCAGTCCCGATGGACTGATCATACTGGAGATGGGTCTCCTGTTCACCCGGTCATGCTTTCTGAGAAGGTCTCTGATTCGGAGAATATCCTTCTTACTAGACCGATCACTGGGGATGAGATCCGTAGGGCTCTTTGGGATCTGGGGCAGGAAAAGGCTCCTGGGCCAGATGGTTTTCCGCCCCTGTTCTTTCGGACATACTGGAGCATTGTTGGTCAGGATGTTCAGCAAGCCATTCTAAATGTTTTCCATTCTAGAGTTATTCCAGATGAGTGGAAGAGGACCTTTGTTACCTTAGTGCCAAAGCGTCCCGATGCCTCCTTGCCTCTTCACTATAGGCCCATTAGTCTATGTTCCACCTTATATAAAGTCTGTTCCCGTCTTTTGGCAAATCGGATGCGGACAGTTATTCCTCGTATTATCTCTGTGGAGCAGGGTGCGTTTATTCGAGGTCGAAGTATTTCGGATAATGTTCTTATTGCTCAGGAGTTTATGTCTGATCTTCACCGAGCGACTGGTCCGCACAGTCTTATGGCTGTTAAGCTCGATATGGAGCGAGCTTATGATAGACTAAGTTGGGATTTTCTGAATAGGACCCTTGTGGAGTTTGGGTTCGATGGGCAGTTCATAGACTGGATTATGGCTTGCATTTATAGACCTACTTTCTCTCTTATTATAAATGGCTGTCCGACGGACTTTTTCTATTCCACTGTGGGGTTACGGCAAGGATGTCCGCTCTCTCCATTATTGTTCATTATGGCTGTTGATGATTTATCGCGTGCGCTCCGCCAGGCGCAGCTCGATAATCGTATTACCCCCTTTTTTGCGGGACTGGACGGGCCTGCGGTCTCCCATCTCCTTTTCGCCGATGATTGCATCTTTCTGGGGAAGGCTACTGCCCGGAATGCCAGTTCTTATGCTACTATTCTCCAGGAGTATTGCAGAGCATCTGGGCAGAAGGTTAATCTTCAAAAATCTATGGTTTGTCTTAGCCCCAAGATCTCCAGATCAAAGAAAGAGGCTATTCTTCAGACTTTTGGCATTTATACCCAGGCTGATCGCCTTATGTATCTGGGAGTTCCTATCACTGGTAGGCGGCCTCGTTGCTCGGATTTCAGTGTGATTGAGCGTCGGGTTCGGGACCGTATTGATGGGTGGCAGGCTACTGGGTTATCGATGATGGCTCGGATTACACTCATTCGATCGGTCCTTACGTCTCTCCCCCTCCATCTTTTAGCAAATGCTGTTATCCCGATTTCATGCTTAAGAAGGATTGAGAGGTGTATCAGAGACTTTCTTTGGGATTCGAGGCAAGATAGTCGAGGTATGCATCTATTGGCCTGGGACACTATCTGTAAGCCTATCTCTGAGGGAGGCCTGGGCATTCAGTCTTTAGTGGTCAGGAAGGAGGTTTTGTTGGCTAGACATGCCTCCCGTTTTCTCCTCGACCCGCATTGTTTTTGGAGTTCTGTGATGAGAGCGAGATATGGTGAGTGGCCTCAGGATATGCCTTCTTCTTTTCCAAGGACCTACTCTTTCTTTTGGAAGGAGGTCAGTGGGCGTCTGCCAGCTATCAGGAATAATATCTCATGGATGATTGGTAATGGAACTGGGGTGAATGTTGTTCATGACTTATGGCTTTCTGATCTTCCTTTTGAGAAGTGGCCTACTTTCATCAGTTCAGAGGTCACCAGTCATATGAGAGTCTCTGATCTGATTTCCCAGGACCTTTGCTCTTGGTGCATTACTACGGTGATGCGGTTTTTTGGTGTGGAACTTGCCCGCCGGATTTTATCTATCCCTCTAGTTGATAGTAGGATTGAGGATACCAGATTATGGAGGAGATCTTGTTTTGCGAGGGCTCCGTCCAGGGATCTTTTGCCTATCTTTAGGCCTCAGTCTCTTGGATCGCGAGGAACCGCTTGGATCTGGAAGCTCCCAATCCACCCTCGGCTGCAGCTCTTTCTCTGGAAGCTTGAGTGGAATTGTCTCCCTACCTGTTTCTTGCTTTCTGGTAGAGGTGTGGATATTCAGCCTATATGCCCATTGTGTGGTCAGGCGGATGAAACTATTGATCATGCCATCTTTCAGTGTTTTAGAGCTAGACATATTTGGAGGATTGTGGGTTATCAGATCTGTGAGGATGTTTCCAGTTCGCCGCGGTCCTCTTTCCTCAGTGATATCAGAAGGAATAACCAGCAGCGGGGTACAGTCTGGGCTGCTACAGCTTACCAGATTTGGTTATCTCGCAATCAGATGGTCTTCACTGATGACTTCGTTCCCCCTCAGCGGACTGCTCGGATAGCTATATCCTTCTACTCTGCCTTCTCTCGTGCTGCTCATGATTTTGATATATCTGGACACTGGGGTTCCCCTGCTACTTCGGTAGCGAACCGGCAGACGGTTTTTATTTCTTGGGAGCCCCCCCCTCCAGGGTATATCAAAATCAACTTTGATGGGAGTGTTCGGGGAAGACTCGTTGGTTCTGCTTTTATTATTAGAGGTGCTGATGGTGGTATATTGGCGGCAGGAGGTTTTGGTCTCCTTGATTCCTCTGTTCCTATGGCCGAGCTGTATGCGGCGTGGGCCGGGATTTCTTTTGCGGTTCGGTCCCTTCATGCTCAGAGTCTCTTTATTGAGGGGGACTCTCTTACGGTCATTCGTTGGCTTCGACAGGAAGGTAGTGATCTCCCTCCGACTAATCCTCTTCTTCTGGATATCTCGTCTCTTTTGAGGGGGGTCACCTTCTATCAGATTCGGCATGTCTATCGCGAGGCCAACATGGTAGCTGATTGGATTGCGGGTGTTGCGGCCCTTTTTTCTGGTTTTGGATATGGAAACAGGGGGACTCCTGCCCCATTGTACTTAAACAGCTTTTTTTTCTGATATATCTGGGCTGACTCACGCTAGACTGGTGTGATCGCCCGTTTTTCTCAAAAAAAAAAAAAAAAAAAAAAACAAACAAAAACAAAAACAAAAAGCTCCTTGAAGAATTATTTATCTAGTTGTGTGAAACAACATTCAAGGGACCATTTGACATCTTTATTACCTTTTTATTTTTGTTCCTCTAAAATATTCCAAATGGAGATTTATATGGAAGACAATGTCAATATAGGCATAACGATTGAATTAATCCAAACCCATGAGGATTATCTAAGTCTAGCATAGGTTAAGACATAAGACTTGATTCAGTTTTTGAGAATTGAGTGCAATTGATGTTTGGGTGTCAGCAACCAAGGTATGTGATGTAGCTGGAATGCCTGACCAACCCAATTTATGGAAATTGACTTTAATTATCAGTTGTGTATTGGTATAGTTTGGCTCAACATTTGAGCCATTTAACTGAGCTTGAGCTTGTCCTTCAAAAAAGGGTCTAATTGAAAGCTGTACTTGAGCAAGGATATCTAGTTTTGGTTGAGCTTAATGTGATTTAGTCTAGCCTAGTATAATGGATGAGTTAGAGGGTTGAATTTGACTTGATTAATTATAACTAGATCCAATCAAACTGAATGATTGAACCAGTGTTTTGATTTTGATTTAGTTTATAGAGTCTGAACTCAATCAGGCTAAATGGTTGATGTATTTGACTTGACCCATAAAGATTAGACACAATCAAGCAAGATTGTTGAGTTAGAGTATTGATTTAGCTCTACCTATCCTACAAATTGGGCTTGATTGAGTTAAATAGCTGAGTCAGGAAGCTACATTTGACTTAACCTAAAATAATTAGACTTAATTAGTAGAATAATTATGCTTTATCAATAAGAGCAATATACCAAGACTCTTCAACTGTTAAATCATGCCCAGGATTAGCTAAGTAATGTACTAGAAGTCTTCCACATTAGCGTAATGTGCCAGGATTAATGAATAGTGTAATGATGTATCAAGAGTCTTCGACATTGAAGCAATGTGCTAGGACTTTTTAATAGTGGAGTAATATATTGAGACTCTTCAACAGTTGAGTAATATACTGGGATTCTTTAGTAGATGAGTAATGCATTAGGATTCTTCTTTAGTAATAGGCAATGCATCAAGGTTCTTCAATAATTGAGTAATGCATTGAGACTCTTTATCTATTGAGTAATGTTCTAGTTCCCTCTAACAAGTCAGTAATACCCTGAAACTATTCAATAGTTAAGTGATGCACTAAGATTCTTCCACATATGTTGAGAACTTGAGCTTGATTGTTGATAATTGGACTGGTTAGTTGGTCTTGAATATTGAATCAAACTCGATCATTAGTTATTTTACCTATCGATCGAGGCTAAGTATTGAACTGACCCAACTAGTATCAATAAGACTTATTGGGTTACCTAATTTGGGATAACTGAATGTACTGGTTGAGTTTAAATTTAGTCTAATTTATTAAGATTTAGGCTCAATTGATTATTAGCTATGAAAAATCAGGCCCAATGGTTGGTCTAAAAGACAATATTTTAGGTACAATGGGATACAATTGATGAATTTGTCTTGATTCACAATAGTTGAACCTAAATTAGTGTTCAAAACATGCCTATAAGGATTTGGGTCATCAAATTGGACCAATGGAATAATGATTTAGTTTCCAAGTCAACTCATCTGCTCCAAAGTAATATGCTCCTCATCACTGCTGCTTGTACATTCTGAGTTGATGATTAAAATTACCTTAAACATAAAAATCTTAGAGGAGATATGAATATGAATATTAAAATTTATGGTAAAATTTGTATCCATGTTTAGATAGATTTGAATGTAAAAATGGATGAATGAATATTATTTAATTCATTTTTATCCCTGAGTCAACCCATCGGCTATTCATATAAATATTAAAATTAATGGCAAAATTTGTATTCATATTTAGATAGATTTGAATGTGAAAATGGATGAATGAATATTATTTAATTCATTTCTATCCTTATCTATAGGCATTAAGTTGGATAATCACTTGAAGATTTATACAAAATTAATCTCCATTTATTTATCATATCCTACTAATTATAAGCAGATTTAGATGATTTACTCATGTCAAAGCATTTTTGGTGCTTTATATGCTCGAGCCTCTATTGCCCCTTAGCCATAAGCAAAGAGGGCAAAAGAAGATCGATAATAGATGAAAAAAAATGTTATATATCTCCTACAACAAAGCTTCTATTTGCTATCGTGTTAATTATCTTTCTCACAGCACCAGGTTTATATGTTATCCAGTACATTAATATATTATTTTTATTCATTCAGTTTGTTTCATCTTTGATAATTCAATTTTATGATTTATTAATTATTTTGTGAGCTATTAAATAAATCAAATTACTTACTTTGAGAAAAAATATTTAGATTATCAACCAACTAGTTCTACAAAATATTTTACATTAATTAATATATTATCATTATATCAAATTATAAGCTTCTTTTTTTATATTGAATAATGGATGGAGTCATTCATTCATGGGGCCAAGGGAAAAGGCATTCATACTTTTGAAATAATGTTTCTTGGTAATAAATAAGAATAGACTCAATTAAACCAATTTTCTTTAAGAAACAATTGTTATATTATTTATAAATATCTCTGATATGTATATATATATTGTAAATGTGCTTTGATAACATCTCATTGATTTGTTTGCAGCTGGAGCTCAAGTTGGGGAGATAGCATGCCTCGCATTATGTATAAGCAGTGACAAATGCCAAGATTATTGCGAAAGTGTGGGGTGGATTGGTTTATCCCAATGTGTTCAGCAAGGTCCTAATGGCCGATGGCTCTGTTGCTGCAGAAGGTATTAAATTAAGCAAAAGAAAAAGCCCAAGGCCTCCAAAAGTGAATCCATTCCTCAAGCTATAGAACGTTCCCTTTATATGAAATTGCTAGAAATAAAGCCGAGCACGGAGTCTTAATTCTCGTTTTTTTCTTTGATTTTTCTTAGTATATAAATATAAGTAGTGTCTCGATCGGTTATTGTTTATGGTGTGCTTGGGAGCATGAGGATTGCAATCTTCTTTATTTGATCTCTGATGAGTCGTAGTTGATAATAAAATAAGTTGTTTTATTTTTATTATTTTTGTGTTGCTTACAAAATACAATAAGAAGATCAAAAATGTTTCATATTAAATCTTTCTCTCATGTGATCCGGAAGAAAATCATGCACATCCCAAACTTTCTCTCTCTACTATTTCTACTTTTACTATAAAAGTAATCTTCTCTTGAGGAAAAAAAAAAAAAGGTCAAGAGATAATTACTCAACTTGCCTGATATCATATGGTGTATGTATGTATGTATGTATATATATATATATAGTTGATGAATTGAGCAGTAGGAGAAGCAAGCATTGCAACAGTTATAATTCTTTTCCTTCAAAGTATTAGTATATAAATTAAAAGATTTTTTTTTCATTTTATTCAATTGCACAAATAACACCGTATGCATTGCAACAGTTATAATTCTGTAAATAATTTTAGAGTTCTTTCAAATTATAATCAAATACAAGAAAAAGATAATAATAGCAACTAGCTTTAATTTCAAACTAGTTGGATCGATTATATAAATTTTTTTCTTCATTTCACTCAATTAGAGATAAAAAAAATCTCTTCTCAAATTATCTTGCAGACAAATCAACCATACTTGCACAACCACGCTTGCACAAGTCAATGTTAGACACATGTGTAAGAGATTTATCTCGATGATGGATAGGAAATAGGATCAAAGTTCAAGATACTGACAGGATCAAGCCTGGACCTTATCCATAATACCCTCCTCAGTTGCCATCCTTGTCCTTGTCCTCGACACTATGTCCATATCTAAAACAGCATATTTTGAAGGAAACTAAACCTTTTGTTATTCTAAATAATATTTATCTTTGATAACCATTGTCACATCCATGACCTTTCTGCTGATTTTACTCGTTCGTAAATGGAAGCTGGCTTGTAAAGCATTGTGACTAGGGATGGAATGGGGCCAAGTGGCCCATGGGCCGGCCCAAGCTTAATCAAAAATATAAGGGTTAGGCCATGAATTTTAGTTCATAGGGCTCAAGCTAGGCTTGAATTTCTAAGTCTGTTCAAATTTTGAGCCAGAACTAGACTCAGGAAAAATAGATCGAACCTAGTCCAGCCCAAATATATATTGTATACAAAATAAATAAATAAATATAAAATTTGGTTTCTTAAAAAGTCTGTGAAGGGACTGAACTAGAGACCCATTCAGATAGGTCTGCCAACTTCTCTTTTTGAACCATATCCCTAAATATATTGTATATGTTATAGAATTATAATAAATAAAAAAAGAATATCAGGCTAGGCTCAGGCCTTTAAAGAATATTATCGGACCGGGCCCAGACTAACAATAGCTGACCTGACTTCGAGCCGGGCTAGACCCAAGTCGGCCCAACCCAATGCCTCAGACAGCTCCCACCCCTAATTGTGCTACATTCACCCATGCATGCCCTCATGTGCTCACATATATAACTTTGTCTAATTTAAGGTAATGAGGTAAGGAATGCAACGTAAGCAAAAGTGATGATTAATAAAAATTCAAAAATGATGGTATATGAAATAAGGAGACAGTGAAAATGAAAGAGGGAAAGAGAAGTGAGTGCAAGAACCAGCAGGGTTATGAGTCAGGAGATGATTGATAATACCAGAACTAACTGCATGCAACAAGAAAAGGCAACACAGCTCATAATACTAGTGCCAGATACAAAAAAACGCACATTAATACTAACTCATAAATCATCTCATCCTCCAGACTCAAACTTGATACAAAACATTAAGGCGGATATGGAGCATCCATTAGGCAGACCCACTAGTAAGGCACCTAGGTGGCAAAGGCAGAAGTAATTTAAAATGTTGCATGATCATAAAAAGAAAAAATAAAAAGCTGTTAGAGAAGAATGAGCTGAACAGTATCAGATTAGAATGAGGCATACATCAATTACATGCAACAGAGAAGCAAAATTGATGAGGGCATCATTCTCAAAAAAGAAGAAAATGCACACAATGTTAGAGTAAGGAAAGAATCAAATTTTTTGTTCTATGAATATCCCTCTGATAGAGGATGATTGCTGAAATATAATACATGAAGGTAAATACTAAATAGTACAAGAGATAGAATGCAAAACAAGTAACTAAGTAACATAACAGATGCCTCAGCCAATATAGATGGAAGTTTGAATGCTCACTGCCATATCCATTAGATATCATCAATATGGATAGGGAAGACAAGTTGAAGCCTTTGATTTAGCAACAAAACTGGAAGGGAAGAAGTTGGATATATCAGATTGGCCATTTATCCAAGAATGTTTTGGGGCACCACAAATCACCTGGAAATTATCGTACATCAAGGGAATGTTTTGATGGGTTAAACCACTCCATCGACTCCACCACCCTCCGGCGATCCCTCCGAGCATCTTCCTCTCCGGCACCACAGCCCATAGGTGTGGACGACACCCCGAGACTATGGTAGCCTCCGCCGATCGATGATCCACCGCTTCCGCCGCTGGCCGAACGATGAGGTAAGTCCTCCCTGTTTTTCGGCCTTTCAATTGGTATCAGAGCCACCTCGCCGGCCATCGCTGCCATTGGGCTGATGACCGGCAAGGGAGGAGGGTGTCGAACAAGCCACGGCGGTCAGCCACCGCCTGTCCCCCGCTGCAGCCATGGGTGCTACAGCGAAGAAGAAGAAGAAAAAAATTTGGAAACGGGTCACCAGACCCTCTCAGCGGCCGGCGCTGCTTGGACTGCTGCCAGAGCATTTCCTGGAGAGCCTCCCGTCGCCGAAGGAACGGAACAGCCTCCCGTGCAGCGAAGAGAAAAGGACCGTCGAATTTATGGATGGCATCGTCCGTAAATTCGATGAAGTTCAGGGCCTTTTTCACCAGAAAAATAATAAAAAAGGGAGCTTCTATTTGTACCGCTCAAATTGCTCATTACATTCTTCAAAATTTTTAAAAAAATTAATTTCTAAACTGCCTTAAAACCCTTGCCCCTCGGTTTTCCCTCCTTTCCGTTTGCTCCAGCGCCCCCCCCCCCCCCCACGGCTTCCCCTCCTTCGTTTGCTCCAGCAAATCCCCCTTCTCCTTTCCTCCTCCGTTTGCTCCGATGAACCCCCTTGGTTCACTTCGGTAACCCCTCCCGGCTTTTCCCCTTCCCGTTCGCTCTGCGCTCTCTTCGAGCACCGGGGCAAAGAAAAGTTGGGGAGGAGGGTCGGTGCCCGGGAGGGGCAGGAAACATTTGGTACACTCATCCAACTAACAAAATTATTCTCTTGAAGTAGTGTTGGATTGAAGGTAGGGTAGCTTTAAGAATCGTATGAGTGGTTCCCTGGTTCGTCCTCTTTGCCTTGCTTTAAGATTTGTGCTCCGGCTATCTTCCTCCTTGATCTCCAGCGATCTTCATCGACTGGGTGCGTGCCTCTCCTCTGCCCGTCGTCCCACCTTCCTCCGTCTCCCTATGGCTTTCGATTCGGCTGAGGAGGTTCGGATTCACCGAGAGAAGGCTCAGGAGTCTGGGTTCAAATGGGTGTCATCGTCTCCCTCTCCGTTGGAGGTGGCGAGGCTGGAATCCAAATTCCGGATGTTGTTCGGGTCTCGGTGCCATTGCTGGAAGAGGAGGCAGCGGGGTGGCAGTAGTGTGCTGTAATGGCCAGTTCTTTCTCTAAATGGGTGCCGGCTGAAGCCTATATCAGGGAGTTCAGACGTGCCAAATTTCTGGAGTCATCGTCCCGGTTTCCCTGGCTTTCCGTGCCACATATTTTGATTTGAAGACCCGAAGGCAGTTGATTTGGTCCTCAATCGCCGTGGGTGATCAATGGACAGATTATCGGAACTGAAGCCTGGCGTCAGGAATTTTTTGGCCGAGCATTCCATCTCCTCTGCGCTGGTTTGGATGAGATGCCTAGCCTTCCAATGGAGTTCTGGAAGGAGAAATTCTCAGAGCTATCTCGGAGCAAGCAGGGTCCTTTTGCTGTGTGATGCTGCTACATTGTCAAGGACCAGGGGAGGCTTTGCAAGGGTGGCGGTTCGTGTCAATCTGTGCCG
>UESW01002444.1:0-97598 GCA_900491605.1 Calamus simplicifolius
TTAAAAATAACTAATAAACTGGGTTGCCTCCTAAGAGCGGTAAGTTTAAAGTCTTCAGCCAGACTGTGCTACTTATTATGATAATGTTGGGTTCACAAGATCAATTGATTCAACAATTTCTCCATTATTAATTTCTTCTATACATGGTTTCAAACGTTGGCCATTTACTTTGAATGTATTTCCTGCTTGGGTCTTTAAGCTCTACAGCTCCATGGGGAAATACTTGAGTTACTATAAAAGGTCCATTCTATCGTGAGTAAAGTTTTCCAGAGAAAAGGTGTAATCTTGAATTGTAAAGCCATACTTTTTGATTTGGTTCAAAAGTTTTTCTACTAATAAATTTATCATGATATGCCTTGGTTCGTTCTTTATAAATTTTTGAGCTTTCATATGCATCATTTCGTAGCTCTTCTAACTCATTCAATTGGAGTTTTCTATTGACACCTGCATTTTTCATATCATAATTAAATTGCTTGATAGCCCAAAATGCACGATGTTCTAATTCTACAGGTAAATGATAGGCTTTTCCAAATATGAGCCCATAAGGAGACATTCCTATAGGAGTTTTAAATGCAGTATGATAAGCCCATAATGCATCATCCAAACGTTCTGACCAATCTTTCCTATCGGGTCTCACCGTTTTCTCAAGGATATGTTTAATTTATCTATTTGATATTTCAACTTGGCCACTAGTTTGGGGATGATAAGGTATAGCTACATTATGAGTAATTTCATATTTGTTCATTAATCCTTCGAAGTGTCTATTCGTGAAATATGTACCCCCATCACTAATTATAGCCCTTGGGCATCCAAAATGACTAAGGATATTATGCTGAATAAACTTGATTACAACTTTATAGTCATTGGTTCGAGTTGCCCTGGCTTCAATCTATTTTGACACATAATCAACTGCCACTAGAATGTATTCAAATCCAAAAGAGGAAGGAAATGGGCCCATAAAATCAATACCCCATACATCAAAAATTTCTACAACCAAGATAGGGTTTAGGGGCATCATGTCTTTTCGAGATATATTTCCTGTTTGTTGACATTGGAGACAATTACGGCTAAATTCATGTGCATCTTTAAAAAGAGTTGGCCAATAAAACCAACTTTGCAGTACCTTTGCTGCAGTTTTCTTTCCATTAAAATGTCCTCCACAAGCAAGAGAATGACAGAAGTTAAGTATACTTTTGAATTCACTTTCGGGGACACATCACCTAATCACCTGATCTGAACAGTACTTAAATAATTCAGGGTCTTCCCAAAAGTAATATTTGACTTGTGAGAAAAATCTATCTTTTTCTTGTTTTGTCCAATGGGAAGGTACTTTTCCTGTTGCCAAATAATTTACAATATGGGCAAACCAGGGAAGACTGCTATGAAAAATTGAAAACAATTGCTCATCAGGGAACTTATCTCTGATTATTTCTTTATTGTATTCTACCAGATCGTAAAGATATGATCTGCTACCATATTTTCAGAACCCTTCTTATCTAAGATTTCTAGATCAAATTCTTGTAGTAGGCGGATCCATCTAATCAGTCTGGGTTTTGTATCCTTTTTTGATATAAGATGCCTCAACGCTGCATGATCTGAATAAACTAAAACCTTAGACCCTAACAGATATGATCTAAATTTTTCTAGGGCAAACACAACTGCTAGTAATTTTTTTCAGTGGTAATATAGTTCATTTGTGCATCTGAAAGAGTTTTGCTAGCATAATAAATTACATGAGGTTCTCGATTGAGTTTCTGTCCTAAAACTGCCCATACAGCATAATCAGAAGCATCACACATGATTTCGAAAGGTATGGTCCAATCTGGGGGCTTGATAATTGGTGCAGTGGTCAAAGCAGTTCGAAGGATGTTATAGGCTGTTAGACAATCTTCATCAAAATTAAAAGAACTATCCTTGGTCAACAAATTACACAATGGTCAAGAAATTTTACTGAAATCTTTAATGAAGCGTCTATAAAAACTAGCATGACCAAGAAAAGATCGTACTTGTTTAACTGAGGTTGGGGGTGGTAGATTTGAGATCAATTCAACCTTGGCTTTATTAACCTCAATACCTCGCTCTGAAACAATGTGTCCGAGCACAATTCCCTCACGAACCATAAAATGGCTCTTCTCCCAACTTAGGACTAAATTCATTTCCATACATCGTTTCAGTACCTTAGTCAAGTTCTCGAGGCAGCTATCAAATGATGCACCAAAAACTGAGAAATCATCCATAAATACTTCCAAAAATTGACCAATCATATCAGAAAATATGGCCAACATACATCGTTTAAAAGTGGCTGGTGCATTATAAAGACCAAATGGCATGCGTCGAAAGGCAAATGTTCCAAAGGGACAAATGAATGTAGTCTTTTCTTGATATGCAGGAAATACTGGGACTTGATTGTATCCTGAATATCCATCTAAGAAACAAAAGAAACTTTGTCCCGCTAGCCATTCTAGAATTTGATCAATAAAAGGCAAAGGAAAGTGGTCTTTCCTAGTCACGTCATTCAACTTTCGATAATCTATACACACTCTCCAACTAGTTGATGTGCGAGTAGGAATTGATTCACCCTTTTCATTTTTAATCACGGTAATACCCGATTTTTTAGGTACTATTTGGATTGGACTGACCCATTGACTATCTGAAATTGGATAAATGATACCAACATCAAGCCATTTTACTACTTCTTTCTTAACAATATCCCTCATGTTCGGATTTAGCCTTCGTTGCATGTCTCTATGTGGTTTGGCTTCAATTTCACTATGAATGTGGTGCATGCAAACGAAAGGGTCAATTCCCTTAATATCAGCTATTGTCCATCTAATTGCCTCTTTAGGTTCTTTTAAGTACATCTACCAATTTATCTTCCTGCTCAGAGGTTAGGGTAGATGCAATGATTACTGGAAGGGTGTCATTAGGTCCAAGGAATGAATATTTTAAGTCATCTGGAAGAGGTTTCAACTCTAGTTGGGGTGGTTCTTCCAAGGATGGTATTAAAGGACTTGGTTTAGTTGGAAGTGGTTCATATTTTATAGTCCATGAAGGGATGGTGTCAAACTTAGGGGGTTCTAATAATATGTTTATCTCTTTGGTATACTCATCAACATCAAAGTCATCTATTCCAAAATGTGTAAACATGTTTGTAAAGGATCCGAATCAAGCAAACTTTGGATTTTCTTATCTACTACTTCCTCTATCATGTTTACTTCATTTAAATCATACACAGGTAGTCCTTGGGAAGCATTAAAAATATTTAATCTCATCTTCTTGTTTCCAAAAGATACATCTATCACACCTGTTCTACAATTTATACATGCATTAGCGGTAGCTAGAAAAGGTCTTCCAAGAATGATGGGAATTTGGTTAGGATTACCGCTAGATTCCATATCTAACATAAGGAAGTCGACAGGAAAATAGAATTTATCCACCTTTACTAATTATATTCTAATATTCCATGATGTTCTTTGACTGATCTATCTGCCAATTGTAGTATTACTGTAGTGGGTTTTAATTCTCCAAATCCAAATAACTCATACACTAAACTTGGGAGAAGGTTTACACTCGCACCCAAATCTAATAATGCTTTCTTGATTGTGAAGTTTCCTATGACACACGATATAATCGGGGTACCAGGATCTTTTAGTTTGGGTGGGATTATTTGTTGAACAACTGAGCTGACTTGCTCGGTCAAATGGATCTTTTTTGGTATTTGTGTCTTGGCTTTCCATTTTTGTGTGCATAGATCCTTCAAAAATTTGGCATAAGCTGGAACTTGCTTGATAGCATCGAGAAGAGGTAAGTTTATTTGGACTTGCTTAAATAACTCCAGCATCTCATTCATTTTTATATTCTTCTTATCTGAAGGCAAAGGAGATTCTAAAGCACTAGGGAATGTGGCTTTAGGTATGATTGCTTGATCATTGAATTTCTTTTCTTTTTCATTTCTTCTCTCTTCTGGTTTAGCCACTTCTAATTCTGGGTTGGTTTAGGTGGGTTCAATGTATTTCCACTTCTGAGAGTCATGACTGATTTAGCATGTTCTGGAATTTGTCAGGACTATTGGAACCTTCAGCCATGAATTGTCCTTTCGGGTTATCGATAGACTGACTAGGTAACTTACCCTCCTCCCTTCTACTGAATGCTACGGCTAATTGACCTATCTGAGTTTCTAGTTTTGCAATAGATTGTGTGTGGGAGTGAAGGATTTGGGTATTCATTTATAGCCCTTTCAATGCTTGTAATACTTTGTCTTCAAAAGTAGGCTGATTATTCGGTGGAGGTTGTGGGATGTTTGGATATTGTGAATATGGCATGCTTCTAAAATTGGTTTCTTGATAATTAGGTCTGATCGATGATGAATTGGCTACAGGTTGAGGTTTCCAAGAAAAATTTGGGTGATTTCGCCAGCCAGGATTGTAAGTATTTGCATATGGATCATTTCCTGTTCTAGGAGCTAATCGGGTTTGGGCTTGGTGGGCTTGCTCTTGAACAAGTTCAGGAAATTGGTATGCAGCTGGGCATTCACCTATAGAATGGGTTGGACTCGAACAAATTATGAAGACCTCATGTAATTGAGTAGATGGGGAAGAGATGTTTTCAACTTATAGAATCCGGTCAAGTTTATGGGATAATTTATCTACCTTAGTATAGATATGTAGAATGACTTATTTCATATATTCCACCTCTTTTAGGTCCTATGGGAGGGTCTCGACGAGCAACTGACATATGATGTAATGAATTCTCACTCAATGTCTCAAAGAGTTGCCAAGCTTCATGTTCATTTTTTAACATAAATGTCCCACCACATGAAGCATCAACCATTTGCCGGTGCTTTTCTGATAAACCATCACAAAAGCACTGAACCAATTGTCATTTGGTATAGCATGATGTAGACATTTTCTAATCAGTTATTTGAATCTTTCCCATGTCTCATGGAACATTTCTTCATCTATCTGGAAAAAACTTGTTATGACTTTTCTAATTTGATTCGTTTTTTCTATAGGAAAATATTTCTTAAGAAATTCTCTGAAGATGATCCCAAGTTGAGATTATAACAGTGTCCAATGAATTTAACCAATACTTGGCTTTATCTTTTAGGGAAAAAGGGAATAACTTAAGCCTAAGTGCATCATCAGAGAAATTTTGAATCTTGACAGTTGAGCAAATTTTAAGAATTCATCTAAGTGTTTGTAGGGATCCTCATTTGTAAGTCCATAGAAAAATGGTAACATTTGGATTACACTTGACTTAATTTCATATTGGACAGCCTCTACTGGAGGCACTTGAATGCAGGGAGAGTAGGTATACCTTGAATGAGTGAAATACTCTTTTAACTGTCGTGGTTAATTATTTTCGTTATTAGGATCCATAATTCTGAGTTTGTTTGCTCTAATAGTTCTTTCTATCTCAGGATCTAAGGGTATAAGGTTAGGTTGCAACAATCGGCGACCAAGCATACACCCTACCAATGACTCTAAAGCAAACAGTAATTCCGTTTTTTATTTATTATTATTTTTTTAATAGAAGAAAAAGAGGGAAATTCTAAAAAAATACCCTAAAAATTCCTAGAACTATGAGGAATGAATAATTTAATTAGGGTTTAATAATTCTTAGCAATTAAGTTAGCAAAGATTAGACTCTCTATTCTAGGTTTACCCTAGATCTAGACAGCTCCTAATTTCCAAGACCGCCTTGTCCTATTGAGCTCGAAGTCCTTAGGGGCTGATGTCTAATTAATTTTAGAATTAAAGGTTTGGGTTAATGTAGAATGAAGGATGTGGCTTGTGGGCTAAGGAAGGGTGATGAAATCCCCACCTTATCTTGATTAGGGATTTGTGCACTTAAAGTTAATTATGAAAATGCTATGCAACAAACAGATGTCGAGCTCTTAAAATTATCAAACAAAATTAATCTAATTATTTTTTTTTATTTTTTGTGATTAGGTTTCTAATTTTCTAATAAATTATGAGATGTCAATGGAAGAATTTTGAGTTTTGCAGAAAATAAATCCACCTAAGTCAATCTAAGCATAGAAATAAAATAATTATTTTTTTATATTTTATTTTTATTTTTAATTTTTTTTTATGTTAAAAAGAAAATAAGAAATTCTAACAATTAAGGAAATAAAATAAAGAAATAATAACTATTCAAAAATTAAGATAAAATTAATCTAATTTTTTTAATATTTATATTTTTTTTAATTTTTATATTTTTTTTTCAAAATAACACATTTAAGTCCCCGGCAACGGTGCCAAAAATCTGATGCGTGTCGTAGCGCAACGATTAAAACACCTTAATTCACTATTAGAATAGTGAGAGTAAAGGATCGATTCCATAGGGACTCTAGCAATTATTTTGAAATAATTTTATAAATTTAACTAAATAGATAATTAATAGTGTAAAATAATTAAGATATGGTCTATTTTATAAGAGCACGGCCCGTACCTGTATATCACGGCCCGTCCCTTTTAAGAATAGATCAGTCTAAATTACATTCACTTAAATATAATTTAATAAAATCTAAACATGAATAGAAACTTTATTTCGTAGCATTCAATTAAAAGTTATGACATTAAGAAGGCAACAGATTTCAATAAATTCCTGAATCAAACCAAAGATGAGATTGAGTCTTTGTTCCTCTTCTGTATGCGCCTCCCGAATCGCGAACAAATCATCCTCCACGGATGTTGGAACAGGGCAGTGGAACTCCTCCAAAGCCACGGAACGGCGTCTCTCCAAGCCACGGATGGAAGAAGAGGAGATAACGGCTGGAACATATCTCCAGGGATGAACGGATCCACACGAGAGCTCCTCGGGACTCCCCAAATTCTCCACAGAACAAAGAACTTCACGAGAACGCCACGGACTTCTCCAAGAACAGAGAACTTCTCCAAGAATAGAGGACTTCACAGAGAACTTCACGAGAACGCCACGAACTTCTCCTAGAACAGAGAACTTCTCCGAGAACAGAGGACTTCACGGATGGTTTTTTCGGATCTCCCGGATGCAGCGCTGTGGACGGACTTCCCTCTCCCTTTGCTGCTATTTGTAGAATCCCGGATGCGGTGAAGATACGGCGTTGCCAAAACAGAGGACGTGGAAGCAACGAACAACGATGAGAAAATCTTGGATAAATCGTGAATAAAATCCAAATTCGTTCAAGATGAATGTAATTCATTCAATTTGATAACTTCCTATCCAATTTATTCCTTAATTAGTGGAGGAAACGGTTGGAATTTGAATCGGAGAAGAATCGGCTGAGAGAAAACAGAAAAACTGTTAAGAAGATGATGAAGTCGGCACTTGGTTTGCCGACTTCACTTTAAAATATGTGCTAAAATATGTAAATCAATGTAAAATCAATTTCGGGCTCATTTTAAATCTAATTTGGATGCCGTTTGCGTCATTAAATTCCTAAAATCGTGCTCTTCAAATTGATAAGGTTTTATATAAAATATTATAAATTATTAAAATATTAAATAATAATAGGTACATTAAATTATTAATTAATAGGTTTAATGATAATTATTTATGCATTTATCAATAAGTATCTAGTTAGTTAGAGGATCGATGGCCAGGAGAGTTGGTTGATGCTTTGAGATTCAACGATTCTGTAGGTCTTAGGCCATTCCTGTAGGCCTTAGGCCACTTCGGCATTATTTGCAAATTTTTCGTTTGCGGTCTTGTCCAACTATTATGAATTTAAACTCTCTCGTGTTTGGTTTCGCAGAGAGGCTTAAATGCCTTGGTCTGGTGGGGGCGTAGAAATAATTTGGTTCGCCGAGGCATGAGAGTAGCTCGATTCGCCGAGGCATGGGAGCAGTTCGATTCACCGAGGCATGAGAATAGCTCGGTTCGCCGAGGCATGAGAGTAGCTCGGTTCGCCGAGGCATGAGGGCATTTCAGTTCGCCGAGGCATGAGAATAGCTCGGTTCGCCGAGATGACTCGACTCTACTAAAGACGATTCGGCTCTGCTATTTTTCGGATATGATAGCTAGCTGACGGGATGTAAAGATCGGTCTCGACCATGTTGATGGTGCACACGAACATTAGTGCAATGATAATTTTACCCCTCATCATATGCCCCCCACTCCCTAGTCCGAAGTGTAAATTTGGATGTAGGGAGTAGAGTTTAGAATAATTCCATTCAGAGGGATTTGAAGAGATGCGCAACAATGGTCTCGTAAATGGCAGGCCGCTGCTCCATCATCATTTTTTATCAACGCACGAGGAGGAAAACCCTCGTTTCTTGTGGGCAGCGACTGGGGAAGTCCCACATGGCGAGATCCCTATGTTTATGGCACTCATAGCGGTAATTTTAGCGTTCAGGGTTTTCCTCCTGAAATGCCTTTTAAGGAGGGGTTATGGCGGTGTCTCTCCTGCAATGCCTTCCCGTTTCTTCCTCAGATATTTTTCTTTCTCAAAACTATCGTGAGTTCATTTGTGCTTTATCCTTCAACCTGACAACATGAAGGGTCCAAACGACATAGCCTTGAGATAACCCTTGAAGATCTGGACAGAATACGCCATCGATACAAGGTCCCTCAGGATGTTGCTCTGTAGCTCCCGAGGGCCGAGCATAAGATTTCAATGGAGCTGGGGCGTGGAGTATTTTTTATGAGGAAAGCTTAAGAGTGGTCTTTGGTTTCCTCTCTACCCACTGGTGAAAGAGGTCATGAGATTCTATAATATATGTCCGACGATGGTGGCTCGAACAGCTGGCGCAACCTCATCAGATTTATTTTGATGTGCAGCTGCATTGGGATAACTGCAACTCTTCCCATATTGAGTTTGCTACAATTTAGTTTCCGAAAGGAGCTCTGAGTGGCTCTATATTGGCCCTCGGAAATCATTCAAGATGATATCGGACAATCCATTGTCGATAAAGGAGTAGAAGTCTCGATTTTTCATCATTGAGGGAAACATTGTCTCTGATTTTCCTTGGGCATGGGCGAGTTACGTGAAGGATCCAGAGGTGCACCCAGAGTTATCTGAATAGGAGAAGAAAGATTTGGTAACTCTCTGTAGTGGTCGGGTGTTTTCGGCTAGCGCCCTTTTGTTAGAGGATGCCCTCTTCGCTATCGGGCTGAGCTCTTTTGACCCCCAGCGTAAGTTTTCTCCCTTCTTCCTGCAGTCGATATATTCAAGTAGTTTTATTGTGATCTAAATGATTGTTTGTTGTGCTTACAGCCGAAAGGTCGACGTTCGTGGGTCAAATAAGAAAAGAGTTGGGCAAACGCCATAGGGGATCTAGCTCTGGTGAAAAATATAGATCTAAGAAGAAACCCCGCTCTTTCGGGCCTCACTCAAAGGGGCCAAAACAATCTAGGGTCGGTCAATACTCCTCCACCCCGAAGAAGGGAGAAACGGGTGTGTCGGTCACGGTTGACGAGCCTTCCCTGCTGGAGGGAGGTGTGGCAGTGGAGGAGGAACAAGTTGTTGGGGAAAGCTTGGAGGAGGCTGTTGAGGTTTCTCCTCTCCAAATCATAGTCGTATCAGACAACCTAGAGGGGATGTCACCGGTTTACCCGGTAATCTCCTCGCTCGAGGCTGATCAGCCTCGCCCGGTGGAGGTTGGCAGCCCTAGGGTGCCGCATATGGGCGAGGGAGAGACCCCCGCTTTAATTGAGGGGGCGAAGGAGGTAGTCGCCACCGCCGAGACTCAAGAGGAGTTGCCCGAGGGAGAATCGGTGAAGGTTGAGGGAGAAATTAAATTAGCAACCGGAGTTTGCGAGGGATTTTCTGCTGGGAAACTTTCTCCCGAGGTTCTGGGAGAAGCTGCAGAGGAGGCCGAGGCTCCGTTGGAGCCCATTGAAGATGAGGGAATGCCTGCAAAGGAAGAAGAACCATTGAGCGGAGGGGATGCTCGGACCGAAGTTTCTCCGGCCGGAGTGTTGAGGAGGAGGTCAGGCAAACCAAAGTGTCCGAGGCTTTGTAGGGTAAATCTTGATGGAGGAAGCTAAGCGGATGAAAGCTCCACAGCCTGAAGCTCCTCGGATCAATCCTTCGGCTGTGAATTTTCTTACACACGATCCGGACATGGAAAAATGTTCACCGCTCTGATGCGGTCCGTGTTGTGCATGGGAGAGGGTTTCTCAGTGGGTGAGTCTGCCATAGAGGATCTTATTGAGGTGGCATTCAGACAGCTTGGGGTGTCGAAGGATGTTTATCTCCTTCCCGAGATTGATAGCCCTGCCCTCATAAGGATCGCCACGAACTATGCCTCCCGAGTAAGTCATTATGTCGAGGTAATAGGTTTTGTCCGGTTGGCTCGGTCGTGTTTTCTCACATATATTTTACCTGCAGAATGCTTTAATTTTGAGAGCATTGAGTTGGTGCTTAAACCTGGCCATGGGGACCTGTGCTCAAGCCAGGAGGGAGGCCGCCGGTCTTCGGGAGAGGGTGGAATCGTCCAGCAAACTTTCTAGGGCTTTGGCGTTTGTCTAGAGGGATCTTGAGAAGGTGGGACAGTCTTATCAAGCCACTGCCGAAAGAGCATCTCAGCTCGAGATTAAAGTTAAGGAGCTCTACAGATTTCGCGAACAATCTGATAAGGCTTGTCTGGAGCTGTCACAAATTAAGTCCAAACATGCTGAAGAAATGAGAGCTATGCAACAGCGTTTTGATGAGAGATGGGGCAAATTGAAAGAGAGTTTCACTAAGGAGAAGAGCAGTTTGAATAAGAGACTTGACTAGAAAGAGCATAGGTATCAGCGGCAGCAAGATCAGCTCGCTAGCTTGAGTAGGAAGCTTGCCGATAGAGAGAGCCGAGCTAAATGGCAATAAGATCATATTGCCAAACTCACCACTGACCTTGCTCAGTCTCAGCGGGATACCAAAGAAAAACAATCACGAATTAACGATTTCAAAGACAGGCTCCAGCAAAACAAGGATGATAAACTGAAAGCTCTTGACAAAGTCCATGAGCTGAATGCGAAGATGGCTCGGTGGGAAGAGGAGGTATAATGTCTCCTTATCTCTTTTTGTGTCTTTTCTTTCGGTTGTGGTTTAAACTGATCCTATGTTTGCAGATGGGCAGAATTGGGCTCGAGGTTCAGAACCAGCTAAAAGTCTTGAGAGAGGAGTTGGCCTCGAGCTGCCAAATGAATTCTGAACTAGAGGGCCAATTGACCGAAGCTAACAGACGAGCCACCCTGGTCATGGAAGAGTACAAGAATTCTGCCCAATTTCTCGATGAACATAAGGCAGCTTGTGCCGATGCTTTTGGTACGACGAAGAGGAGACGCGGGCAAAGATCTCTCGGGTGTACACAGAGTTAGATCTGTTTTTCCTGGAGGCCGAATATTATGACACCCGAACCCCTGGAACCAAAGTATCTTCCGAAGCTGAATATGAAGAAATTTCGGATGTTGATCTCGAAATTATTTTGGGCACCGATGAAGCCACAGTTCTAGAAGGATGTCCTCAGCCCGACGTAGAAGAACCCGAGGTCCTTCCCTCGGCTGTGTTCGAAGTGGGTGAACCAAGCCAACCTCTTTCAAACATTATCGAGGGAGCCCCTGATGTTGACCCAAACCCTGACTCTTGAGGGTTGATTATGTATTTTTGTTTCTTCTACTTGTAACTCGGTCAGGACTTACTTAATGAATAAATTTTTTGTTTTCTTCTACATGTTCTATTGTTTTGGGCATCGTTTTTCAAATGATATTTTTGCTTGTTTATTGCTTCTTTGCGCTTAAAGCTTATTGCGAACGAGCCATACTTTAAGATGGGATAGTCTTTAGTAGTTCCAAATGAACTACCCCACCTAATCGAGGCCGATTTAATTAGGTTCTTTGATGTATGGGGTTGTTTGATTTTGCTAAAGAATATTATCTTGGTTTCAACCGAAGTAAAATAGATGGCTCGAAAAGGCCAAAAAGGAGGAACCACTTTGGTTGTAGCCGAGATAAGGCGGATAGTTCGGTTTATCCGAAGCAAAAAATTTGGTTTGCTTCTTGTCAAATCAGATGAAACAGTTTGCGGCTTGTCGAGGGAGATCTTGTTTTCCCTCAAGGCATTTACCTCATTGGTCTTTTCCAATGTGAGTCCATTTTGCGTATGCGCTACGCATCGATTGCTATTGGACGACATCATTTTCGAAGGGAATTTCCAAGGTCTGTCCATATCCCGAAGACTCATAGGCGGTTTCTAGCATTTAAAGCTCTTGATTTGAGATCAGAAATAGATCTTTTGTCCTTCATCACGGCCTGAAAGGCGTGCTCAACATGCCTTGGGACGCGCCCCCTTTCTCCTCGATGTACCATGTGGCTCCGAGCACAGTGCGACTGTAGCATTTCGGACTCCGGGGTCCCCCCTTTTTTAATGGTTGTTCACGGTTTGTTGCCTATAAAAGGAGGGGAGCGGATGGTGTTTGAGCATTCCTTAAAGCCTTCTCTTCCTGTGGATTAGAGAGATTTTCATGGCTCCTGTTTTATTAAGGTCAAGGGTGGAGAGGCCAAGCTCCCTTTCGAAAGTTGGTTCGACCCAAATAGCCAGGGTGATGGAGGAGTTGTTGAAGAGCAAGTAGTCCTCAGATGACGAGTCTCGGGGGTCATACGGAGAGCGCACGGGGATGGTTATAGGGGTCATACAGGGAGCGCACGCCCCTTGTATGGCTCCCTTCACTTCCCATGGGGCCCTTCAGACCACTGGAAATGCAAACATCTATGGACCCCTAGCTTACATGAACTTTCCACCATCCTCAGTTTGGATCTCTTAGTTCATCTGCCCGGGGGTTCATCATCCATCTCTCTATGGGGAGGAAGGTAAGTAGCACTAGGTTGCTATCTATGCTCTTGAGCAGCGACTTGCAACTCGGCGCTTCAAATGGGGGCAGCCTCAGCATCGGCATCCACGACTTCCGGTCCAGTTTGGATCCCTTAGTTCATCCAATGGAGGTGCCCGAGGGATGGCCTTTTTTGTTCTTTGGCATTAACTAGCAACTCAATGGAGCTGTCTGGTTTCTCTGATTTCTTGGATCGGAAGCAGGAGGAACGTCATCGATCGGAGTTGCTTACCCGAGCTTTTTGTTTTATTTTGCTTTATTTCCCGTGCTATGATGCACTTGTAATGCCTTTCAAGAGGTTGTAATTTTTCATCAATAAAAAAGGTTTTATTTTTTCTACGCCAAATATTGATTTCTCTACTAATGTATTTGTGTTGTTCCGACATAAGAGTCGTTTTATTCGTGTCGCGCCTTTCGAACCACGGTGTTAGTTTACAGTCGCTAGTGCGTTTTAAATATTTTGCCTTAGTTAGGCATTTTAGTGATGCTTAATCCTTTGCAAAGGGAGTATTCACCTCTGTTTAGGTCAAAAGGAGGCTTGGGCGGCCCTGCCAATTCATAGTATAGGCATGGTTTTGCCGAAGGATGGAGTAGGTTTTACCTTGGTGAGAAATGACTCGTTTAACCTTGCTGATGTGCAAAGAAATATATCTTAACTCCGCCAAAGCATGTAGGGCAGTTTGGCCACATTTAGAGCATTAAAGGAATCAATCGGCTTTGCTGTCATTTCGAAAGAGTCACTTGATCATGCCGAGGCTTGAGATATTATCCGGAGATATCACTTGGCCCTGCCGGGCTTGAGAAATTATTTGGAGATATAAGTCGGCCCAGCCGAGGCTTGAAGAGACTATATTTCACTTGGCGCGGCCAAGGTACGGAGACATCACTCGGCCCTGCTGAGGTTTGAAGAGATTATATTTTACTTGGCACGGCCAAGGTATGAAGATCACTTGGCCCTACCAAGATTTGAAAAGATTATATTTTACTTGGCACGACCAAGGTATGGAGATCACTCGGCCCTGCCGGGTTTGAAAAGATTATATTTTACTTGACGCGGCCAAGGTATGGAGATCACTCGGCCCTGCCAAGGTTTGAAAAGATTATATTTTACTTAGCGCGGCTAAGGTACAGAGATCACTCGGCCCTGCCAAGGTTTGAAAAGATTATATTTTACTTGGCGCGGCCAAGGTACAGAGATCACTCGGCCCTGCCGAGGTTTGAAAGTTCTATTAAGCAAGACCTGCTTCTCATTGTAGTTTTCAGAAGAAAGGTAATCGAAACAAAAACTTTGCAGACCTTTGAAAATAAAATTTGATGCAGTGAACAGAGTGAGTTTAGCAAAGGTGTACTTTTACTGATGATATATGTGGAGATTATTCGAGCTCCATGTCTAGGGGATAGATTTTTCATTTAGATCCTGGAGTTTGTAGATGCCGGGCCTGATTACCTCAGCAACTTGATAGGGACCTTCCCAATTTGGGGACAGTTTCCTTTGCTCCAATGGCTTTGACACAGATGCCTTCTGAAGTACCAAATCGCCAGGGAGGAAGGATTTTCCTTTGACACTGGTGGAGTGATAACGAGCTATCCTCCGTTAATAAGCAGCCATTCAGATCCAGGCTTTCTCCCTGACCTCTTCTATCAGATCCAGATTGGTTCGGAGTTGCTCGTCATTAGATTCCTCGAATAACCTTCCACGCGAGGGGAAGGGAGCCCAATTTCCACAGGGATGATAGCCTCCGTACCAAAAGCCATTCTGAATGGAGTTTGGCCTATGGGTATTCCTTCGATGGTTCGATAAGCCCACAGTACGTGGTGGAGCTCTTCTTCCCATATGCCTCGTGCTCGGTTAAGCCAAGCTTTAATTCCTTGCAGAAGAGTTCAGTTGGTCACCTCGGCCTCCCTATTGGCTTGAGGATGCCTGCTGAAGTCAGGCGGTGAAGAATGCCATGATCTTCACAGAATACTCGAAACTTAGGATTATCGAATTATTTTCCATTGTCGGTGATGATGGTGTGAGGAAGGCCGAACTGGCAAATGATAGAACTCCATACAAAATCCCTAGCCCAAGCTTCGGTTATCTGGGCAACTACCTCAGCTTCGAACCACTTGGTGAAATAGTCAATGGCAATAAACAAGAACTTCCTCTGCCCTGTGGTAAGAAGAAAAGGACCAAGAATGTTCATTACCCACTTGACGAAAGGCCAGGCGGATGATACATGCGTTATGTGAGCAGAGGGAAGCCTTTGAACATTTGATATCATTGGCACGAATCACAGGCTTAGATGAGATTATCAGCATCTCTTTGCATTATTGGCCAATAATACCCCTGACGCAGCACTTTATGGCACAGAGCTCAACTGCCAAGATGATTACCACAGATGCCTTCGTGAACCTCCCGAAGAACATAGTCGGCCTCCGATGGATGAGGCATTTGAGCAACGGTATAGAGAAGATCATTTATATAGCTGATCATCAATTAAGACATAATAAGATGATTGCATCTTTAGTTTTCTTGCTTCTTTTCTGTCAGTAGGTAGCAGTCCTTTTTTGAGATATTTGTGCATAGGATCTATCCAGGATGGTTTGGCGTCGACCTGCATTATTTGATCAGCATCGACAATGCTAGATTTCTCCAGGACTTTCAGGTGAAACTTTCGCTCAAGATCCATCGAGTCCATGGTTGCCAGGCGGGACAAAAGGTCAGCGCGCGCATTCTCAACCCTTGGGATTTGAATAACTTTAAAATTAGCAAAATAAGATGACAGATCATGCACCTTTTGAAGATACCGAATCATGTTCGACTCTCGAGCCTCAAACTCTCCTCGCACCTGGCCAGCCACTAACTGAGAGTCAGTGTAGGCGTTTAGCTTTTCAACCTTGAACTCACGGGCGATGCGAAGTCCGGTAAGTAAACCTCATATTCTACCTCATTATTAGAGGCTGGAAAGGAGAAACAGATGCCATATTCGAAAGTTGCCTCCTTCGGACTAGTGAGGACTAGACCAGCGCTAGAACCACTTGCGCTAGAGGATCCATTGGCATGGAGCAACCACAAAGCACTAGGCCTGATTGTTCAGGAGTGTCCTGAGTGGAACCATCTTCGGGTATGGTGCATTCAAGGAGAAAATCCGCTAGGACTTGGGCTTTGATGGCTGGACGGGGCTGATACTGAATGTCATGTTCACTTAATTCAACAGTCCATTTGTCATTCTTCCCGACGCTTCCGGATGATGGATAATTGACTTGATAGGTTGATCGGTTAAGACTACCAAAGTGTGTGCCTGAAAAAATAGCCACAGCTTTCGGACTGATATTACCAGAGCCAGTACCATCTTCTTAACCCGGATGTACCTTGTCTCAACGTCTCTAAGTAATTTGCTGACATAATAGATCAGTTTTTGAACTTTGTTTTCCTCTCTGACCAGCACAGAGCCAATAGCGTCCTTAGAGACTGCCAAATACAGACTCAACATTTCCCCTGGCTTTGGGCTGCTAAGGAGAGGTGGTGAGTCGAAGTATTTTTTGAGATCTTCGAAGGATTTCTGGCAGTCTGGGGTCCATTGAAAATTCTTGGCCGATCGAAGTACTTTGAAAAATGATAAACATTTCTTGGCTGACCGAGCGACGAAGCGGTTAAAAGCCGCTATCCTTTCGGTGAGACGTTGCACTTCTTTGATTGACCTCGGAGGGCCATCTGCTGCAAGGCTTGGATATTCTGTGAATTCGCCTCGATGTCTCATTGAGAGACCATGAAACCCAATAACTTTCTAGAGTTGACTCTGAAAGCACATTTGATTGGGTTAAGCTTCATCCGGTACCTTCGGAGCGTTGCAAAGCTTTCTGCAAGATCTTCAATATGCCGAGATGCCTCCTTGCTCTTTACCAGCATGTCATCAATGTATACCTCCATGTTCTGACCGATTTGCTCCTTGAAGGCTTTATTAACCAGCCCTTGGTAGGTTGCACCTGCATTTTTTAAACCGAAAGGCATTACTCGGTAACAATAAATACCTTGGTTGATGAAGGCAGTTTTTTCTTCATCCTCGGGCGCCATCCGAATCTGGTTGTAGCCTGAATAAGCATCCATGAAAGTCAACATTTGATGGTCCGAAGTTGAATCCACAAGTTGATCGATCCGAGGAAGAGGGAAGCTGTCCTTTGGGCAAGCTTTGTTGAGGTTGGTGAAGTCGATGCAGATCCTCCAGTTGCCATCATAACCACATTTGCCAGCCAATCGGGATAATTGACTTTCCGGATGAAGTTAGCTTTAATGAGATTATCTACCTCTTCTTTGATAGCTTTTTGATGCTCGAGGGCGAAGCTTCTCTTCTTTTGCTTGATCGGCCGAAATGCTTCGTCCACGTTGAGGTGGTGGACCAGGACATCCGGGCTAATTTCGGGCATGTCCGACGCGGACCAGGCGAAAACGTTAGCAATCTTTCGAAGGAATTCGATCAAGTCCTACTGAAGCTTTCCCTTTAGTTATGACCCAATCCTTATGGTTCGGTTAGGCCGAGCTTCGTCAAGTGGTACCTCCTCTAATTCTTCGGTTGGCTCTCCTCATTGTTCGGCAAAATCTTTCCAAGCATCCAACCCGTCAACCTTGGGCTTCCTAGATTGAAGGTCAGCGACAAAGCAATGCCCAAACTATAATTCAACTTCCTCGGACAACCCCCACCCTCCATTCGATGGGAAATTTCATGGCAAGATGAGGAATGGAAACGATGGCTTTGAGAGACACTTGTCCTAGTCTGCCGAGAATAGCATTGTAAGGGGACCGAAGCTTGGTCACAAGAAAATCCATGTGCTTAGTGGCCATACAGGGCCAAGTGCCTGCTCGGATGTTAAAGTAATAACTCCCTCGAGGGTTATGGAGTCGCCTATAAAATCTACTAGGGTGAATTCAACTGGGGTGTCTCAAAGGAGTTTCGGCCGAAATCCAATTCTCCTGGGCTGTCGCGGGGATTCTCTGCGCGGTCAGTGCTAAGCACGGGTGTCGTGGCATTGGTGCTAGGGTGTCGTGAGATTTCAACTGGGGTGTCGCGAAAGTTTCGATTGAATTCGACAAGGGGTGTCGCGGGGGTTCTCTCCGTGATCAGTTCTAAGCACGGGTGTCGTCGCCTTAAAGCTAGGGTGTCATTAGCTTTCAACTAGGGTGTCTCGAAGGAGTTTCGACCGAAATCCAATTCTCCTAGGGTATCGCGGGGATTCTCTGCGCGGTCAGTTCTAAGCACGGGTGTTGTGGCATTGGTGCTAGGGTGTCGTGAGCTTTCAACTGGGGTGTCTCAAAGGAGTTTCGGCTAAAATCCAAATCTCCTGGGGTGTCGCGGGGATTCTCTATGCGGTCAGTTCTAAGCACGGGTGTCGTGGCATTGGTGCTACGGTGTCGTGAGGTTTCAAGTAGGGTGTCACGAAGGATTTTCGTCGAAATCCAAATCATCCTTAGGTGTCGTGAGGTTTCCTCTTGGGACATCGTAAAACTTACTACGGTAACCAGGTATTTGGATTTCCGAAACTCTCTTCTGTTCCCCATCCCCCGAAACTCATCGAGGGGGGGCGCGACGCTTCGATTCCTTCGAACCGCCCACTGAGATGGTGGCACGTGGCAATCGAAACACCCGCCAGGAGTACCTTAAATATGGATGGGGGACTGCCATCGTTCATCACCTTTTCAGCTGATCTTTCAAAATTTTTGTATACTGATATGGCTTCTAGAGGCGAGGGGCGATCGACTGGCCCCCCTGGGAGCTACCGCAAAACAGTAAGCATCGATTTGGAGGTCTTTGCAGAGTCGCTTGCTGTTTGCGAGCGACTCCCCAAATTCTCCATAGAACAGAGAAATTAACGAGAACGCCATGGACTTCTCCAAGAACAGAGAACTTCTCCAAGAACAGAGGACTTCATAGAGAACTTCACAGAACGCCACGACTTCTCCCAGAACAGAGAACTTCTCCCATAATAGAGGACTTCACGGATGGTTTTTCGGATCTCCCGGATGCAGCGCGGTGGACGGACTTCCCTCCTCCCTCTACTGCTATTTGTAGAATCCCGGATGCAGTGAAGACACGGTGAAGACACGGCGTTGCCAAAACAGAGGACGTGGAAGCAACGAACGACGCCAAGAAAATTCTGGATAAATCGTGAATAAAATCCAAATTCGTTCAAGATGAATGTAATTCATTTAATTTGATAACTTCCTATCCAATTTATTCCTTAATTGGTGGAGGAAACGGTTGAAATTTGAATCGAAGAAGAATCGGCTGAGAGAAAACAGAAAACTGTTGAGAAGACGATGAAGTCGCACTTGGTTTGCCGACTTCACTTTAAAATCTGTGCTAAAATAGGTAAATCAATGTAAAATCAATTTCGGGCTCATCTTAAATCCGATTTGGATGCCATTTGCATCATTAAATTCCTAAAATCGTGCTCTTCAAATTGATAAGGTTTTACCTAAAATATTATATAAATTATTAAAATATTAAATAATAATAGGTACATTAAATTATTAATTAATAGGTTTAATGATAATTATTTATGCGTTTATCAATAAGTATCTAGTTAGTTAGAGGATCGATGGCCAGGAGAGTTGGTTGATGCTTTGAGATTCAACAATTCTGTAGGTCTTAGGCCATTCCTGTAGGCCTTAGGCCACTTCCGGCATTATTTGCATAATTTTTCGTTTGAGGTCTTGTCCAACTATTATGAATTTAAACTCTCTCGTGTTTGGTTCCGTAGAGGGGCTTAAATGCCTTGGTCTGGTGGGGGCGTAGAAATAATTTGGTTCGTCGAGGCATGAGAGTAGCTTGGTTCGCCGAGGCATGGGAGCAGTTCGATTCATCGAGGCATGAGAATAGCTCGGTTCGCTGAGGCATGAGAGTAGCTCGGTTCTCCGAGGCATGAGGGCATTTTGGTTCACCGAGGCATAAGAATAGCTTGGTTCGCTGAGGTGACTCGACTCTACTGAAGACGATTCGGCTCTGCTATTTTCCGCACCGATGAAGCCACAGTTCTAGAAGGATGTCCTCAGCCTGACGTAGAAGAACCCGAGGTCCTTCCCTCGGCTGTGTTTGAAGTGGGTGAACCAAGCCAACCTCTTTCAAATGTTATCGAGGGAGCCCTCGATGTTGACCCAAACCCTGACTCTTGAGGGTTGATTATGTATTTTTGTTTCTTCTACTTGTAACTCGGTCAGGACTTACTTAATGAATAAATTTTTTGTTTTCTTCTGCATGTTCTATTGTTTTGGGCATCATTTTTCAAATGATATTTTTGCTCGTTTATTGCTTCTTTGCGCTTAAAGCTTATTGCGAACGAGCCATACTTTAAGATGGGATAGTCTTTAGTAGTTCCAAATGAACTACCCCACCTAATCGAGGCCAATTTAATTAGGTTCTTTGACGTATGGGGTTGTTTGATTTTGCTAAAGAATATTATCTTGGTTTCAACCGAAGTAAAATAGATGGCTCGAAAAGGCCAAAAAGGAGGAACCACTTTGGTTGTAGCCGAGATAAGGCGGATAGTTCGGTTTATCCGAAGCAAAAAATTTGGTTTGCTTCTTGTCAAATTAGATGAAACAGTTTGCGGCTTGTCGAGGGAGATCTTGTTTTCCCTCAAGGCATTTACCTCATTGGTCTTTTCCAATGTGAGCCCATTTTGCGTATGCGCTACGCATCGATTGCTATTGGACAACATCGTTTTCGAAGGGGAATTTCCAAGGTCTATCCATATCCCGAAGACTCGTAGGCGGTTTCTAGCATTTAAAGCTCTTGATTTGAGATCAGAAATAGATCTTTTGTCCTTCATCATGGCCTAAAAGGCATGCTCAACATGCCTTGGGACGCGCCCCCTTTCTCCTCGATGTACCATGTGGCTCCGAGCGCAGTGCGGCTGTAGCATTTCGGACTCCGGGGTCCCCCCTTTTTTAATGGTTGTTCACGGTTTGTTGCCTATAAAAGGAGGGGAGCAGATGGTGTTTGAGCATTCCTCAAAGCCTTCTCTTCCTATGGATTAGAGAGATTTTCATGGCTCCTGTTTTATTAAGGTCAAGGGTGGAGAGGCCAAGCTCCCCTTTCGAAAGCTGGTTCGACCCAAATAGCCAGGGTGATGGAGGAGTTGCTGAAGAGCAAGTAGTCCTCAGATGACGAGTCTGGGGGTCATATGGAGAGCGCACGGGGATGGTTATAGGGGTCATACAGGGAGCGCACGCCCCTTGTATGGCTCCCTTCACTTCCCATGGGGCCCTTCAGACCACTGGAAATGCAAACATCTATGGACCCCTAGCTTACATGAACTTTCCACCATCCTCAGTTTGGATCTCTTAGTTCATCTGCCCGGGGGTCCATCATCCATCTCTCTATGGGGAGGAAGGTAAGTAGCACTAGGTTGCTATCTATGCTCTTGAGCAGCGACTTGCGACTCGGCGCTTCAAATGGGGGCAGCCTCAACATCGGCATCCATGGCTTCCGGTCCAGTTTGGATCCCTTAGTTCATCCAATGGAGGTGCCCGAGGGATGGCCTTTTTTGTTCTTTGGCATTAACCAGCAACTCAACGGAGCTGTCTGGTTTCTCTAATTTCTTGGATCGGAAGCAGGAGGAACGTCATCGATCGGAGTTGCTTACCCGAGCTTTTTGTTTTATTTTGCTTTATTTTCCGTGCTATGATGCACTTGTAATGCCTCTCAAGAGGTTGTAATTTTTCATCAATAAAAAAGGTTTTATTTTTTCTACACCAAATATTGATTTCTCTACTAATGTATTTGTGCTGTTCCGACATAAGAGTCGTTTTATTCGTGTCGCGCCTTTCGAACCACGGTGTCAATTTACAGTCGCTAGTGTGTTTTAAATATTTTGCCTTAGTTAGGCATTTTAGCGATGCTTAATCCTTTGCAAAGGGAGTATTCACCTTTGTTTAGGTCAAAAGGAGGCTTGGGCGGCCTTGCCAATTCATAGTATAGGCATGGCTTTGCCGAAGGATGGAGTAGGTTTTACCTTGGTGAGAAATGACTTGTTTAACCTTGCTGATGTGCAAAGAAAGATATCTTAACTCCGCCGAAGCATGTAGGGCAATTTGGCCACATTTAGAGCATTAAAGGAATCAACCGGCTTTGCTGTCATTTCGAAAGAGTCACTTGATCATGCCGAGGCTTGAGATATTATCCGGAGATATCACTCGGCCCTGCCGGGGCTTGAGAAATTATTTGGAGATATAAGTCGGCCCAGCCGAGGCTTGAAGAGACTATATTTCACTTGGTGCGGCCAAGGTACGGAGACATCACTCGGCCCTGCTGAGGCTTGAAGAGATTATATTTTACTTGGCGCGGCCAAGGTATGAAGATTACTTGGCCCTACCAAGATTTGAAAAGATTATATTTTACTTGGCGTGACCAAGGTATGGAGATCACTCGGCCCTGCCGGGTTTGAAAAGATTATATTTTACTTGACGCGGTCAAGGTATGGAGATCACTCGGCCCTGCCGAGGTTTGAAAAGATTATATTTTACTTGGCGCGACTAAGGTACAGAGATCACTCGGTCCTGCCAAGGTTTGAAAAGATTATATTTTACTTCGCGCGGCCAAGGTACAGAGATCACTCGGCCCTGCCGAGGTTTGAAAGTTCTATTGAGCAAGACCTGCTTCTCATTGTAGTTTTCAGAAGAAAGGTAATCGAAACAAAAACTTTGCAGACCTTTGAAAATAAAATTTGATGCAGTGAACATAGTGAGTTTAGCAAAGGTGTACTTTTACTGATGATATATGTGGAGATTATCCGAGCTCCATGTCTAGGGGATAGATTTTTTGTTTAGATCCTGGAGTTTGTAGATGTCGGGCCTGATTACCTCAGCAACTTGATAGGGACCTTCCCAATTTGGGGACAGTTTTCCTTGCTTCAATGGCTTTGACACAGATGCCTTCAGAAGTACCAAATCGCCAGGGAGGAAGGATTTTCCTTTGACTCTGGTGGAGTGATAACGAGCTATCTTCCATTAATAAGCAGCCATTGGGATCCGGGCTTTCTCCCTGACCTCTTCTATCAGATCCAGATTGGTTCGGAGTTGCTCGTCATTAGATTCCTCCAAATAACCTTCCACGCGAGGGGAAGAGAGCCCGATTTCCATAGGGATGATAGCCTCCATACCAAAAGCCATTCTGAATGGAGTTTGGCCTATGGGTATTCCTTCGATGGTTCGATAAGCCCACAGTACGTGGTGGAGCTCTTCTTCCCATTTGCCTCGTGCTCGGTTAAGCCGAGCTTTAATTCCTTGCAGAAGAGTTCAGTTGGTCACCTCGGCCTCCCCATTGGCTTGAGGATGCCTGCCGAAGTCAGGCGGTGAAGAATGCCATGATCTTCACAGAATTCTCGAAACTTAGGATTATCGAATTGTTTTCCATTGTCGGTGATGATGGTGTGAGGAAGGCCGAACCGGCAAATGATAGAACTCCATACAAAATCCCTAGCCCAAGCTTCGGTTATCTAGGCGACTGCCTCAGCTTCGAACCACTTGGTGAAATAGTCAATGGCAACAAACAAGAACTTCCTCTGCCCTGTGGCGAGAAGAAAAGGACCAAGAATGTTCATTACCCACTTGACGAAAGACCAGGTGGATGATACATGCGTTATGTGAGCAGAGGGAAGCCTTTGAACATTTGAATATCGTTGGCACGAATCACAGGCTCAGATGAGATCATCAGCATCTCTTTGCATTATTGGCCAATAATACCCATGACACAGCACTTTATGGCACAAAGCTCAGCCGCCAAGATGATTACCATAGATGCCTTCGTGAACCTCTCGAAGAGCATAGTCGGCCTCCGATGGACGGAGGCATTTGAGCAACGGCATAGAGAAGATCATTTATACAGCTGATCATCAATTAAGACATAATAATATGATTGCATCTTTAGTTTCCTTGCTTCTTTTCTGTCAGTAGGTAGCAGTCCTTTTTTGAGATATTTGTGCATAGGATCTATCCAGGATGGTTCGGCGTCGACCTGCATTATTTGATCAGCATCGACAATGCTAGATTTCTTTAGGACTTTCAGGTGGAACTTTCGCTCAAGATCCATCGAGTCCGTGGTTGCCAGGTGGGACAAAAGGTTGGCGCGCATTCTCAGCCCTTGGGATTTGAATAACTTTAAATTTAGCAAAATGGGATGACATATCATGCACATTTTGAAGATACCGAATCATGTTCGACTCTCGAGCCTCCAACTCTCCTCGCACCTGGCCAGCCACTAACTGAGAGTCAGTATAGGCGTTTAGCTTTTCAACCTTGAACTCGCGGGCGATGCGAAGTCCGGTAATTTAAGCCTCATATTCTACCTCATTATTAGAGGCTAGAAAGGAGAAACATATGCCATATTCGAAAGTTGCCCCCTTCAGACTAGTGAGGACTAGACTAGCGCCAGAACCACTTGTGCTGGAGGATCCATTGGCATGGAGCAACCACAAAGCACTAGGCCTGGTTGTTCAGGAGTGTCCTGAGTGGAACCATCTTCGGGTATGGTGCATTCAAGAGAAAATTCGCTAGGACTTGGGCTTTGATGGCTGGACGGGGCTGATACTGAATGTCATGTTCACTTAATTCAACAACCCATTTGGTCATTCTTCTCGACGCTTCCGGATGATGGATAATTGACTTGATGGTTGATCGGTTAAGACTACCACAATGTGTGCCTGAAAATACAGCCACAGCTTTCGGACTAATATTACCAGAGCCAGTACCATCTTCTCAACCCGGATGTACCTCGTCTCGGCGTCTCTAAGTAATTTGCTGACATAATAGATCGGTTTTTGAACTTTGTTTTCCTCTCTGACCAGCACAGAGCCAATAGCGTCCTTAGAGACTGCCAAATACAGACTCAACATTTCCCCTGGCTTTGGGCTGCTAAGGAGAGGTGGTGAGTCGAAGGTATTTTTTGAGATCTTCAAAGGATTTCTGGCAGTCTGGGGTCCATTGAAAATTCTTGGCCGATCGAAGTACTTTGAAAAAGGACAAACATTTCTGGCTGACCGAGCGACGAAGCGGTTGAGAGCCGCTATCCTTCCGGTGAGACATTGCACTTCTTTGATTGACCTCGGAGGGGCCATCTGCTGCAAGGCTTGGATATTCTGTGAATTCGCCTCGATGCCTCGTTGAGAGACCATGAAACCCAATAACTTTCCAGAGTTGACTCTGAAAGCACATTTGGTTGGGTTAAGCTTCATCCGGTACCTTCGGAGCGTTGCGAAGCTTTCTGCAAGATCTTCAATATGCCGAGATGCCTCCTTTCTCTTTACCAGCATGTCATCAATGTATACCTCCATGTTTCGACCGATTTGCTCCTTGAAGACTTTATTAACCAGCCCTTGGTAGGTTGCACCTGCATTTTTTAAACTGAAAGGCATTACTCGGTAACAATAAATACCTTGGTTGGTGATGAAGGCAGTTTTTTCTTCATCCTTGGCGCCATCCGAATCTGGTTGTAGCCTGAATAAGCATTCATGAAAGTCAACATTTGATGGTCCGAAGTTGAATCCACAAGTTGATCGATCCGAGGAAGAGGGAAGCTGTCCTTTGGGCAAGCTTTGTTGAGGTCGGTGAAGTCGATGCAGATCCTCCAGTTGCCATCATAACCACATTTGCCAGCCAATCGGATAATTAACTTTCCGGATGAAGTTAGCTTTAATGAGATTATCTACCTCTTCCTCGATAGCTTTTTGATGCTCGAGGGCGAAGCTTCTTTTCTTTTGCTTGATCGGCCGAAATGCTTCGTCCACATTGAGGTGGTGGATTAGGACATCCGGGCTAATTTCAGGCATGTCCGACGCGGACCAGGCAAAAACGTCAGCATTCTTTCGAAGGAATTCGATCAAGTCCTACTGAAGCTTTCCCTTCAGTTATGACCCGATCCTTATGGTTCGGTTGGGCCGAGCTTTGTCGAGTGGTACCTCCTCTAATTCTTTGGTTGGCTCTCCTCGTTGTTCGGCAAAATCTTTCCATGCATCCAACCCGTCAACCTTGGGCTTCCTAGATTGAAGATCAGCGACAAAGCAATGCCAAACTATAATTCAACTTCCTCGGACAACCCCCACCCCCCATTCGGTGGGAAATTTCATGACAAGATGAGGAATGGAAACAATGGCTTTGAGAGACACTTGTCCTAGTCTGCCGAGAATAGCATTGTAAGGGGACCGAAGCTTGGTCACAAGAAAATTCATGTACTTAGTGGCCATACAGGGCCAAGTGCCTACTCGGACTGTTAAAGTAATAACTCTCTCGAGGGTTATGGAGTCGCCTGTAAAGCCTACTAAGGTGAATTCTATGGCCCGGAGGCTTTACGCCCGGAATTTCAATCTCACAAAGGCATCAAAATACAAAACATTAACAGAGCTTTCACTATCAATCAGAATGCGGTGTACATCATAGCCGTTCATATTCAGAGATACAACTAGGGCATCATCATAAGGGTACTGTACCTCCCAAAGGTCTTCGTCAGAAAAGGAGAGCTCGTCAACTCGAGTCTTCTTTGGTGGATTCTCCTCCTCATCCAACCAATTCGATGAAGGACCGGCCGTCGCTATCATATTGATGGTGCCGATAACTAGAGGATTCGGTGGGGGGAGCTGAAGAGGCTCGGGATGGCGATTCCCTTCATTGTCCGGCTCAAGCGCCCTCCTAAATCGGTCCAGCCTGCCCCATCAAACTAGCCGTTCGATCTCATTTTGGAGCTGCAGCACTCCTCGGTATCATGCCCATGGTCTTGATGGAAGCAGCAATACTTGGTCATATTTGCTGGGTCGCATTGCCCCGGAGAGGAGTCCGAGGAATCAGGCGCTCAATTTCCATCAGGATTTGTGCTCTCGGTGCAGTGAGAGGAGTGTATCAATCAAACCTTCGAGCCGGGCTCCGGGTTCGGTCTCGAGAAGGCGGTGGAGGAGCTCTTTGGCGACGAGGCGGGCTGGCACGATGGGAGGATCGATGTTTCTCAAGCCTTTTGCCTCCTTCAACTGTTCGGCTCGGGCCGACCTTCGCAATTCTTTGACCCTAGCTTACTTATCTGCCAAGGACATCATATCAGAGAGGCTCTTCGGGTAATTAACCTCTAGAGCCAAGTAGAAATCCCCTTCTTTCGATACTTCTCCGGTCAAGGCAGACATAGCTACCTCATGATTGAGGTGGTCGACCTCCAGAAGGGCCGTGTTGAAACAGCCAATGTAATTCTTCAAAGATTCCCCCTCCCGTTGTTTGACTTCAGAGAGGAAATCAGATCTTCATCGTTGGCGACAGCTGCTGACAAACTAGCTGATGAATAAACGACTCAGCTCATCAAAAGAATCAATGGAACCTGGTTTCAGGCTATTAAACCAAGTTCTAGCAGATCCCCTGAGAGTAGAAGGGAAGGCTTGGCAGAGAATCGCGTCCGATGTTCCGTGGAACATCATGATGGATCTAAAACTGCTTAGGTGGTCGTCAGGATCAGCAGATCCATGATATGGCTCGATGGTGGGGAGCTTTACACGGGGAAGGATCACTTCCCGCATAATATCCTCAGAGAAAGGAATGCCTTATTCTGCCCTCGGCTGGGACGGAGGGGCTTGCCTAGCGGCATCCAGCTCTCGATGCCATTCCCGACGCATCTTCTGCATCTGCTGCCTAATCCCTTCATCTAGAGTGTTACGCGGGATTAGGCGATGGAAGGATGGCAATGGTGTCGGATCTTGAGAAGACATAGGAGAAAGAGAACGAGCTCGTCGAGACCTGAGTGGGCTCTTCCCTCCAGCCCACCGTGGCGCTGGCTTGGCCTTTGCGGGTCAGTGAGGATAATCTACTGCCTCAGGCGGATTGGAAGAAGAAATCGCTTGTGGGACGGGAGCAGCTGCCTCTTCATGGAGCTATGAAGCAGGGGCAGCTGGACCGGAAACCCCCTAGAGTCCCTGGACCAACTGGGTCAGTGCCTGGACTTGCTGAACCAGGGTAGCGAACTGGTCCAGCATCACCGCTATCGCCAGTGGTGAAGGGGTCTTAGCTGGTGGCAGTGGCAGAGGTGCTACACCGTTGATTGGATCATGCCTTTGAGAGGCGGCCTGATCTTGAGCATCAGATGTGGCTCTCTTTCGGTTAGCCATTAGAGGATTCTTCTTCTGGTTTTGAACCTTGTCTCCTGGATTACAAGATTACGGGACATGAGGCCCTTCCTCTAGCGCCAATCTGTTGCCACAGAAATATGTTCTCTGACTCGGGTGCAACTTGACTCCAGATCTAGACGCTAATCTCTCGCCCGGATGGAACCTGCAAGACAGTCCTTACGCAGAGAGTGTCTGGGGTGGCCCTCTGCGAAAGACCCTCCGATGCCCAAGTCAGTGAAAATTCACAGCAAACAAATGTGAGGAGAAGGCTCTTGTAGAAGAGTTCCTCAAGATCAATGGCCTCTCAAGACTCAGAGCTCTGCTCAGGCTTTAATGGCTTTTTCAGTTAGAGTATCAGTGAAAGCGTACCTGAGAGACTTCAGGTCTAGGGTATTTATAGGCGATCACCTGATTCCTTGGGCACGTCACAGGGGGTTCAAAAATGGTTCAGATTCGAATCGGATTCGAATCAAGTTTGTTACGAGGCCAGTGGGATCAGTATCTAGTTAGTTAGAGGATCGACGGCCAGGAGAGTTGGTTGATGCTTTGAGATTCAGTGATTCTGTAGGTCCTAGGCCATTCCTATGGGCCTTAGGCCACTTTCGGCATTATTTGCATAATTTCCCGTTTGAGGTCTTATCCAACTATTATGAATTTGAACTCTCCCGTGTTTGGTTCCGCAGAGGGGCTTAAATGCCTTGGTTTGGCCGGAGCATAGAAGTAATTTGGTTCGCCAAGGCATGAGAGTAACTCGATTTGCCGAGGCATGGGAGCAGTTCGGTTCGCCAAGGCATGAGAGTAGCTCGGTTCGCCGAGGCATGAGAGTAGCTCGGTTCGTCGAGGCATGAGAATAGCTCGGTTCGCCGAGGTGACTCGACTTTGCTGAAGACGATTCAGCTCTGTTGTTTTCCGGATATGACAGCTCGCTAACGAAATGTAGAGATTGGTCTTGATCATGTTGATGATGCGTACGAACATTAGTGCAATGATAATTTTACTCCTCATCATGAATGATAAAAAGGAGAAGTCACATGCTATATAAAGATGTAACTGTAACCAATACAAATAAAAATTAACGTAGTTTGACCAAGGAAAATATGTCCAATTGGAAACAGGGGAGGAATCTGAAAAATGAGATCTCTAGGGGGAAGAAAGTTGGAGTGACCTCTCACACATACTTTCTCTCTAAAATATGTCCAATTGGAAACATGGGAGGAATCTGAAAAATGAGATCTCTAGGGGGAAGAAAGTTGGAGTGACCTCTCACACATACTTTCTCTCTTGATTGTTAATTCACAGCTAATTAACATTTGTGAACCCAAGCCCAAGTTCAATCCATCATTAACTCTTTGCTTGCACAATTATAGTTTAACACCTCAACCATAAAGCATGCCAATTGCATTCTGGATAAAAAGGACACGACCAACGTCTAGAGATTCAACACCATGATATTGTGCTACCAGATGGGTTCTTTTTACTTTCAGTTATGACATTACCTTCCAATCCTCCAACCTCATTAGCTGTAAAGATTCTGTTCTTTATTTTCAATTATTATTTGGCTAGGATTTAATATATTTTTTTTCTGACTGCACTTCAATGAGTTAGCAGCAATTGGCACTAGATGGCAGTCAGGAGTTTGTTACAAAGATATATTGTTTTTCTTTCACTTCTTGCTAGCTACAAGTTTCTAAAATAAACAGCATGCATTATATGGGTTTACGAAGAAAAATGTGAAGTTTATGAGTTACCCGTGCTTGCACTGAGCTGATCTGAAGTGGGAAAAGAAGAATATTTCCACATGTGATCTATGATACATTAAATATATTTTATCTCCTGTTTTTATTTATCTGCTACTATCTCTCCATCAAAAAACAAAAAAAAAAACAGCTCCTAGAATTTGACATCTTTTAATGGCCACCAATTCATTTATCATTAAATAAATAACTATTCTACCGTGCTTCTAACTATAAGTAGATGGTGCCATAAATTAAAAAAAATCCAAAGTAACATCGATTATAAATTTATTCAGAAAAGCTAATGCTTAATAAATTAAATATCACTTAATTGATTAAGGATCCATTTGATTTAGTACCGCAGCAAGATATCAAAGTTTATTTCATATAGAAAACAAAATTATAGTATCATATATTATATCAAAATATTATATTAGTAATATATTATGTACTATAATATTATTATTATTATTATTATTATATAATTTTATAACATTTACTATAATGTATTAGATAATATATATTATATCATTATATATTTATATAATAATATTATATTTGTAGGATGTGTCAGGTTGTAATTGGCTGGGATGAATATGCAATCTTATGGAGGATTTGAATTTCAAATTTCTTCTAATACATGGCATGGATTTTAATTTTTTAAAATAAACATTTAAAATGTAAATTAGTTCTGATTTTGATTTTATAGGATTATAAAAATCATTGTCACCGAAAAAAGTATGGGCCAATTTAATTTTGTGACCAGAGACGATCTTTTTTGCGGGAAGAGTGAGTCCATATGGATTGAAGGCCTGTGCACCCATTTAAGGGTAAAATAAACATTTATAATGGATTAGTTCTGATTTTAATATTTTATAGGATTATAAAATATCCATTGGGAAAAAAGTATGGGCCCCAAAAGACCATAACTATAAGGTAGTGTTTGATAGGAAAAATTATCCATGGATAAGTGTACGGGATAGAGTTTATCCCCTGGCTATCCCTAGGGATATCCCTTGGCTATCCCATTGATCATATCAAATGCAAAAAGGTAAATCCATGGGATAACCTTTTTTTACTCTTATTTGGAGGGATAACCAGCTATTCCTGCATTCTCTAGGGAATAAATTGAGGGGCACCCATGGTTAACCATGGATTATCCCTTTGGTTAACTTTATTCCCTGCTATCCCTTAATGGGATAAGAGGGGATATGAAATAGATGGATATAGAGAGGATATCCCAAAAGCCATAACTATAAGGGATAGTGAATTTGATATCCCTAGGGGCAGAAGGGATATCCAGGATATCCCCTCCCAAATAAGGTAGTGTTTGATAGGAAAAATATTATCCATGGATAAGTGTACGGGATAGAGTTTATCCCCTGGCTATCCTAGGGATATCCCTTGGCTATCCCATTGATCATATCAAATGCAAAAAGGTAAATCCATGGGATAACTTTTTTTACTCTTATTTGGAGGGATAACCAGCTATTCCTGCATTCTCTAGGGAATAAATTGAGGGGATATCCCATGGTTAACCATGGATTATCCCTTTGGTTAACTTTATTCCCTGCTATCCCTTAGGTAGTGTTTGATAAAATATATCCCTAATATCCATGGATAATATTGATATATCCATGCAAATAACTACTCCTTATTGGCATTTTTGGGAATAAGAGGGGATATCCCTTTGGATATAACTTATCCCTATATTTTATCCTATTTCAAACACTACCTTATAGTTACTTTTGGGATATCTTATAGTTATGGCTCCTATTTTAAACACTATCTAAATACCCGGTGATTTTTCGGTCCGGATAACATTCTGTTTTACCACGTCAGACAACACTCCCGACGCTTGCAGACAGATAATATTATTTTTGGATCGCAAATCCTGTCCACTAATCACGCCTCGCTAAACCAACCCCCTGGCTGCGAGTTCGTAAACGAACGGGTCGGATCACTTGACAGGGCCCAACGGATTGACTCAGCGCAAATGGAAATGTGCGCGCGTGCGAATGATTGCATCAACATGCCAGCTGGCTCACACGGAACCATGGGGGACCCACCGCCCTCGACAAATGCCATCGCCCCTACGGTTTCGGCCTCCCGTGCTCTCTTTAGCTCCGTTGCGCGCGACGGAGGTAGGGTGCGGGTGAGATGAAGGAGTGAAAAAAAAAGGAGGCCGTGGGCGAGGCCCGAGAGGTCGACGAGAAGTACGCCCAGTGGAAGGAAATGATCCCTTTCCTCTATGATTGATTCACCAACCACAACCTTGTGTGGCCTTCGCAGTACTGCCGGTACTCCTTCCTCTCCCTTCTTTCCTTTTCTTTCTATTTCTCTGCATCTCGGTCCATCTAGGGTTGGGATTGGATCGGATGCCGGAGCGTTTCGGGAGTTTAGAGTTATGCTTCGTGATGCGTTTCTCGTCTATATAATGTATTTCTGTGGAATCATCGGTTCTTGCTCCACCTAGGATTTTGATCGATGCTAAAGGCTTTATGTAGTTTTTCTATTCCTTGATTCTTGTTCTTGACGGTGACTGAACGAGAGTTAGGGTTGAGATTTTCTTGCTCCACCTAGGATTTTGATCGATGCTAAAGGCTTTATGTGGTTTTTCTATTCCTTGATTCTTGGTGACTGAACGAGAGTTAGGGTTGAGATTTTCGCACGAAGAAAATGATTTTTAATTCTTGATGCAATGCGTTGATGTCACGGTAATTTAGATAAGTTTTGTTTCTTGGTTCTTATTTTCTTGATCTTTTTTCTAATTCCATTTGCATGATTGATTCACGATGCCAGCTGGCTCACACGGAACCATGGGGCACCCACCGCCCTCGACAAATGCCATCGCCCCTACGGCTTCGGCCTCCCGTGCTCTCTTTAGCTCCGTTGCGCGCGACAGAGGAAGGGTGCGGGTGAGATGAAGGAGAGAAAAAAAAGGAGGCCGTGGGCGAGGCCCGAGAGGTCGACGAGAAGTACGCCCAGTGGAAGGAAATGATCCCTTTCCTCTATGATTGATTCACCAACCACAACCTTGTGTGGCCTTCGCAGTACTGCCGGTACTCCTTCCTCTCCCTTCTTTCCTTTTCTTTCTATTTCTCTGCATCTCGGTCCATCTAGGGTTGGGATTGGTTCAGATGCCGGAGCGTTTCGGGAGTTTAGAGTTATGCTTCGTGATGCGTTTCTCGTCTATATAATGTATTTCCGTGGAATCATCGGTTCTTGCTCCACCTAGGATTTTGATCGATGCTAAAGGCTTTATGTAGTTTTTCTATTCCTTGATTCTTGTTCTTGACGGTGACTGAACGATAGTTAGGGTTGAGATTTTCTTGCTCCACCTAGGATTTTGATCGATGCTTAAAGGCTTTATGTAGTTTTTCTATTCCTTGATTCTTGTTCTTGACGGTGACTGAACGAGAGTTAGGGTTGAGATTCTCGCACGAAGAAAATGATTTTTAATTCTTGATGCAATGCGTTGATGTTACGGTAATTTAGATAAGTTTTGTTTCTTGTTTCTTATTTTCTTGATCTTTTTTCTAATTCCATTTGCATGATCTGGTGCTCCTATTTCTTTAGTCATCTAGATTTTTCCTAAAGACATGTACAAGTCTCATGATCGTTTATCTCAAAGGGCACCTACCTATCTGTTTTATAGCATATAATAAACAAATGAGGATTGAATAATTGCACTGAACAATATATGTCCTGCAATGTTTTCTTCTATTCTCTGTTTGATGTGTTATTATCAAGTCATGCAAGGACTATTTAACTTGGTGAATGGATGAATCATGTTAAAATTAGTCAGTAGTGGGATCAACTATTTTGTCCAATCTCTCATGAAATCTTTTTTTCCTTAACTTGTGGTTATCTATTGTAATCATTTTTCATCTTAGAGGAGCTACTTGTTTTTAAGCTTTTATTAAATCTCTTCTTTCTAGAATTTTGACTGAGGTTAATCAATTTAGTCTATAGTGGCTAGAGGGGTGGAGGAGTGAATCTGGGTGGAGATTTGGTAGCTTGATTTTAGTTTAGAACAGATTTGATAGCTTGATTTTAGTTCTTTGTTCTGATCGGCTGTATGTTTTGGGCCTTAAGCTGATGAAAAAGAGGGCAGCCAAAGAGATGGGAAACAAGTTGTTATTAGCATTCCTTTTTATGATAACAGTAGTTTCTATGGAGGACCTTTATAGTGTCATGTTTTGAGCAAGCCTTTGGTTTGCTAGATTGATCCATCTCAGCCTATTGACCATCTAGTAGTTTAATCTTATTCATGTGTTTCTTCCACTTGTACATATTCATTTTTGTTGAGTTTTATCTGCAGAATTTGTTCTTCCTGTTATCTCCTTTCTTTGCCATTATTTTTAAATAGTTTGTTTGGCACCATCACTTCATATTTGAATATGTTTCCATATTTACCTTGCAAAACAGGCTTTAATGTGTCAGACATTAACTTCAGCCACATAGTAATTACCTGTATTAAATGACATTTCAACATGTCTTAGCCATGTTAAGGTTGTACAAACAAATATTACAAGGAGCACACCTAATGCAGCACCCGGTGTTCTCTTTCGACATGCAGGGCACAGGTATGTAGCATCTATATGTTTTTAGCTTTCATGTGCAGCTGATAATAACGAAAAGTAAGTCTTGGAGATGTTAGGCTCTAAGAAAATTATTTCAGGAATTTTGGATGCTTGGATATGATTCCATGTGGTGTCTCATTCATGGATGTTTACATCCTGAGTGATGTGTTGAATGGGTTTCAAAGTTGCATTATTGAAGTCTTGGGTTGGTGAGCCCTTTAAGGTCTCGCAAGTCAGAAATTCTCTCTCCCATCCTCAGCCTCCTTTCTTCCTGTGAGTAGAAAGGCTGCAAGTTTTGCCTTTTGTTACCTTACACTATCACTTGTGATTGAGCAAGTAACCATTCTGTACACGCAACTTTATCTTGTTTATTATGCAAAGCATGCACAAGCTTCATTTTGATCATTAGCAGTATGGAAAATTTGATGTTTTTTTTGTTCTTTGATTTTTTAGGTACTGATAATACATTGTGTGCTTTGAGATTTACTTGTTTGCATGGGCTATTTCTAGTAGTTTTTATATGTTCTTGGCATGTACTCCGGCCAGCTACTAGAAGCACATAATTTGTCAGCTTGCTTCTCCTAATATCTTTTGGACTTTTATCCTAATGTGTGGTTGTAGGATCCAAATAGTGTATAAGCTCCTATAAACATAATTATGTATTTTGTACTACTTGCATTTCAATGAAGAGAAGCGTTCCTCCTTTGTGAAAAAGTTCAAAACTATTATACATCCCGAGGAGGTATGGCATAATTGTCTGATTATTACATTTTTTTTTCCTGATGCCCAGTTACTCCTTTTGTGACTATCCTGATGTCCACGCTGAATTGCATTTGGAAATTAATGTTGGAGTTTTAACTCAAATAAATGTTTTTGTAACTGCACTAACCACCATCAGTTAGCTTGTGGAAATGTAAACATATTTTGTTTAGTTTTGTAAGCAACTACTAACTCAATTAAGTGTTATTGGATGAGTAGTGGTGAACTAGTAAACTAGATAATGCAATTTATTTCTTGGCATAGAACTCAAACAAACCACTGTTAGGTTTCTCTTAGGTAATAAGTTGAGATGGATTTTTGACCACTCAGGATGTAATCAAGTTCCATTAATGTCAATTCCATTGACTGATTTTCTCCAGATTAATTTATTTGTGGTTTGCCTTTTGAATTATCATTAAGGTTTCTTATGTGTAGTTTTAGATATCAATATTATCATTGTAGTGAGTGCAAATTCTTATGCACTACTGATGCTGAATATTTTACAGGTGAACAGAATAAGAGAACTCCCTCAATCTAGTAAGATAATTGCGACACATACTGACAGTCCTGATGTATGTCTTTTGTGTTATTTTATTAATTTCATTACATTTTTCATTACATTAATGAGACAATGGATTTGCTATCATGAGTAAGCTTTTAAAGGATTGTTGTAGGCACTTATTTGGGATGTTGAAGCGCAGCCTGATTGCCATGCTGGTCACTGTGTTAAAGAACCTCATCCAAATTTGGTTTATTATTTGCACTGATACTCTCTCTCTCTCTCTCTCTCTCTCTCTCTCGTGTGCGTGTAAGATGGGGGTTTATTTCAGAAAATTAAGTGAGAGAGCTGTCTATGTCTACTTAAAAAGATCCTGATAAGAGGGGAAAACCATTGCATCTAAAAACTTTTGTTCGAGTGGAAGCAATTTGAGAGAATGATTCATGATTTGAATGATTCACCTACACATTATTGCAATTCATTAGCTAGTTTTCTTGTTGAAGATTTTGACAGGGCATCGAGATGATGGGGAGCGTGCTCTTGCCATGCACTCGTTAGAACCCCCTTGTACTTTTTGGATGTTGGAGCACATCCATTCAATAGTTCTGTAGTTTCTTGTGTAATTTATTTCTACATAAATTTCAAGGTCTTATGTCCATTACTTTTGATGCATGTATAACAACTAATTCATGGTGGAGACTTTTATCATAGCATGACTTAATTTGCCTCCTTGTATGCTTAAATGTTGATGGATGCCATTTGAACATTTGTTAAAATCAATGTCCTTAATCTTTTATGCCTTTCAATATTCATTTGGAAGTCTAAATCTGACTTTCACATGTTTGAAAACAATTTTTCAGTTGCTTGTGTCCAAATAATGAAAGAGGAATGAGTACAAATGGTTTAAGTTTAGTCTACAACCATATGGGGCCAAAGTGTTTGTTTGAACTGTTTATTTTAGTTTTTGTTTGTTTATTTATTTCTTTACATGTTGAAAGGTATTTCTATATATTAAAATAAATTTTATGAATTCCAAGAAATTTTGGATGCGCTGCATTGTTAGTAGAAAGTAAATCTTTTAACATAAGGTCGGCTATTCTGGAACTCAAAAGCCATAAAGCTTGACCCTCATTACCAAAACATATGTTCATTAGATGGCAAGCCCCTCTTTTACTTTCCATATAGATTCTATATGTAACATTGCCAACGATAGATCAATCATATATTAAACTTTAAATATTGTTTTTGAAATTTAATGAAAAAGGGATCTTGATTGTTCTAGTACAAAACCACTAGGTGCTAAATGATGTCTCATTTTTTTAACTAATTTTATTTTTCTTTGTTTGAATAAAGTTTTAATTTGAAATGGTTATTTTATTTCAATATTTTTAAACAAAAGCATGAAAATTAAAGTCAAAACCGCTGAAACTACTGAACTCATTGGGCCAGGTATAAAGAAAAACCATGTTTTTGAACCTTGAGTGCCATAAATGGCCAGACAGTTGATAGTGACCAGTATGGAATGATACTGGGGATTTGTAGGATAAAATATAGGGTTCTAACTTTATTTAGGTTACTGGTTGAAATTAGAAAACATCAGTGGTACTTGTTTGCTAGATGCTGCCTTTTTTGTTGAAGATTGATCTGCTTCTGAGGTTTGAAATTTTTGGGACAGAAACTCTTGCCTGATAGTTGACCCATACTCCTACTTGATTGCTTCAACATTTATAAGAGGAACACTATTTACTTAAGAATGGGAAACATATCATTATTATCAATTGCCTCAGCTTGATAAATGGTCTGAGATGTGGTTTTAGCAATGGTTACAAGGAAGACTTGGTTCATTGATAGAAGATGCGGTTCCCAGCAGAAGCAAATCCAATTCATGTGCCTGTACATAGAGTCAACAAGATTCATTGCAATAAACCCAGTGGGAGAAAGACCAGTCTAAAATTTTGATGGTTCAGTACCAGTGGTTTAAGGCCATTTGTTTTGGTAAAACTAGTCAGCAATTAATGTCAGTCAGACAAACAATTCTTGCTCATTTTTGCATTTTTTAAAAGCATAAGACACTTGCACTGAGTTTCATTGGCAAGAACTAGTTAGTTATCATATGATATTAGTTATTGATCAAAACTAACTTTTCTGTCTTTCCAAGTTGCTGAGATTGATCAACTATTTTTAACTTTTTTAGAATCCAATTGGAATAGGATCTCCTTTGCTATCTTCCCCTCTCTGTACATTTATTTCAACCAAGGTTATTATCGTGTAGGGAGGGCCACATCAGTTATCTTGTGGAGCATACACGATCATGTATCTGTTCTAGCAAAGGCTTCATCTAATCAATCTTCTGGGATGTCTTCAAACAGTGATGATGACCACTCCACCAAGGCATGTTTTGACTAAAGATCATAAGCAGATAAGTTTACTAGAAATTGACATTAGAGAAGAACATCCCTTGATCATGCTTACATGTAAACAAATCAGAATTCTATCCATGATATGACTGTAATACTATTTATAAAGTTCAAGCCATTTTGCTCTACTTGCTGATGGGGATATTTTGGACATTATCATATTTTATCAAATTGATATTTCATGTGGTTTATCAACTATTGTATATGCTGTAGTCATGGGTTGGCATTATCCACATATTATACCATGTTGTATTAACATACAACAGTTGCTAGGGCTAAAACGTGTGTCCTATGCTAAGATAGCTCGGAAATTGTGGTCTTTTTACATCTTAACTACATCTAACTGAAAGAAGAATACTTAGAATGCTAATGATCTTAACTTCATCTAAACTCATAAAAAATATTTAACAGCCAAAACGGATACTAATGGTGTGTGCTTATTGCTGATAATAAGTTATAAACATGCATGAAGCAACATGGAAATATATTATACAAATGAACTAATATCTCATTAAAGATTAAACAAACAATAACAAAGGAAAAAAGCTGAAGGTTTCCAATACTGATGGAATGAGCCTGTTTGAACTATATCATACTGTTCTGGCAAGTTTCCAGCATTGGGACATAGTGTATTGATATAGTGCTGTGTGTCGGTTCTTGGTACTATATCGTTCTGACAAAAAATCATTACAAGATCCAGCACCCGCATTTGAAACCTTGAGCTGAAGTATATACATTCTTTTATGTATCTTTGAAGCTTTTATGGGAAATATTCATGTAGCTGGTTACCTGCTGGATAGATGAAATAAATCAATTTGAGTTCCTTGGGTAAGAAATACTCCAATGTAGCTGGTCATTGATCTCTGTTGAAGCATATGATTACCGCTGGCCCATGTTGTGTTCCTTTGGCACTTGGCACACCGTCATCAACAATACATTTAATCTACATCAAGCATTGCATGAACAAATAGGTTATCCTTGCTTCTTTACTTATTATTACGATGCTGCACCCCCCCTTCCTCCACAAAAGACATATTAAATGGTGTGTTTCAAGTGTAGAATATGCAATGCTTGTTCCCAAGTTCGCTTCCAATCATGATGTCTTGCTGGTTTACCACTATAAAGTTTTGCAATGATTTTCTGATTAAATACATTCCAAAATTTTTTCTTCATTTTTCAGTTATACTTCATTTTAGTATCTTTAGGCAACATTGTTGTTTTGCGTCCATGATGCGGATGACCAGGTTGAAAAAGCTCATAATGGAGATATAAACTGTGTTGATTGGAACACTCATGATATGAATATCATTTTAACTTGGTATCTTACCATAACCCCACTTTGTCATCGTGAGCTTTCCAATTTTCCTTCATCACTACTGGAATTTTGCAATTGTTATGGATATGGCTTTCTTTTGATCTATTGAATTCTCTAACTATAGCATGTTTACAGATTTGCAGATCATTCTGTTCATATGTTCGATCGCCGAAACCTCGTAACTTCTGGTGGTGTTGGTTCAGGCATGATCTCTTTATTTCTTGGTTTATGGCTTTGTGTTAGTCATGATCTCACGTGTAGAGTGTTTTAACTCTTTTTTTTGGGTTTCTAGCCTTGTCCTGACAAGGCATGATGGCTCTCTAAACATTTGGGGTTATGAAAAGGTATTGTGCTGTTAATATTTCAATAAAATTGCATTTTTTTATTATTTTATTAGATATTTTCTTTCTTAGTAGATGATTCCAAGGAATTGGGCATTTGTAATGTCTGTTTCGTAACAGCAAGGTTAGTATAAGTCACCCTATTTGAACTCTCATTTTTGGTATTTCTTTCCTACTCTACTTCTGTGTTTTTGTTGTTTGGTGGGTTTGCAATGCAAAAGGTTGTGGTTTTTGCAGCTGTTTGAAGTATTAACAAATAAACAAATGGATCTGCCAACTTCTAGTCTTATTTCCATTTAGCATCATTAAAGCTAGAGGTCCAACTAATGTGTTTTTGTATTTCTTTTTTTTAGTTCTCTAGGAAAGCAAGTTACAAGTTGGATTAATCCACCAGTATGTTTCCTGCTTATGATCCATGTCTTTGTACATGTCCTCTCATTAATTTAAGACTTGGTTCTCTTTTGTCCACCATATTAAATTTTTATGTGCAATCTATTTTAGGAAGTTAGGAACATCTTTTAGATTTAATCATAGTGTGGCCTAGGTTGTAATAGCTATTACTTGTGTTCCATCTCTCATTCTTTCATTGCAAGTTTGAGAGTAAATTGGTATTTTATCAATGGTTGCAGATTTTGTTTTAGTTAAAAAAATAAATTTTCTAGTTTGATTTGCTCTAGGAAGTGAGACTGTGTGGCTAGCTTGTGGAATGAGTTGTGTCCAATAATATGTTATTTGTTCTGAGCACCCATATATTGGTGGCTAGAGCCTAACTTGTTGTTGGCTTCCATGTACCACTATCATTACGTGGCCACGCAAATGGGAAGATTCTGTGTCATCTCATACATCAATGGCAGCTTTTTCTTGTAAGCAAGTCAGAGGTCTTTTTCATAAACGATTTCTGAAGGATCTTGTAGAATGGAAATGTTTAATCATTTTGGCTGGAGATTGTGGATTCTGAGATCAGCCATTGCAAAGGCAGCTATCAGCTCAGACATGTAGAGGGACCTCCTCCTCTTATTCCCCCCCCCCTTCTTTTTATCACATTTTTAGAGTCACCCAGATTCAAATTACCCTGACCCAAAGTCATGGAGATTCACTACCTATTTCTCAAACTCATAGATGCTCAAGGATTAGATATTCTTTTTCTTTTTTCTTTAACTTCTTATATAAGAAGATGCATTTGTTGAAACATTATTCAGTATGGTTCCTATGAGATGTTCAATTTTGATACTAGTTGGCCCAATTTATGACATTTGACTCCCATCAAACTTGTCTTTCCTTATGTTGACCATTTGACCTATGCAAGTGGATGATTTGCCACATTGGAGGCTACTTGAGTCATACATTTACACATCCTAGTAGCATTGTCCTTTTGATAAACATTACCAGAACCATGCATGCTACAAGTGTCGTATATTTGACTACAATCTAACGTTGAAATTTATTAGGAAAGTTGGATTTAAATGAAAAATAAGACTTTTTTTTTTTTTTTGCAAAAGTGGCTGTAGTAGACATTATTGGATTATGATTTGGTAAAATGATGTATGAACATCCTTTTTTTGCATATCATTTCTTTCGAAAATTTTGTTTGATTGGCAACAAGAGCCATTTCAGCATTGAATCTTATTTTCATTCTTTTCTTTTAAGCTGATTTTTGGTGTTAGTTTTTATTATCACATCTTGAGTATGCCTAGAGGTTCTATTATCCGTATAGGTTTAGAATTTTAAAAACATTAGGAGCGTGCCTTGAAGTTGTTTGGAAATCTCTTTCTTTTATATATATATATCAAAAAAACAATTTTCATGTGGAATTTGGATTTTGCTTAGAGTGTTTGAAAGTTGATTGTCTTTTGGAAAGTCCTTAGTTTAAATAAAAAAATCTGTGTGTAGTCTGATCAGTGTGTACACTCTACTGATGGATAATGAGAATGCATGCAAGTTTTAATTGAATTGCCGATTCTTTACTCCTATGAATGATGCCATTTTTCAAGCATAAGGCTTGTGACCCCTTGGTATGAGGCTTAGATTCATAATGATATGAAATTGTGAATCCTTGTGGTAACATTCTTTGTGCATTCATTTATTTCTTTTGATTTTTTGCATTACATTGTTTTCCTTGTTCAAAGGTTTTCTTCATTTTCCTCCAATTGTTATCTGGGACTAAAATCCATCGATTTCAATACCCTTTTATCTGCTATATGTTCCTGCATATTTTTCTGAGAGCCTAATCAATCTTTGTAGTTCACAAATAGTCAAATCCAAGGATTCTTATAATGATGGTATCTGTGTGTTTTGCTGATATTGTACCATCTGATGAGAGGATTGTACTTGACAATCCTGGGACACCAGTTTTGTCATGAACGGGATGTCTTGGCTATCCTGGATGGTACCAATCAAGACCAGTCAAGTCACCCAGTCCTAGCTTAGGACAGGTGAGTCCTGCTTTTAGAATAAGAGAGCCTACAAGGGCTCTCTTTTGTACCACTGGTTTAGTTACTAGAGGCAGCTCAGAGGAGGAACAGAGAGACACCCATATCTGGCTAGATATGCAGCCTTTGACCACCAATACCCTCATCCGGATGGGGATTATTTTTCGTGATCCAAATGGTCGGATCCAGTTTGTGGATGAGGAGGCTTTTACAGGAGAGGCCGAGCCTGTGATCCCAGAGGAGAATGCCCCACCAGCCCCTCAAGAGGAGATTCCTACAGCTTCCAGAGCATCTCGACCACCCCAAGTTGTTTCTCAGCAGCTGTCTATGCATCTCCAAAGATTGGAAGGCAATGTTCAACAGATAAGTGGTACTTTGGAGATTATGAATCGTAGACAGAGGAGGATGGAGAGGGCTTTGAGACAATTCTTCCAGGCTCAGAACATACCTTATCCTTCATCATCCTCATCTTCCACTTCTGCTACGGATGGGAGCTCGAGCTCTTGATTTCTCACTTTCCTTTATGTTTTTACCTTGCAAACACTAGTTTGTTGCTTTTATTTCAGTTGTTTTAGTTATGTTTATTTTCACCGTACTTTTAACTATTTTAGTTCAATTTGCTTTTGCTTGGTTATGTATGAGGCACGCACTTCAAGGAAAGGATCCATGGAAATTGAACAAATATACCACAATCAGGGCAGTATTTTTCTACTCTCTTCCATTTATGTTGATTATGGATTTGTCTCAAATTATTTTATTTTGAAAACATTGAGGACAATGTTTAGTTCAAGTGTGGGGGGGTAGTCGTATATGAGTACAAAACATGCATTGAATCATCTTTTAATTTTTTTTTATTTCCCTTAATTGATAATTAAATTAAAGTCATTCATTAGAATCAATGAAAAATTGTGAGTTTCATAACTTGATTGAATTTATACATTTTTACAAGTTTGTTGAGTAAATTGATTTGGTTTCTGATTATGAAATTTTACACGTTTGATTGATAAATATGATTACCCTGTGAGATTTTGAGCCTTTAGATTGAACACTAAATTCAATCTCATTTTCTTTGCTGTGTGATATTGCATTCCATTTTCATGAACTTCTAGAACTTGCATGAATTCTTTTCAAGACTACATTAATATGAACTTGCATAAAGAAGATTAAGGCAATTTGTTGAACCCAATTTGTGATTACCCAAACCTATGGACCAAAACACCTAACCCTACCAAAATGCTTAACCCTTTTAACCCTTTCTATTTCCATTGTTAAACAAGTTGAGCCTTGACTTATCCTTTGTCCATACTTGAGTACAAAACATTTACACATTTTCATCTACTAATCTTAAGAGAATGAGGATTTGTGGTAGTTGTTTGCTAGTCATATAACATTGAGTACTTGAATATTATTGTGAATTATGAAGAATTGGGAATTTGTTTAAATTTTCATTTTCATTAAAAAAAAAAAAGAAAAAAAAAGAAAAGAAAAAAAAATTGCATGTATATATAAAAAAAAAAAAGAAGAAGAAGAAGAAGAGAAATTCCCATAGTTTAATATTATTCAAGTACTTGGGAAATAAGAAAGTGGAAGGTTTTATGATTGCACTTCTTATCATATCTTGGGTTGGTTGATTGAAGGATGAAGGTTTATTTATTTTGTACTCAAATTACCTTATCCAACAAAATTTTCCTACCTTAACTTACTCCTTACCCCAATCCTTGTTACATCCCTACCTAAAGTCCTTATGATTTGTGTATAGTTTATATTCAAAGTAGTGGAGATTAGAATAATTGCAAGCATATGGTAAGTTGTGATTATGGATGCATTTGAGAGAAACACTTTACCTTAATTATCGAGGGTATAGAGAGACACACATACATCCGGTGAGAATTTATCAATCTTATTTGTTTCTTTTCATATTAAGTTCTAAATTACTTTGTTCTTCAATTTTGTGAAAGGTAGATTCATGAAAAGTTATGGAATTAAGCAGTTCTAGTTGAATTCTAGTTTTGACTTTGGTTTGATTTGATATGATGGAAATTAATCAATTTTTGGATGGTTCATTGTTATGTTTGCCCGAGGACGTGCAAACGTTCAAGTGTGGGGGAATTTTGATAAGTATAAATTATGCATATAATTTATACTTTATTTCATTATTTTTATTTTGATAATTTGAGGACTTGGTATTGATTTTTGTGCTATTTCAGGAAAAATTAAAGATTCTGCAATTTGGAGGATCAAAGTGCAAATTGGAGAAAAAGAGCAAATATCCACCAGATTTCACTGCCATGATAATTGGTGGTGAAATTCTCAACAATTATCCTACGTAGAAATTTTCACCATTTAAATATCACCACTTGATTTCACAGCCATGAAATCTGGTGGTGGAATTCCTAGCAGATATCACCACCAGATTTCACAGCCATGATATTTGGTGGTGAAATTGAAATAACTTCCAATAACCAACCATTTCGGGGAAGTTATTGGAGGTTAATTGACACATGAAGAGGGGGATATAAAAGGGTCTTTGGAGAAAAGAATGGCAGAGATTTTTTGGAGGAGAAAAAGTGACAAGAAACAAGCACAAACAAAGGATCAAGGAATCAAGAAGTAGGATTGAAGATCAAAGTTCATCTTGGTTGTAATTTCCTTCCTTCTTTGAAAACAATGTTTCATACTTCATCTATGTAATCAGTTTCTTTGTTTTCATGGGGAACTAAACATTCTCCACTAGAATATGTATGGATTCTAGTATGTTGACGTATATATGATGTGTTTCCATTTCAATTAAGTCTTATGTTCATGTATGTCTTAATTGTGTTCTTAATGTTTAGGGAGATTGATCAACTCCTTATTGATTTTAATTCATGTATGTAACTTGAGAAAGAGCTATATGAATGGATAAAATTAAGACAATGGATTGTAAGGCATAGAGATATGACCTTTAATTTATTTGGTAATGAGATTTTAGAGGAGTTTCATTAGGGAATTCCATTGAACTTAAAGCATAATTAAGTGATTAATTAGTATAGAGATATATTATTAATATTTAATTATAGTTGAGTGATAACTCGAGAGAGCCCATTCATCGCAATAGGAATTACGCCGGTGCATGATATATCTAATGTGTGGTTGTAGGATCCATATAGTGTATAAGCTCCTATTAACATAACTATGTATTTTGCACTACTTGCATTTCAATGAAGAGAAGCGTTCCGTCTTTTTGAAAAAGTTCAAAACAATTATACATCCAGGGGAGGTATGGCATAATTGTCTGATTATTACTTCTTTTTTTTCCTGATGCCCAGTTACTCCTTTCGTGACTATCCTGATGTCCACGCTGAATTGCATTTGGAAATTAATGTTGGAGTTTTAACTCAAATACGTGTTTTTGTAACTGCACTTACCACCATCAGTTAGCTTGTGGAAATGTAAACATATTTTGTTTAGTTTTGTAAGAAACTACTAACTCAATTAGGTGTTATTGCATGAGTAGTGGTGAATTAGTAAACTAGATAATGCAATTTATTTCTTGGCGTAGAATTTAAACAAACCACTGTTAGGTTTCTCTTAGGTAATAAGTTGAGATTGATTTTTGACCACTCGGGATGTAATCAAGTTCCATTAATGTCAATTTCATTGGCTGATTTTCTCCAGATTATTTTATTTGTGCTTTGCCTTTTGAATTATCATTAAAGTTTCCTATGTGTAGTTTTAGATATCAATATTATTATTGTAGGGAGTGCAAATTCTTATGCACTACTGATGCTGAATATTTTACAGGTGAACAAAATAAGAGAACTCCCTCAATGTAGTAAGATAATTGCGACACATACTGACAGTCCTGATGTATGTCTTTTGTGTTATTTTATTAATTCCATTACATTAATGAGACAACGGATTTGATATCATGAGTAAGCTTTTAAAGGATTATTGTAGGTACTTATTTGGGATGTTGAAGCGCAGCCTGATTGCCATGCTGGTCACTGTGTTAAAGAACCTCATCCAAATTTGGTTTATTATTTCTACTGATACTCTCTCTCTCTCTCTCTCTCTCTCTCTCTCTCTCTCTCGTTTGTCTGTGTGCGCGCAAGATGGGGGTTTATTTCAGAAAATTTAGTGAGAGAGCTGTCTATGTTTATGAGAGAGCTGTCTATGTCTACTTAAAAAGATCCTGATAAGAGGGGAAAACCATTACATCTAAAAACTTTTGTTCGAGTGGAAGCAATTTGAGAGAATGATTCATGATTTGAATGATTCACCTACACATTATAGCAATTCATTAGCTAGTTTTCTTGTTGCAGATTTTGACAGGGCATCGAGATGATGTGGAGTATGCTCTTTGCCCTGTGCTCGTTAGAACCCCTTGTACTTTCTGGATGTTGGAGCACATCCATTCAATAGTTCTGTAGCTTCTTATGTTATTTATTTCTACATAAATTTCAAGGTCTTATGTCCATTACTTTTGATGCATGTACAACAACTAATTCATTGTGGAGACTTTTATCATAGCATGAATTAATTTTCCTCCTTGTATGCTTAAATGTTGATGGATGCCATTTGAACATTTGTTAAAATCAATGTCCTTAAATCTTTTATGCCTTTCAATACTCATTTGGAAGTCCAAATCTGACTTTCACATGTTTGAAAACAATTTTTTAGTTGCTTGTGTTCTAATAATGAAAGAGGAATGAGTACAAATGGTTTAAGTTTTGTCTACAAACTTATGGGGCCAAAGTGTTTGTATGAGCTGTTTATTTTAGTTTTTGTTTGTTTATTTATTTTTTTACATGTTGAAAGGTATTTCTATATATTAAAATAAATTTTATGAATTCCAAGAAATTTTGGATGCGCTGCATTGTTAGTAGAAAGTAAATCTTTTAACATAAGGTTGGCTATTCTGGAACTCAAAAGCCATAATGCTTCACTCTCGTTGCATAACATATGTTCATTAGATGGCAAGCACCTCTTTTACTTTCCATATAAATTCTATATGTAACATTGCCAACGATAGATCAATCATATATTAAACTTTAAATATGTTTTTTGAAATTTAATGAAAAAGGGATCTTGATTGTTCTAGTACAAAACCACTAGGTGCTAAATGATGTCTCATTTTTTAAACTAATTTTATTTTTCTTTGTTTGAATAAAGTTTTAATTTGAAATGGTTATTTTATTTCAATATTTTTAAACAAAAGCATGAAAATTAAAGCCAAAACCGCTGAAACTACTGAACTCATTGGTTCAGGTATAAAGAAAAACCATGTTTTTGAACCTTGAGTGCCATAAATGTCTAGGCAGTTGATAGTGACCAGTATGGAATGATACTGGGGATTTGTAGGATAAAATATAGGGTACTAACTTTATTTTGGTTGCTGGTTGAAATTAGAAAACTTCAGTAGTTCTTGTTTGCTAGATGCTGCCTTTTATGTTGAAGATTGATCTGCTGCTGAGGTTCGAAATTTTTGGGACAGAAACTCTTGCCTGATAGTTGACCCATACTCCTACTTGATTGCTTCAACATTTATCAGAGGAACACTATTTACTGAAGAATGGGATAATATCATTATTATCAATTGCCTCAGCTTGATAAATGGTCTGAGATGTGGTTTGAGCAATGGTTACAAGGAAGACTTGGTTCATTGATAGAAGATGCGGTTACCAGCGGAAGCAAATCCAATTCATGTGCCTGTACATAGAGTCAACAAGATTCATTGCAATAAACCCAGTGGAAGAAAAATCAGTCTAAAATTCTGATGGTTCAGTACCAGTGGTTTAAAGCCATTTGTTTTGGTAAAACTAGTCAGAAATTATTGTCAGTCAGACGAACAATTCTTGCTCATTTTTGCATTTTTTAAAAGCATAAGACACTTACACTGAGTTTCATTGGCAAGAACTAGTTAGTTAACATACGATATTAGTTATTGATCAAAACTAACTTTTCTGTCTTTCCAAGTTGCTGAGATTGATCAACTATTGCTAACTTATTTAACATCCAATTGGAATAGGATCTCCTTTGCTATCTTCCCCTCTCTGTACATTTATTTCAACCAAGGTTATTATTGTGTAGGGAGGGACATGTCAGTTATCTTGTGGAGCATACATGATCATGTATCTGTTCTAGCAGAGGCTTCATCTGATCAATCTTCTGCGATGTCTTCAAAGAGTGATGATGACCAGTCCACTGAGGCATATTTTGAGAAGTATCCACACAGTCCAGCTGTTGAACCAAGAGGTATATTCCAAGGTTATAAAGACACTGTTGAAGATGTGCAGTTCTGCCCTTCTAGGTAATAAAGGAAGTGCCTACTATTTACATGATATATAAGGATAGGCAAACCGCATCAAGTTGTTTTGGAACCAATATGGTTCGATTGTTCAGTTTAGGATAGGAGCTGAACTGACCCCAAATTGTACTGAATCACCTCATACCATGACAAACTGAGCCCCGTACCAATTGACTATAAGGTAGTTCATGGGTTGAGGGCCTTTGGCTCACTTGACCATACACTATTGGTACCGGTCCAGTATTAAAATAGTACCAGTCTCGGTATGGTGAATCTTGCACTCACATATATATTTTACCCATTGTCTTTGATGCAATTTTTTTTAAAAAATAACATTTTGTGTCCTAAAACTTTGTGTCCAAATCTTTTTGCCCCTTTTCTTTCTTATTTGGCCTTTTTTGGGTGAAATGCAATATCTCCTTGAGATGATGTTCCACTACTGACATTTCCTTTATTGTGCTGCAGTCCTCAAGAATCTTGCAGTGTAGGTGATTATTCTTCTGTCATTTTATGGGATGCTCGTGTTGGAACCAGTCCTGTCACAAAGGTATATATTTTTTTTCTTGTGTCCTTTCTTTTGGGGGAAAACCTTCTTGTGTCTTGTAGCCTGAACTGAATCTTGTTTTATTCCATGGAATGAATGTCACATAATTAGCTATTAGTTACTGATTGGCTGAAATTTTCTGATGAATAACACATGATTAGCTATTAATTACTGATTCGCTGAAATTTTCTTCATAAAGCATAATTTGTTACCGTTGAAACATGTTGAGTATACCATTTAGGATATACACTGTATGTTCTGATACAACTTGATGGTTGCTTTTTCTTTCTTCACTCAGACCGTAGTTGCTCTCTAGCTTTCAGCTAATCAATTCCTGCTAGAAGTTAAAATGATACATTTGACCGCTAAAAATTAAATGTCTTTATATCCTCAGTTCTGTAGGATAAAATTAAATTTTACATCTTCTAATCTATACAGTGTTGTAGCTAAGATCTCCCCCTGCTCCTCCTTTCCCCCTCCTTCGATGTTTTTCCCTCGTAATCATCATTAGAAAAATTGAACTGATGTGCCATTTAGGTGAGAGAGGGAAAACTTGCAGCGACATTCTTAGGCTTGGTTGGTCAATTTGAATAAACCATAATGCTGGTGGAAAATAGTTATGACAAAACAGTGACTTTTGCATTTGTTTCTTGAAATTGACGTGTGATAGGTATTTGTGATATGATGAATTCCTACTAAACATGCTCAAATCCAACTAAAATTTGGACCTCTCTAGTCAACTTTAAATTTCAAAGTTTTACTCATTTTTTTAGGTGAGAATTCCAATCCATTTGTGCATAAATTGAGCTAACTAGGAGATAGGCAAAAGTAATCATGCTTAAAGGTTTATATGAAACCTATAAAACATAGCTCAAGAAGTTGTTTCTAGCTTCTAAGATACAAACCATTCTCATCCCTCGCCCAAACCCCTTGAAATAAATGGGTGGGATGTCCACTCTCTTTTACCACTAGCTGAGAGAGAGAGCAAAGCTGAAGGAACTGGATTTTTAATTTTGGGGTTTGGCTGTGCCTTTGCATATAATTTTGTCAAAGATAAAAAAATGGGTTAAATTAGGGATTAGTGCCTGCTTGCTCATGTCATGTACATCAAAATGTGAGCTGATGTAGTTGGATACATAAAATATTTTAATTCGAATAGATAGGTTCCATTAAAGTTAATTTAAATATTTTATTATGATATAACTTTAATTAAAAATTTAAGTGAAAATTATTTTTTGAATTTTTTAAGAAATTTTGTGAGCAACCAAATGCTTATGAAGATGCCACAAAATTTATTAGTTGGTAGAATAAAAAAAACTTGGTCTTAGGAAACTTCTTAAATACTAAGTCCATATTTGATTCTCAAATAATTTTAATTAAAACAATTGAATCACTGTACATGAAAAGGTATTTAGTCCTTCTTAACCAGGAAAGTTATTGGACAAAAAATTATTTGATTCCTCTCATTGAATAATTTTAAACTGCCTAAAGATAAGGGCACAGAAGTTATTTAATTATAGAAGAGTGTCTCATACTTCATTTTTTATCTTTGTATGGAAGGTTATCATAAACAGATAAGTTTACTAGACATTGACATTAGAGAAGAAGAACATCCCCTTGATCATGCTTACATGTAAATAAATCAGAATTTTGTGCATGATTTGATCATAATACTATTTATAAAGTTCAAGCCATTTTGCGCTACCGGCTGATGGGGATATTTTGGACATTATCATATTTTATCAAATTGATATTTCATTTGGATTATCAACTATTGTATATGCTGTACTCATGGGTTGGCATTATCCACATATTATACCATGTTGTATTAACATACAACGGATGCTAAGGCAAAAAGGTGTGTGTCCTTTGCTAAGATAGCTAGGAAAGTGTGATCTTTTTACATCTTAACTACGCCTAGTTGAAAGAAAAATACTTAGAATGCTAATGATCTTAACTTCTTTTAAACTCATAAAAAATATCCAACAGCCAAAACAGATACTAATGGTGGGTGCTCATTGCTGATAATAAGTTATAAACATGCATGAAGCAATATAAATGGATACAAATGAACTAATATCTCATCAAAGATTAAACAAATAACAACAAAGGAAAAAAGCTGAAGGCTTCCAATACTGATGGATTGAGCCTGTTTGAACTATATCATACCGTTCTAGCAAGTTTCTAGCATTGGGACATAGTGTATTGATATAGAGCTGTGTGTCAGTTCTTGACACTATCATTCTGACAAAAAATCATTTCAAGATCCAGCACTTGCATTCAAAACCTTGAGCTGAAGTATATGCATTCTTTTATGTATCTCAGAAGCTTTTGTGGGAAATATTCATGTAGCTGGTAATCTGCTGGACAGACGAAATAAAGCAATTTGAGTTCCTTGGGTAAGAAATACACCAATGTCGCTGGTCATTGATCTCTGTTGCAGCATATGACTATCATTTGCCCATGTTGTGCTCCTTTGGCACTTGGTACACCGTCATTAACAATACATTTAATCTAACATCAATCATTGCATAAACAAATAGGTTATCTTTGCTTCTTTATTAATTATTATGATGCTGCACTCATCCCCCTTCCTCCACAAAAGACATTAAATGGTGTGTTTCAAGTGTAGAATATGCAATGCTTGCTCCCAAATTAGCTTCCAATCATGGTGTCTTGCAGGTTACTACTAGAAAGTTTTGCAATGATTTTCTGATTAAATACATTTCAGAAATTTTTCTTCATTTTTCAGTCATGCTTCATTTTAGTATCTTTAGGCAACATTGTTGTTTTGCATCCATGATGTGGATGACCAGGTTGAAAAAGCTCAGAATGGCGATATAAACTATGTTGACAAATGACAAATGACAATTGGTTTTCCTGGATTTGGAGTGTCCTAGGCGATTCTATTCTATGTCTTTTGGGATCACCATTTGCTTGCTCCTACAGCCATTCCTAGTTTTGGCTAATTGGGTTAAGTGCCAGAAGGGAGTGTCACATAATTTGGGCAATTGAAACTTCTATCCATTTTTTCCTAATTGGATTGAGTTTGATATAACAACTTATTGTTAAGGAAATACAAGCAGATGGTGTGAATTGATATTGTTTGTCTGAACCAGTTAAATAGAGCATTTGATAAGCACATCATAACTACGAGTGGAAACATATATTGAAATTGTGCAAACAACAATGGATAGGGAAGTAGGATTTTCATGCAGAGAGGTTTAGAGATCATCATTATTGGAGAGCTGTTAAAAAGGAAGAGGTGAAGACAAGACCACTCTAAGAAAGGAGGTGATTTATCCATAAAAATCATAGGGCAAAGCTGCCTACAGTGTGGTAAGAAAAAAGCGCTGGTTGATCAAAATAGTTACTATTAATGTCATGGATTAGGTTTTTGGTGGGGTTGGACCAACTGCAAAAGAAGGAAACAGGTTACAAACAGGTTGATCAACAGATAGGTGCAGTTCTTAGAAAAAAATGAAGGTAAAGTTCATGGAAAATTAGTTTACAAAAAAGTGAAGTTTGTAAAAATGGAAAAAGAAACTTACATCGCTCGAGTCATAGATTGCTGTTTGGCTGCTCCTATATGATACATAGATGGCTATGACACCCACACATACACTCACTAACCTATTACATTTGCATATATTATAATATGCATATCGGTGTGCACACATGCATATGTTTGTGCATGCATGCATGTGCCTATACATATGCCTATTCGTATCTTCTATGGTAGATATCTAACCTTAGCAACAATCAGGAAAGCAAAACAATGGAAATATTTGGAAATAAGATTTTTTCTATAGTTTTCAACCATGTTACTTGATGAAGAGTCAAGCCAATTTTTATATACATTGTCATTTGTTAAATCAATGTCAAAATTTGATGTTGTTTTGGTTCCGAGCAGAGTTTCTTAGCTAGCTTACCTTCCTTTTTTTGTTGTTGTTCTAATGGTCTTTTCCTTTTCCATTGTCTGGATGATATATTGCTTTTCAGGTGAGTACTTTGTGATAATGCCAAAGTCAAATTTTTCTCCCAATTTAGTGAATGTGCTTATTGTCTAATCATACTAGTTTTAAGATATTTGGCTGGAGGTATGCATGAAAGCAGGGAACATAGCGATATTATAACAACAATGCCTTAGGCTTCTTAATGTAAATTTCAGACTGATGGCCCTTTTCCAAACACTCCCGTCATAACAAATTGTGAAGTCATAAAACCAAGGGTTGCATCAGCAGAGCACATATGAAACATGATGCTTTTGTGATTATTGATTATGCTATTTTCTACATTTGATTGGTCAGCTAAGTTGCTGAAAGGATTACATGGCTGACTTCTTGATTTTACACTTTGGTGTAAGATTCAACTACATGTGTATTGCTCTTACTAGATAAAAACCCTTTTCTTATTGTATTTATTGATCTTGGTGATAGTCTTTGATCCCATCCCGCTTGTACTGTTGAAAGTTTGCATGACACCCACGTTGGCATCATGTCTGTTCTTGTGCATGCAGGCTTTTTCCCCCCTTTTTTCTTTTGGCATAAGGTAAATTTCTTGTATAATTTTGCTTTTGCTATTAAGGATATTTTAGAAATAACTTTTGCTTTAGCTAATCATGGTTCTGAAACATGATACCCTTTTGAAATTCTATTAAGAGTGAATCTATAATAACCTAACTTACAATTATGCTCTTAATTGAGATTTTTATTATTTGGCAGGTTTCAAAATCTTTGTATTACAGGACTTGAAACCAGCACTTTGAATCAAAATCTGTAAATTTTTCAACTGGACTGGAAATATGGGACATTTCTTTAAAAATTTTTAATAAATGAAACTTGTGATTATAGGGTACATTAACTTTAGACCAACATGCTAGATTCATCTTTATGTTTTTAGCTTTCAGGACGAAGGTGCAGCTGATAATAAGGGAATATAAGTCTTGGAGATGTTAGGTTCTAAAAAATTATTTCAGGAATTTTGGATGCTTAGATATGATTCCATGTGGTGTCTCATTCATGGATGTTTACATCCTGAGTGATGTGTTGAATGGGTTTCAAAGTGGCATTATTGAATTCTTGGGATGGTGAGCTCTTAAGGTCTCGCAAGCCAGAAATTCACTCGCAAGCCAAAAATTCTCTCTCCCATCCTCAGTCTCCTTTCTTCCTGTCAGTAGAAGGCTGCAAGTTTTGCCTTTTATTACCTTACACTATCACTTGTGACTGAACAAGTAATTATTCTGCACATGCAACTTTATCTTGTTTATTATGCAAAGCATGCACAAGCTTCATTTTGATCATTAGCAGTATGGAAAATTTGATGCTACTTTTGCGCTTTGATTGCTTTGATTGATAATACAATGTATTATCAATACATTGTATGCTATGAGATTTACCTGTTTGCATGGGCTATTTCTAGTAGTTTTTATATGTTCTTGGCATGTACTCTGGCCAGCTACTAGAAGAACATAATTTGTCAGCCTGCTTCTAATATCTTTTGGACTTTTATCATAATGTAGTATGGTTGTAGGATCCAAATAGTGTATAATCTCCTATTAACATAACTATGTATTTTGCGCTACTTGCAATTCAATGAAGAGAAGCTTTCCCCCTTTGCGAAAAAGTTCAAAACTATCACACATCCTGGGGAGGTATCGCATAATTGTCTGATTATTACTTCTTTTTTATCTGATGCCCAGTTACTTCTTTTGTGACTATCTTGATGTCCGTGCAGAGTTGCATTTGGAAATTAATGTTGGAGTTTTAAATCAAATAAATGTTTTCGTAGCTGCACTAACCACCATCAGTTAGCTTGTAGAAATGTAAACATATTTTGTTTAGTTTTATAAGCAACTACTAACTCAATTAAGTGTTATTGGATGAGTAGTGGTGAATTACTAACTAGATAATGCAATTTATTCCTTGGCGTGGAACTTAAACAAACCCCTATCAGGTTTATCTTAGGTAATAAGTTGAGATGGATTTTTGACTACTCAGGATGTAATCAGGTTCCATTATTGTCAATTCCACTGGCTGATTTTTCCCAGATTATTTTATTTGTGCTTTGCCTTTTGAAATATCATTAAATATTCCTATTTGTAGTTTTAGCTATCAATATTATCATTGTAGGGAGTGCAAATTCTCATGAATTATTGATGCTAAATATTTTACAGGTGAACAGAATAAGGGAACTCCCTCAATGTAGTAAGAGAATTGCGACACATACTAACAGTCCTGATGCATATCTTTTGTGTTATTTTATTAATTCCATTGCATTGTTCAGTACATTAATGAGACAATGGATTTGATATCATGAGTGAGCTTTTAAAGGATTGTTGTATGTAATTATTTGGGATGTTGAAGCACAGCCTGATTGCATTGCTGGTCGTTGTGTCAAAGAACCTCATCCAAATTTGGTTTGTTATTTCTACTGATACTCTCTCTCTCTCTCTCTCTCTCTCTCTCTCTCTCTCTGTGTGTGTGCAAGATGGGGGGTTATTTCAGAAAATTTAGGGAGAGGGCTGTCTATGTTGATGAGAGAGCTGTCTATGTCTACTTAAAAAGATCATGATAAAAGGGGAAAACCATTGCATCTAAAAACATTTGTCTGAGTGGAAGCAATTTGAGAGAATGATTCATTATTTGAATGATTCATCTACACATTATTGCTATTCATTAGCTAGTTTTTTTGTTGCAGATTTTGACGGTGCATCAAGATGATGCGGAGTATGCTCTTGCCATGTGCTTGTTAGAACCCCTTGTACATTTATTTCAACCGAGGTTATTATTGTGTAGTGAGGGACACGTCAGTTATCTTGTGGAGCATACATGATCATGTATTTGTTCTAGTAGAGGCTTCATCTGATCAATCTCCTGGGATGTCTCCAAAGAGTGATGATGTCTAGTCCACTAAGGCATGTTTTGAGATGTATCCACACAGTCTAGCTGTTGGACCACGAGGTATATTCCAAAGGGCATAAAGACACTATTGAAGATGTGCAGTTCTGCCCTTCTAGGATATAAAGGAAGTATCCTACTATTTACATGATATATCATGCTCACATAAGGATAGGCGAACCGTATCAAGCTGTTTTGGAACTAATAAGGTTTGATTGTTTAGTTTAGGACAGGAGCTGAACTGACCCCAAATCGTACCAAATCACTCCATATCGTGACAAATTGAGCCCTGTACCAACTGACTATAAGGTAGTTTATGGGTTGGGGCCCTTTGGCTCACTTGACCATACGCTATTGGTACCAATCCAGTATTGAAATAGTATCAGTTCTTGGTATAGTGAATGTTGTACTCATATATATATATATATATATATATATATATACCCATTGTCTTTGATGCAATATTTTTTTAAATAGTATTTTGTGTCCTAAAAATTTGTGCCCAAATCTTTTTGGCCCTTTTTCTTTCTTATTTTCCCTTTTTTGGGTGAAATACAATATCTTTTAGAGATGATGTTCTACTTCTGACATTTTTTTTATTGTGCTACAGCCCTCAAGAATTTTGCAATGCAGGTGATGATTCTTGTGTCATTTTAGGGGATGCTCGTGTTGGTACCAGTCCTATCACAAAGGTATAATTTTTTTTAATCTTTTTTTTAGGGGGGGGGGGGGACCTTCACATGTCTTGCAGCCTGAACTGAATCTTATTTTATTCCACGGGATGAATGTCACATAATTGGCTATTAGTTACTGATTGGCTGAAATTTTTTGATGAATGACACATGATTAGCTATTAATTACTGATTAGCTGAAATTTTCTCCAGAAAGCGTTAATTTGTTAAAGTTGCTTGGAGATATTGTCTTTACCCCTGAAACATGTTGAGTATACCATTTAGGATATCCACTGTATTTGCTGATACAACTTGATGGTTGCTTTTTCTTTCTTCACAAGGACAGTAGTTGCTCTCCAGCTTTCAGCTAATCAATTCCTGCTAGAAGTTAAAATGATACATCTGACTGCTAAAAGTTAAGTGCCTTTATATCCTTAGTTCCATAGGATAAAATTAAATTTTACATCTTCTAACGTAAACAGTCTTGTAGCTAATATCTTCCCCTGTTCCTCCTTTCCCCCCCTCCTTTTATGTTTTTCCCTCCTAATCATCATTAGAAAAATTGAACTGAAGTGCCATTTAAGAGAGATTTGGATAACTTGCAGTGACATTCCTAGGCTTGGTTGGTCAATTTGAATAAACCATAATGCTGGTGGAAAATAGTTAGGACAAGATGGTGACTTTTGCTTTTGTTTCTTGAAATTGACGTGTGATAGGTATTTGTGATGAATTCATGCTAAACATACTCAAATCCAACTAAAATTTGGACCTTCTAGTCAACTTTAAATTTCAAAGTTTTACTTATTTTTTTGGTTTGAATTTCAATCCATTTGTGCATAAATTGAGCCAACTAAGAGATAGGCAAAAGTAATCATGCTTAAAGGTTTATATGAAACCTATAAAAAATTTCTAAGGTACATACCATTCTCATGCCTTGCCCAAACCCCTTGAAATCAATGGGTGGGTGGCCCACTCTCTTTTACCACTAGTTGAGAGAGAAAGCAAAGTTGAAGGAACTGGGTTTTTAATATTGGGGTTTGGTACAGGCCTTTGCATATATAATTTTATCGAAGATAAAAATAGGTTATATCAGGGATTTGTGCATGATTGCCCATGTCATGTACATCAAAACGTGAGCCTGTGTTAGTTGGATAAATAAAATATTTTAAATAGAACAGATAGGTTCCACGTTAGTTAATTTAAATATTTTATAATAATATAAGTTTAATTGAAAATTTAAGTACAAATTCTTTTTTTGAATTTTTTAAGAAATTTTGTGAATAACCAAATGCTTATGAAGATGCCATAAAATTTATTAGTTGGTAGAATAAAAAAAACTTGACTTAGGAGACTTCTTAAATACTAGGTCCACATTTTGTTCCCAAATAATTTTAATTAAAACATTTAAATCACTGCACATAAGGTATTTAGTTCTTCTTAACCAGGTAAGTTATTGGACAAAAATTATTTGATTCCTCTCACTGAATAGTTTTGAACTGCCTAAAGATAAGGGCACAAAAGTTACGCACTTCCTTTTTTATCTTTGTATGGAAGGTGGTCATAAACAAATAAGTTTACTAGAAATTGACATTAGAGAAGAAAAACATCCCTTGATCATGTTTACATGTAAACAAATTAGAATTCTATCCATGATATGACTGTAATACTATTTATAAAGTTCAAGCCATTTTTCTCTACTTGTTGATGGGGATATTTTGGACATTATCTTTTTTTTATCAAATTGATATTTCATGTGGATTATCAACTATTGTATATGCTGCAGTCATGGGTTGGCATTATCCACATATTATACCATGTTGTATTAACATACAACAGTTGCTAGGGCTAAAAGGTGTGTGTCCTATGCTAAGATAGCTAGGAAATTGTGGTCTTTTTACAACTAAACTACATCTAATTGAAAGAAGAATACTTAAAATGCTAATGATCTTAACTACATCTAAACTCATAAAAAATATTTAGCAGCCAAAACGGAAATTAATGATGTGTGCTTATTGCTGATAATAAGTTATAAACATGCATGAAGCAACATGGAGAATGGAAGGAGATATGCCTAATTTTGGACTGAAATCCTGCTTCCTTTAGCTCAATCTTTTGGAAAAAGAGGAAGATTTTACATTTCCAAAAAAAGAGAGGGAGAGGATGAGAGCTCATAGGAGACTTTCAACCTCCCTCTCTCTTTTAAGTGACCCCATATAAAGCCCAGACTGACTTGAATTGTTTGGTTTGGCATGGTCTAGGCTAATTCAGTTTGAACCATCCCGAGTTGCCCTTCATCCTGAATCGCAGAGCCAAACCATCTTAATTTTGGGCTAATTCGGTTCAGCCCAAACCATCCTGTTTAGGATGATTTAGCTAACTATGTGGTTATCAGCAGTTCTCTTCTGAAATTGCCCTTTATCCTTCATTCATTATGAGATGGCTTGTTTGTCTAAAGATATTAGCTTAAAGCTGTTCCCTTTTCTAATGTCCTCGGTAGAGGTGATGCCAAACTAGCTTATTGAAACACCGTGTGGTTCCAAACAAATGATTGGATTTTGGAGCATTTTATGATCATTTGAAATGATCTGGTGCTCCTATTTCTTTAGTCATCTAGATTTTTCCTAAAGACATGTACGAGTCTCATGATCATTTATCTCAAAGGGCACCTACCTAGATGTTTTATAGTATATAATAAGCAAATGAGGATTGAATAATTGCACTGAACAATATCTGTCCTGCAATGTTTTCTTCTATTCTTTGTTTGATGTGTTATTATCAAGTAATGCAAGGACTATTTAACCTGGTGAATGGATGAATCATGTTATAATTAGCCAGTAGTGGGATCAACTATTTTGTCCAATCTCTCATGAAATCTTTTTCCCCTTAACTTGTGGTTATCTATTGTAATCATTTTTCATCTTAGAGAAGCTTCTTGTTTTGAAGCTTTTATTAAATCTCTTCTTTCTAGAATTTTGATTGAGGTTAATCAATTTAGTCTATAATGGCTAGAGGGGTGCAGGAGTGAATCTGGGTTGTGGAGATTTGGTAGCTTGATTTTAGTTTAGAACAGATTTGGTAGCTTGTTTTAGTTCTTTGTTCTGATCGACTGTATGTTTTGGGCCTTAAGCTGATGAAAAAGAGGGCAGCCAAAGTAAAGGGAAACAAGTTGTTATTAGCATTCCTTTTTATGATAGCAGTAGTTTCTATGGAGGACCATTATGGTGTCATGTTTTGAGCAAGCCTTTGGTTTGCTAGATTGATCCATCTCAGCCTATTGACCATCTAGTAGTTTAATCTTTTTCATGTGTTTCTTCCACTTGTACATATTCATTTTTGTTGAGTTTTATCTGCAGATTTTGTTCTTCCTCTTATCTCCTTTCTTTGCCATTATTTTTTAATAGTTTGTTTGGCACCATCACTTCATATTTGAATGTGTTTCCATATTTACCTTGCAAAATAGGTTCTAATGTGTCAGACATTGACTTCAGCCACATAGTAATTACCTGTATTAAATAACATACATCTTAGCTAAGTTATTTTGTTCCAGGATGGAAAAGAGGGCGAACATATTACAAGGAGCACACCTAATTCAGCACCCGGTGCTTTCTTTCGACCTGCAGGGCACAGGTATGTAGCATCTATTGTATATGTAGGAGTTAAGTACAAGTTATGATTTGGCCTTCTATTTGTTGTTTTGAAATATTGGCTCTTTACATTATTAGGCATTTCAGGTTTTCGGCCCTTGGGTCCAGAGATTGTAGCCAGTTTTTGTTTGCTATTGTTTTGTTTTGTTCAATTGTGCAGAATTTTCTGCATGTGCATGGATTTCTATGGGAATAGCATCAACTAATTCTTTCTTCATTTTTATTATCCACAATGATAAAGCAAGAAGTATGCCGGATTGGAATGGTATGGCTTGGCAAGGGGTTTGCCTCTTAGATATCTTGATCTTTGGATAAGGCTTGAGTAGCACTAGTTTGACATGGATGTGTCAATGCAATTTGTCTACAAGATTAATGCATTAGGTGCTTTTGTATGGTATGGGCCCCACTGGGCACGTTATATCAGTTTCATACATTTGAAGTCCAAACACCGATGCATTTCCCTCATAAATAATTTTGGTCTAGATTTGCATCAATTTAGCATTCCACATGGTTGTATCGATGCTTTGGGAAACAACCATGTTGACAATCATGGTAATCTCCCATATGGTGGGAAGATTGTAGTGAAGGTGGCACTAATGTGTAGTATAATGAGATACTCAAACTCTAGGTGCCGAAGGCCTTTTTTATAAAGGATTTCTGAAGGATCTTGTAGAATGGAAATGTTTAATCATTTTGGTTAAAGATCGTGGACTCGGAGATCAGCCATCACGAAGGCATCTATAAGCTCAGCCGTGTAGATGGACCTCCTCTTATTTTCCCCCCCCTCTTTTTATAACATTTTTAGAGTCACCCAAATTCAAATTACCCTGGCCCCAAGTCATGGAGATTCACTACCTATTACTCAAAACTCATAGACGCTCAGGGATTAGATGTTCTTTTTCTTTTTTCTTTTAACTTCTTATACAAGAAGATGCATTTGTTGAAACATTATTCAGTATGGTTCCCATGGCATGTTCAATTTATGACATTTGACTCCCATCAAGCTTGTCTTTCCTTATGTTGACCATTTGACCGAAGCAAGTGGATGATTTGCCACATTGGAGGCTACTTGAGTCATGCATTTACACATCCCAATAGCATTGTCCTTTTGATGAACATTATCAGAACCATGTATGCTACAACTGTTGTATATTTAACTACAATCTAAAGTTGAAATTTATTAGGAAAGTTGGATTTAAATGAAAAATAAGCCTTTTTTTTTTTTTTGCAAAATTGGCTGTAGTTGGCATTATTGGATTGTGATTTGGTAGAATGATGTATGAACGTCTTTTTTTTTTTGCATATCATTTCTTCCCAAAATTTTGTTTGATTGGCAACAGCAGCCATTTCAGCATTGAATCTTATTTTCATTCTTTCTTTTAAGTTGACTTTTGGTGTTAGTTTTTATTATCACATCTTGAGTATGCCTAGAGGTTCTATTATCCGTATAGGTTTAGAATTTTAAAAACATCTTGAAGTTGTTCAGAAATCTCTTTCTTTTATATATATTTAAAAAAAAATTCATGTGGAATTTGGATTTTGCTTACAGTGTTAGAAAATTGATTGTCTTCTGGAAAGTCCTTAGTTTAAATAAAAAAATCTGTGTGTAGTCTGATCAATGTGTACACACTACTGTTGGATAATGAGAATGCATGCAAGTTTTAATTGAATTGCTGATTCTTTACTCCTATGAATGATGCCGTTGTTCAAACATAAGGCTTGTGACCCCTTGGTATGAGGCTTAGATTCATAATGATGTGAAATTGTGAATCCTTGTGGTAACATTCTTTGTGCATTCATTTATTTCTTTTGATTTTTTGCATTACATTGTTTTCCTTGTTCAAAGGTTTTCTTCATTTTCCTCCAATTGTTATCTGGGACTAAAATCCATCGATTTCAATACCCCTTTTATCTGCTATATGTTCCTGCATATTTTTTTGACAGCCTAATCAATCTTTGTAGTTCACAAATAGTCAAATCCAAGGATTCTTATAATGATGGTATCTGTGTGTTTTGCTGAAATTGTACCATCTGATGAGAGGATTGTATTTGACAATCCTGGGACACCAGTTTTCTCATGAACTGGATGTCTTGGCTGTTCTGGATGGTACCAATCAAGACCAGTCAAGTCACCCAGTACTACTAGCTTAGGACAGGTGAGTCCTGCTTTTAGAATAAGAGAGTCTACAAGTTTTCTCTTTTGTCCTACTGGTTTAGTTACTAGAGGCAGCTCAGATAGGAGAAACAGAGAGACCCATATCTGGCCTCCCCTCACTCAGATCTGACCTCCTCTACATGGAGTCTTGATGCATCCAATGAGGTCATCCACCCTCCCATTTTTGTCATTTATCTGTCTGAAAATAAAAAAAGGAAATTTATGTCAAAACTTTTCATTTGGCATCTATAACACTTTATTTAGATTTCATTTTATTTTTATAAGATTACGTTATTTTCAGAATAAATGAATTATTAAAAATAATATAAAAATAATTTTTGGACAATAATTAGTAGCATGTTTGCACCATTGGTATGTTTAATTCAGAAGGTTTTTTAGGAATAAGCAATAATTTAGATGTTATTCTCCTAGAAAATGAAGAATTTATTGAGATGCTATGTTCATGTGCAAGAGAAAATTAGCGCAAAAAAAATATTAATCTGGATACAGGTGATAAGGAAGCCAATGAGGAAGCTCATGATGATGATGTAAACATTAAAGGCCTCTCTCGGCCTCTAATTTTGGCTGAGGAACCAACCTCAAACATTGTTTCTATCGACCCAATAAGTGCCTAGGACTGCCACGTGACCCACTAACCCATTCTTCGGTAAGACTACGGGCGGTTACTGTTATTTACGGCGCACGTCTAGCGGTTATGCGGCCACCTACCCCTTATAGGCTTACAGCGCTGATCCTAGCTGATGACGTGATTCAACGACCATCCCCGAAAGGTAAAAAGGACCTCTGAACAGGTATAATAACTTTCACTCATAACGAGAAAGGGAATTCATTCTGAACTATTCATCTTTAGTGTTGTTCTTCAGACCACTAACTAGAGCGTCGGAGGGTCTTCGTCGGAACCACTGGCTTGGGACTTTTGTTGCAGGTCTCCGGCTAAAGGAAGCGGTCCTGCCATCTTCTCGAAGGCCCACAGAGTTCTTTTCTAGCTTGACGCTCTCTGGAAGTGATTTGGCAGCAACAGATTGGCGCGCTAGGTAGAGGACGCAAGCGTCGACTGTAGCACGTTTATTCGATGTATCTGCAACCCTTCAACCCCTGCAAGGAAGAAGATGGTGATCACATGTGCACAGGAGGCCTCTACTAGTCAGGCTGGAGGGCACCCCTCGTGGGCTGAGCAGTCGGAGACTGACCTCTCTGCTTTGCCCCCCCATACGGCCGTAGTTTAGCCAAGCTGATCGGCTCGACGCACTGACCCAGCAAGTTCAGGATCTGATAGTGGTGGTTCGGGGGCTGCAGGAGCAGTGCTCCACCATTATGCCATTGCCACCTCAGCTCCCTCCGCCCCACGCGGAGGGTCATGGAGTCAGCAGTCTCATTGTGGCAAGACTCCTTCGGAGACCTTTCATCGTGCATCTCTGGAGTCTCATCGCCAGGATACCTCCAAACGGTCGCGATCTCCTTCTCATCGCTCTGATCGCCTCCCCAAGTGTCGAAGTGGGAAGGAGCCTAAGCAGGTGCATCCTCTTCACCGGCGACCTTCCTTCTCGTCTTCTGAATCTTCGAGGGGATATTCTGTTGACAAACGGATTGCTCGTTGGGCCAAGCTGTGGTTGGACGAGTATCATCTGCGGTTAGAGAAGCTCAGCTGCAGAATTACCAATCCTTACGGAGCGGAATATGACCATTACAGAGCGGAATACGACCATTACCAACAAGGGAGTCGGGGAGATTCGCGGGGAGCGGAACCTAGTACCCCTCTATTACCACACCATGCCTAGTCCTCACGAGGTGACTGCTCCATCGGTGCCTGAGCCACTTGATCCTAGAGACTCCAAGAGGAGAGGAGATCCAGGTGAAAGTTTGCTGACTTTCTCGCTGGGGGAGGATCCAACGAAGACAATTCGATTCGGAACGTTTCTTCTTTTCGAAGTGAGGGATTGGCTACTTGTCTTTTTGCGGGCCAATGTGGACGTCTTCGCTTGGTCAGCCTTGGATATACCAGGAGCGCCGCTTGAAGTCATCACCCATAAACTAAGCTCGACCCAAGGAGTCGACCTGTTTGGTAAAAGAAGAGTTTTGCTCCCGAGAGGCAAAGAGCCGTGGACGAGTAAGTCAGTAAATTGATCGCAGTGGGTCATATACGCGAGGCATATTACCAAGTTTGGTTAGCCAACATGGTCATGGTTCGCAAGGCCAACGGAAGCTGGAGGATGTGCGTTGATTTCATCGACCTAAACAAGGCTTGCCCCAAGGACAGCTTCCCACTGCCCAGGATCGATCAGCTGGTGGATGCCACGTCGGGCCATGAAACCCTTAGCTACATGGACGCCTTTTCAGGGTACAATCGGATAAGGATGGATCTGGCCGACGAGGAGGCCACTTCTTTCGTGACCGAGAAGCGCATCTATTGCTACAAGATCATGCCTTTCGGGTTGAAGAATGCGGGGGCTACATACCAGAGGTTGATGAATAAGGTCTTTGAAGACCAAATCGAGCGCAATATGGAGGTGTATGTGGACGACATGTTAACAAAAAGCATTCGTGCCGATGACCATGTTGCTGACCTTTTAGAAACCTTCGACAACCTTCATCGATACCGGATGAAATTGAACCCACGAAAGTGCGCCTTTGGAGCCGCAGCGGGCAAATTCATGGGATTTATGGTGACACAGGGGAATTGAGGCAAACCTCGAGAAGATCAAGGCCATCCTCTGGACATGAGACCATCCAATAACAAGAAAGAAGTGCAACGACTCATAGGAAGGATAGCAGCCTTGAGCCGTTTTTTGGCAAGGTTAGCAGAAAGGTGTCTACCTTTCTTTAAAGCCTTGCGCAAAGTTGATAGCTTTGACTAGACGGAGTGTCAAGAGGCGTTCGAGGGATTGAAGGAGTTCTTGTCCACCCCACCTTTGCTATCCAAGCCAAGGGGAGAACTCTTCCTTTACCTCGCTTAATCCCTTGAAGCGGTGAGTTCTGTGCTCGTCCGCATCGATGCAGATAAGACGCAGAGGCCAGTCTGCTATACAAGCAAAGTGCTTCACGACACAGAAGTCAGGTACTCTAATACCAAAAAAATTATCTTTGCACTAATCATCTCTGCTCAGCGTCTCATACCATATTTTCAAGCATATCCGATTGTGGTAGTCATGGATCAACCCCTTAGGGCAATTCTCTCCTGTCTTGATACCTTCGGTCGACTGGCGAAGTGGGCAGTCAAGCTGGGGGAATTCGACCTATCGTTTCAATCCAGGTCGGCGATGAAGTCCCAGATCTTGGTGGATTTCCTGGTTAAATGCACTTGGGCAGAGGAGCGACTAGAGGAACCTCATGCAAACCCCTCGGACATTACCATCGGGGGAGGAGGGGAGGACTGGATCCTCCACATAGATGGAGCATCAAACTCTCAAGGTAGTGGGGCAGGCCTCATCCTAGCAAGTTCGGATGGCATTGTGACCGAGTATGCCCTCCGTTTCCTCTTCTTGGCCATAAACAACCAAGCTGAGTATGAAGCTTTGCTATCAGGAATGAGGCTGACATGGAAGCTCGGGGCAAAGTGCCTCAGAGTCTTCATCGACTCCCAGCTCGTCTTTGGCCAGATAAAGGGGGGAGTATGAGGCTCGAGATCCTACAATGTCTCGCTATTTGAGCATGGTGCAGTCATAAGCCACCCCCTTTACTCACTTCAGCGTTAGCTATATTCCCCAGAAGAAGAATGCCAAAGCCGATGTTTTGTTCTGATTGGCCACTTCGGCCAACGGGACCTTAGGGAGAACTTATGTGGAACATCTGGAAGCCCCAAGTATCGATGTGGTGGAAGAATCCTTACCAATTAACCAAGATCCTTCTTGGATGGACGCCTATGTCCAGTACCTTACCAACGACGTCCTCCTGGTCGATCCTGCTGAAGCAAAACTACTCAAGTGGCATGCATCTAAATTCCTTGTGCTTGACGGACAACTATATCGAAGCCTTTTCTCAGCCCCTCCTCAAGTGTGTTGGTCTGATTACATCCTCCGTGAGATCCATAAGGGTATTTATGGGAATCACTTGGGGGGTAAGGCACTATCACACAAGGCCTTACGCCAAGGATATTATTGGCCTACCATGCGAGGAGATGCGGCCAAGTTGGTTCGGAAGTGTGATAGCTGCTAGCGGCACGCCAACATCCAACGGCTGCCAACCTCTTAACTGAGCCCCTTGTTGGCTCAATGGCTCTTCACCCAATGGGGGATGGATATTTTGGGGCCATTCCCTCTAGCCTCTGGTCAGAGAAAGTTTCTGCTCATTGCCATCGACCATTTCACCAAGTGGGTAGAGGCCGAAGCACTCACCAAAATCACCAAAGCCAAGGTGAGGACTTTCTTTTAGAAGTCTGTTATTTATCGATTCGGGCTGCCTTACACCCTTGTTACCGACAATGCTCGACAATTCGACAATGCTCCCTTTCGAGAGTTTTGTACCGAACTGGGCATATGCCAGAAGTTCACCTCTGTCGGTCACCCTCAGTCAAATAGAGCGGCCGAAGTGATAAATCATACCATCCTTCAAGGGCTCAGAACACGCCTGGATGATTTTAAAGGAAGATGGGTGGAGGAGCTCTCAAACGTGCTGTGGGCATATCACACGACGCAACGGATCCCCACGAGAGAAACTCCCTTTGACTTGGTGTTCAGGTTGGAGGCCGTCATCTAGAGATTGGCATTTCTAGTCCCCAGATACAATCATATGATGAGAAGAACAATCCAAGCCAGCTGCGAGCCAACCTTGACCTTGTTGAGGAGGCCCGTGCTCGAGCACGAATCAAGATGACTACTTATCGCCAAAGAGTTGCAAAATATTACAACACCCGAGTTCGCCCCAGAATATTCCTCCTTGGAGACTTGGTCCTCAGGCGAGTAGAAGTCTCCAAACCCACTGAAGGAGGCAAATTGCCACTCAATTGGGAAGGACCTTATCGGGTCACGGACGCACTTCATCGCGGGGCATATCGGATCAAAGGGCTGGATGGGAAGCCACTCCCTCGCACTTGAAATGCGAACAATTTTCGTCGGTATTATTAGTAATGTAGACTGACATCATAGACTTGAACATTAATGTCTATTAAAATAACATTTACCTCTTTTCATTAACAAGTGTCCTCGAGCAATCTTGTTTTTTTCACTCAAGCCCGATCCCGCGTTGGCACTCAAGCCCGACCCCGTGTCGGCACTCTAGCCCGATCCTGCGTTGGCACTCAAGCCTAGTCGGTTTCCAAATTCAATTTCCAAGTCGACTTCTGTCTCGACTTTGATCTTGCTGTCTGCTCCGAATCTCTCCGAATCTCAACTTCGGTCTCGGCTTCGAACTTGATGTCTGCTCCGAATCTCAACTTCGGTCTCGACTTCGATTGTCTTAGCTACAACCTAGGTCTATTCTGGCCACACTATCTCAGCCTCAGCTTTGGTTTCGACTCCTAACCCAGGCCTACGTTCTTGGTCTCGGCCTACGCTTTGGGATGAGCCCGCCCTAGCTACTACGAAAACAAACAGTGAAGCGCAGCAAATTGACTTTAATGTGAATACTTAAGTTTACAAAATTGCCGACTCTAGTCGGACTTCGGTACAAGAAAAAATTAAAGAGCAAAAAGAGAAGATATTTATGGCTCGGCCGATGCTGGTTTGCTATTGGAGGAAGGGTGTGCCACTGGTATCTCCTCCGTTACTTCATCTGGCTCCAGGTCATCGAGTCCTTCAAGACTGTAGACTCTTCCTACTTTGACTTTACAATCCTTGAAGCCTGCATTGTAAGCAAAGGCGGAAGCCTTAGCCAGCTCCTCGCCGAAGTCAGCGGACTTCCGGAAGGTCTCTATGGCCTCGGTGGCCTTCTTTTTTGCCGCAATGGCCTTCTCTTCGGCAGCTGTCATAGCTGCCCTCATCTCAACAATTTGAGCGTCGGAGCGGTGGGCGATCTCAGCATTTTCCACCATTTCCTCGGCCTCTTTTATTTCAATGTTGGTGGAGTGCAGTCGGTTCCTACATAAAAACAACTCCAACTCCGCCTTCTTTTGTCCTTCTTCGGCTGCCCGAGTGTTATTGAGCTCAAAGGCCACTCGGTGTTGGGCCTCCTCGAGCGCCTTTTTGCCTTTTTCGTCCGGGCCAGCTTCTCAGCGTGGACCGCCTCCAAGCCTTTGTCAGCCCTGGCCTGTTCCTCGGCCCTCTCAACCCGGGCCGCTAGGGCCGGGTCAGGGGCCGACGACACCTCTTCCGACAACACCATCGCTCGGAGGCTCCTCGGTCGTCGGCTCTATCGTTGGGGGCAGCTTCTAGGGCCGATCCTGTAACTGGTTCGATTGACCCCGCATTGGGTGCAACCGATTGTGGCGACGATGAAACTTCAGCCCCTGGCCCCTCCGGGGGCGTGTCGGTAGTAAGGTCGATGGCTACCTTCCGGTCCACCCGAGGCCTGTGCACCAAAGGAGTTGGGGACCGGGACGGAGTTGGCGACGGGGACCGTGGCCTCTTTTGCGATGCTTTGGCCTCTTCGACTCTTTCTCTGGCCCTTTCAGCCTCTTCCTCCCATGCATCCTTAGCTTTGGCCTTCTTCTCGACAGGGGCCCCATCTGCCTAGGCCACTCTTTTCCTGGTTGCCGCTTTTCTTATGGCCTGAACTGGCGGTATCATATCTGCACAAGTCAGAAAGGAATTAGTATAAAAGGGGGGGGGGGGGGGGGGGGGAAGGAGAGAAAAGCCGGTTGAAAGGAAGTCTGATTGCTCACCGCTACTCGGGATGAGGCCCGCTAGCGGAAGGTTCTCCTTGGCCAAGAGTTGGTTGCATCGAGGGACGTCGGTAGTTATAGCTGCCCGAACGCCTCTTGGTCTTTTGGGAGTATCGATGGATCTTTGTTCGGCTCGATATCTGGTGTCCCCCAAACTACCCTCATCCTCTCAACATGAGCAAAGAAAAACCTATCTTTCCACCCCTTAATGGATGTAGGAAGGTATAGTTTAAGGGTTCTGTTCGGTCTGGGGATAAAGGACCACCACCCCGATTGTTTACGAAGGGTGTAGAAGCATTGGAAGAGGGAGATCCTAGCTTCTATCCCATGGAGGTGAATGGAATTCGGAACTAACTACGTCGGTGCCAATGAGTATGTCCAAAAGGTTGAGGACAAAAGGATGAAGGGGTAGACGATGGCCGGCCTTGAAGAAAGTTTCGTATAGGCGGTTCTATTGGGACAAGTGGAAGTCACCCTATCTTCTGGAGTGGGGTGGAATAGACAGGCCGGCGGGGAGGCTGTACGTGGCCCTAAGGTTAGCTATGTCTTGGGCTGTCATGGTGGAGGCAGTCCCCTCAGGGGACTCACGGCGGAGGATGGGCCCGAGATGGCCGGATGGGGCCTAAAAGGGGCTCGACCCGCGACGGTCGGACGTCGCCCAACAAGGGCCCGCTCGGCAGTCGGGCGACTCCCGGTGGGAGATCGTCCGGCGGCTTGCCGCTGCTCTAGCGGAACCCTATCGATGGAAGAAGAGGACCAGCTTGGTGCTGGAGATGAGGAAGGTTGTGAAAGGTCGGGAGAATAGCCCCCAAAATCGAAAATGGAGCAAGAAAGGGAAGAATCAATGAAGGCAAGCAAGGTGAACTGAAAGCTGAAACTGAAAGCTGGGCTCGAGAAGAAGCAGATGAAGATGAACGGGCGCTCGGATGAGGGTTAGATTGAGAGGAAAGGGCAAAAGCAGTAGAAGCGAAAGACCAAGGTCATGGACGACCTCCCCTTTTTATAGCCTCGTCGTTTCAAATCATCCCGCATGCTCCAATTTGGCCACATGCTCGCCCACCACTGGAGGTCATTTTGACAACCATCGGTGCGCAGAACACGTGGGGCACCACCAATGATGGGACGGCGATGACCTCACCGCAATGATGATACCTACCTTTTCGCAGCTTCGTACCCGTAGAGAATCCCCTTGATCTCAACGGCAGAACGGTCAAAGTGGTGGCAGTGCAGCACCCGATGCTTCATCAAAGGAGCGTGGCCTTCGGGGATACATGCCCTTTCAGCAGCCGTTAGCGTACGAAGATCAGCCACCAGGTGATATATAACGCCCCTTTCGTTGGTGATAGTAGCCCACCCATCTCAGGAGTGGGGGCATCTAATGTGGCTGATCACGCTCCCAGGTGGTGGATTAACAATCTGCATGGTTCTCGGAGCTGAGTAATAATTTGGCAGCTCGCCTCGGCCTTGAGCCTCGCTTCGGTCTCGACCTTGGCTTTGAGCCTCGCCTCGGCCTCGACCTTGGCTTTGAGCCTCGCCTCGGCCTCGACATGCTCTCGGCCTCTAATTTTGGCTGAGGAACGAACCACAAACATTGTTCCCATCGACCTAATAAGTGCCTAGGACTGCCACGTGGCTCACTAACCCACTCTTCGCTAAGACTACGGCCGGTTACCGTTATTTACGGTGCACGTCTAGCGGTTATGTGCCCACTTACCACTTACAACGTCGATTCTAGTGGACGACGTAATTCAACGGTCATCCCCGAAGGGTAAGAGGGACCTTCGAACAGGTATAAGAACCTTCACTCATAACGAGGAAGGTAATTCATTCTGAACTATTCACCTTTAGTGCTGTTCTTCAGACCACTAACTAGAGCGTCGGAGGGTCCTCGCCGGAACCATAGGTCCGAAACTTTTGTTGCAGGTCTCCGTCTAAAGGGAGCGGTCCTGTCATCTTCTCGAAGGCCCACAGAGTTCTTTTCCTACCCGACGCTCTCTGGAAGTGATTTGGCCATTCAAATAGACTCTAAGCATGTGTTTCATTGTAAAATTAATATAAAGAGAAAAGTTATTTAAATTTTGTAAAAAATGACAGACTTATTATTCCTATAAAATAGGATTGTGCATTCCACTAAGTTATTGGATGTGGGCTAGTTTTAGGTATACACTTGAACTTATGCCCTTATTTAAGGACCTTAAAACCAAGATCCATTATATTAAGAACTGGTGTTGTTTTGATATCGGACTTGTGCTGTTTAGTATAGAGCATATTGTACGAAACTAATTGCATATTAGTCAGATGAACTAAGAGGTCTATAAACTACCTCGTATCGAGCCGAATTGGATGGTTCGTAACGATACAATTCATCTTGTACAAGATGGTACAATATGAAACCAAACCATTAACCTGTATTGATTTGATATGGTTTGCTCCAAACCACTTAGTTTAGTACAGTTCAACCATCCTTAAAATTTATAAAATATTCATGAAAAAATAAAAAGAATAAAGCAAGAATTTTGAGAAAAAATCTATTTAAAAGTCTTGAAGGGCCTATTTAAAAGGCTAAAAGGATATTAAAAATCAATAAAATAGAAAAAAAAGCTTAAAATAACCCATGAGGGGTGGAATGTAAAGTAAAGAGACCCCTTCTCGATGTTAAGATAGGTGTTTCCTAGTATGGTTTCGACTAGATCAAACTAGATCAAGATAGGTGTTGGTACCTAGTCTTGAATCCTTGGTCAAATATTAGATTTTCAAATAAATTCCAACATGCATTAGATATAAGTATTTATTTGTTGAACTCTTGAAAAATTTATGCAAAAAAATATCCCCATGCGCTTCCCTATGTCAATGTATCTTCATGTTTCTCCATATATTGGGTGATAAGACTGTCTAAAGAGCTATGAGAATAAATTATGTTGCCCAGATATAGCAACCCAATAGGGGTGAATTAGGTTTTTTAAAAATTAACTAGATTAATTAGCAAGTATGTGTAATTAAATTTTCTTCACAAATAAATTACGTGTAGTGCAGTGAAGATAATATGCAAGCAACACAATAAAGAGCACAACCAAACACAAGGGATTTATAGTGGTTCGGTGCCAATCTGCACCTACATCCACTTCCAAAAAAATACCTTGGGTATTTCACTATCACCACTAGCCTACTTAGCTAGCAAACTTATTTACAGGCACAAGCAATCAAGCCTTATACACTAGCTCTCCAAGCTAGTCTTATTGTTTACGGGTACAAGGGGACCTTACACTTTTCCTCCAAGCTAGTCTTCTTATTTATGGGTACAAAGAAATCTTACACACTTTCCCTCCAAGCTAGTATTTTTGTTTACGGGTACAATTGGACCTTATATACTAACCCTCCAAGCTAGTCTTCTTATTTATGGGTGCAAGGGGACCTTACACTCTAGCCTTCCAGGCTAGCACACATGTTTACGGGCACAAGCAGGTCTTATAAGATTAAGCACAAGTAATAGAATGTTTGATACAAGATGAACACTCACAAGATGAGAATACTTATCAAAATATTGAAGAACACTCACAAGATGCTTCTTCCTTTGAGCACACCGGAGCACCAATGAAGCCTTTGATTGAAGCTTGAATGCTCTTCAAGAAGGGATGTTGGAGCTTTTAATCACCATCGCAAGAATTAGAAGATAAATGAGCTCGAGTGGCTTTAAAACAATGAGTACAACACTTCAATACAAAGATTTTCAACAAGATTTTCACTTTATTTTTCACACTATTTTTCACTCTTTTTCTCTCTTCTATTTTTCTTCCCTCAAGAAATACTATTCATCTCCACTATTTATAACAAGAACATCAAGATATAGCCGTTATGAAATAGAGGTGGGAGTGAGAGAAGTCCCAACCGTGAAAATATTGGACAGAAAAAATTGGAGCAAAAGCCAGCAGCAAAACGTCCAAAAAAATCCAACGAAGACAGCATCACGATCCATAAAACCAGTAGGCCTAGAAAAGTAGCATGCCAATATATAAAAACTAACATTCCAAAATCCTCAAATCGGCAGCCCAATAACGCACGGAAATAATTTAGCATTAAGAAATCGGTATGCCAATTGATAAGTTTGCATGCCAATTATCAAGGATCGGCATTCCAATTTGGAGCAACAGGAAATCAGCCAGAGAGCATTGGAAAATTAGCATGCCAAATTGGAAAGTTGGCATTTCAAAATCCTTAAACTGGCAAGCTAGGAAAAAAGTTGGCATTCCAACTTTTGAAACCAGTAGCAACCAGCCGAATGACTCACAAAATTAGCATGCCAAAAAGCAAACATTAGCATGCCAAAAGCTGAAACCGGCATTCCAATTTTTAGAACAAGGGACCAATCGAATGGATCAAAGAAGGGACATGTCAACATATTAAGTGCCTGGGAGCCAGCCGTTACATGATAAAATATAGACAAGCTAAGCAAGCCAGCAAGCATCCGATTGAAGGCAAACCGAAGGCTTTTAAATCTCAATCGCCCAACACAAAATTTTTGTCATTCAATAAATATTTGAAAAATAGTTTTAGCACTTATTCAACTCCAAAAAAAAATATTCACGATATGTAAAGGTTAAATAAAATATTGTAGAATAAAGATTTTATTGCGGAGATTGTAAGAATGATTTGTAAAATAATTAAACCAGTTCAAGAATATGTAAATATAATTAAACTTGAAAGTCATTTTGACAAGTAATCTGTTCAAATATAAAACATATAAAAATCATCCAGTGATTACAAAATTCAAGATCATTGAATAATAATTTAATCATTCTAAACCTTTTGAAAACAATTTAAATTATAAAGCGCATCTATAGAATTAATACATTATCTTTCATTTTATCTTTGATTTGAAGTAACACCATCTTCTTGATGATTCATCTGAAATTTATTTAACTCAACCGCAAGATCATTAGTATCATACTTAATTATTTTGTAGTCATCAAAATCACTATAAGGCCAACAAACTGTCTTGATATCAAATCATCAGAGGATAATAGGCTTGTGCTGTCGTCTTAGGTGAGCCTATATTATGGTATGTATCTTATGATCTTATTTCATGTATAATGTTTTATCGTTATGATAATAGGAAGAGAATGTTAAAGTTAAATGATATTCTTCTTCAATTTCTTATGTTGCCTAGATGTAGCAACCCAAGGGGGGTGAATTGGGTTTCTTAAAAAAATAATTAATTAGCAAGTATATGCTTTTATATTTTCTTTCACAAATAAATAGTGCAGTGAAGTGAGACTAATATGCAAACAATCACATATAATATCACACACAAACACAACAATATTTAATATGGTTTGACGCTAAACCCAACACCTACGTCCACATCCCAAGAACATCCTGGGAATCCATTAAACACCACTAGCCTACCTAGCTAGCAAGCTTGTATTTGGGCATAAGCGAGTCTTACAAATACACCCAAAGGTAGGCCTCTACCCTCATACGTTTTACAATGGTGAAACACAAATCAAAGCACAATAAATGTAATGATTATACAAGATGCTCCTAATAAATGAGATATTCAACAAAAAGTACTTAACAACTTGAAGAGCTTAACACGAGATATTCTTTCTTTAAGAGCGCAGCAGCAATAATGAAGCTTTTATGGAAGCCTTGGATGCTCTTCAAAAAGGGTTGTTGGAGCTTTAACACTACGCCAAGAATTAGCAGTGAGGCTTTAAAACAATGAATGCAACTCTTCAATACACCTCTCTTTACAATATATTTTTCTCTTTTTTACAAGATTTTTTTTCATAATTTTCATCTGATATTTTTTTCACACTAAAAAACTATTCAACTAGCATATATATATATATATATATATATATATATATATATACATACATATATACATACATATATATACATACATACATACATACATATAACGAGAGAGAGCATGCAACACTTGAAAGCCTAACTCAGGAGTCCGGCTGTCCAAGGCACATGACCGGTTGACTAACTCTAGAGCCAGACTAAGGAACGAAATGAAAGTCCAACGCAAGTAATCAGTCTGCCAAGAGAACGAATTAGAAGCCCAATGCTAGAAGCTGGTCTCTTATATAATGTCACCAGGAAAGACTTGGAAGCCTAACTTTTGAAATCGGTAGGTGAATAGAAGCCGTTGGAAGCCTAATGCCCAAAACCAGTAGACCAATGCTTTGGTCAAGAGGTAGACAGGGAATCACACCGAAAGCCAACAAAAATTGGCAGCCCAACCTCAAATTCGATCGTCCAATGGAAAGAAAGGACTAGCAGGCCAACCATGAACCGTCTTCTAGAAAAAGTAGTAAGGCAAAAATTCAGAAGTCCAACAAAGCGACTCGGTCACCCGATTTCAAAGAAGCCAGGGAGAAACCAAAAAGCACAAAATATCGGTCGTCCAAGGCCAATATCCGGTCATCCATTATAAAGTCTCGGTCTTCCAATCCTTTGAACAAGAGGTGCCAGAGAGCATAATCGAAAGCCATTTGAAGCTGGTCAGCCGAATGAAGGCATTGGAAGCCTGATGCAAGGAGTCGGTTGGCCAAAGGAAGAAGTTGGAAGCCCATCTCAAGGAGCTAGACGCTTAACTCCAGAGAAGCCAAGGACACGATCGAAGCATATGTAAAATCGGTCAGCCGAAATAACTCTCCGATCGCCTGACATCCAAGTCGTGTGAAGCCAACAAGAGAGGAATCGAAGCCCATTAGGAGTCGGTCGGCCAGCCCAAGCTTTCGATCATCCAACTTTAGGTTCCGATCATCCAACATCAGAAGAAGAAATGGTTCTAAAGAGAAAACTTAATAGAATAATAGAATAATGATTGACATCGAAGATTGTTTGAATGATTTGTAAAATAATTAAATCCAGTTCAAGATAATGCAAATATAATTAATCCTGAAAGTTGTTTTAGCAAGTAAACCATTCATATATAAAGTATATAAAAACACATGAAACTATTTAGTGGTCACGAAATTCAAGTCCCTTGAAGAATAATTTAATCGCTCCAAACCTTTTGAAAATAATTTAAATTGGAAAGCACGAAGGTATGTTACCTTCATTACCTTTCATCTTGAATCACAATCTACCTTAGACTGAAGCAAGTGTATTTTTTTATGATGAGCAACCTGAAATAGATTAATTTTGACAAAGATATTTGTACAATACTTAATTGTTTTGTATTCATGAAAATCAATATGAGATCAACAATCTTTCCTTTTTTGATGATGATAAAACCATTAAGTATTCAACAAGAGATAAATAGTTTCAAATAAAAGCATTCCTTGTATTTTTGAAGAGTAAGACAATGCGTGCCAAAAATTTGTGTAGTGTGCCAAAACTCTGATTTTTAAAAATATATAGGCTATAATATTCAATAGATGTAATGCTTAGCTCCCTCTTTGGTTTTGAAACATTGAAGTTTTCAAAAGTAGAGTACATGTTTCAAATTCTTTCCAAAGTAGTGTATATTTCTATATTTTCAAAACATTGTAAGCATTTCATTTTTTTTAAATGGAATGTGAAAATGCACTTCAAATCATGAAATCAGAATGTATGCGTTCCATTTCTTCCCCTTTTTGTCATCAATCAAAAAGAAGGTGAAAGAATATGCAATTTTGACTTTTGACTTTTCTTCAAGAAATGAAATAACTATAGCAAATAATAACAATATAAAGATAAGCATAAAGTTTTCAACATCAAGCAGACAATATGTAGAGTGCTTGATTAAGTCAAAGGTCTTACAACCATACAATCCATATAATATAGAGGTCTTAATGTACAAGCCAATGAAAGTATTGGTCCTTAATAGTAAGTAGAAATTATACAAGCCAACAACAAAAATAAACATAATCATAGGTCCAAAAGCAGCATAACATCAATCAATAACTTCAAATCAAGAAGAAGAAGATCCACTATCACATTTAGAAGGATGAGATGAAGCTAGATGCGAAGCAGGTCAATGAAAAGGATCTTCATCCTACGGAGACAACTGAGAGACGAAACCCTGAATTTTCTAAGATAGGTTGTGGCAATTAGAAACAATCTTTGAAAGACTCAAGGCCAGATTGAGCTTTTTCAATATGCACACGGAAAGTAGCAATCTCAATACCTGCAATGCCGACACTATCCAACAGGGAATTCATATCATTTCTCAATTTAAAAATCTTGACAAAGATTTTATAATGTCCACCATCTTGTCATAATTGAATGCTTTTCCCTTAATCGCACTAACATTATGCTGTAAATTGCATAAACTCAATTTAATTTCATTCAGAGAAGCAAACATGGAAGAGATGTGGGGAACAATGGATGTTTCAGAAGAACATGAGCTGGTCCTAGATTCGCTAATAAAAACATCAGAAATCCTTTGAACTAGAGTGTTTATATCATCCGGGTCAATTTTAGCAATGATAGGATGACTTGATTGAGAAGGATTCTGGACATGAGGTGGATCAGGATTTGGATTAGCAGTAGGATTATTGACAAAGGAAGGATTGACATTAATGGAAGGAGTGGGGTCAATGGTCATAAGATCATTTACTTCAAACATATAAGAATAAGTAGTATAGGGGTCAACAAAACTATAAGATGAAGTAGGAAATTCTTGAGGTCCAGCAGAAAAATTATGAGGCATAGCAGATCCCTCCCCCTGAACAAGTGCAGAAGGGTCTTGCATCTTTCCTTTGTTTATAGTCCACTGGTCATCTACCTTAGTAATCCCCATACAAATCAAGGTATGCTCATTGCAGACATCAGTATGGCTAAGGTTAAAAACATTCTCACCTTTTACATTCACTCCAAAATGTGTAAAAACATGGTGAGAAGAAGGCTGCTCTAGGTCTAGTTAAAGCTTCTTTCATGGCATGGAGCATTAAGCTGGGTAGGTTTAAAGGAAATTTGTTCACTATATAAATATAATATTTAAGTTACGGTCATTTACAGAATCAAAACTGCCACTTCTAGGGGTAAGACAGCGAGAAATTATATTGTGCAACAACTTCATTTCTACATTCAAATCTTTAGCAAAAATACGATCAATATTGAAAGAATCCTCAATGCTAAGAATAATTTTCATTTTATACTTTTTACTTTCAAGAGTGTCTTCAAAATCTCCATTAGCAGGAATATTCAGAATTTCTCCTAATATATTTCATTAAGATAAATACTAACATCTTTAACAATTGAAATTACAATGCCATTACCAAAACTAATATTGTGATAAAAGATTTTCATAAGATTAGGATAAATGGAAAGGTTTGTCGTAAGCCAAAACTCTCAACCTTGAAATATCATCAAATCACCAAGGTCAAATCTTTATGTAGCTAGAAAATTAAAATAAACTAATCTACCAAATGTTACATATCTTCTAATCATGGACTGGAAACATGAAGAGTTGCACGCATTGATGCTGAGAAGATGTGCCACGTCCCCATTTTTATTTTTGGTGCCATGATGCAAGAACTTTAAGAGCAAGAAGATTGAAAATAAAATAAAGATGAAGAAGAGCTTGAAGTGGAAACTCACGGCTTGGAAGAAGAGATGAAGGGAATGAAGAAAGAAAGCAACCGGCCGTATAATCGTCCGGCCAAGATCCTAGAGTTGGATGCCCAATGATAAAAAGTTGGACATCCAATAAAAGAGAATTGGCCATCGAGCTCCATAATTGGATGACCAGTTTTAAGCTTTCGGTCTTTCACTCCCAAAAGTGGAAGCCCAATACTTTAAAATCGGTTGACCAGGGAATCATTCAGTGAGGAAATCAAAGATGAATTTCATTCTTTCATAGATCGGTTGAAACAATTCAAAATTGATCCAAGAAATATCTTAAAAATAGAAGATATGAAGATTAAGTAGTGAGGATTCATATGATATAAATTTCATGCAATGATATTATACATAAGATAGTATAAAAATTGAACAATCATGACAACTCACTAGGTAGTAGGGTCAAGCATACCAAGCTCTCTTCTAATTTTACAAAATTTTGATTCATCAAGAGGTTTTGTGAAAATATTAGTGAGCTGCAAATCAGTACATACATGTTCAAGCACAATATCATCATTATTAACATGATCTCTAATAAAATGATGCCTAATTTCTCTGTGTTTTGTTCTATAGTGTTGAATGGAATTCTTAGTTAGATTGATAGCACTAGTATTATCACATTTTATTGGAATGTTTAAGTTTAATGTCATAGTCTTCTAGTTGTTTAATCCATAAGATTTGAGCACAACAATTTTCAGTTGCATATATTCAGCCTTAGCTATAGACAATGCAACTGAAGTGTGCTTCTTGCTAAACCATAAGATTAAATTAACACCTAGAAATTGACAAATTTTACTAGTAGATTTTTTTCTAATTTATAGCATGTAAAGTTTAAATCAGTGTATCATATTAAGTTGATGCTAGATTGTTTATCATAATCTTAAGTTTATTGAACCACTCAAATATTTAACATCATTTTTACAATAACTTTCGTTCCCACCCGGTTTAAAAAACGTCTCCACACGCCTGATATGATATTTGTCAGCCACCACCATCTTGTGCATACAATCAGGGTTGATGGTTGGAACAAAAGGACGAGGGAAAAGTCTTTCTGTGCTGCCTTCGGTGCAGAAAATGCGTACCAGACATGCTCATTAGCCGCGTATTCGGATGAACATGTGTATGAAATGAATTATGATTTATTGAATCGTGGCATGTATGCTTGCATAAGCTCATGGCTAATAATCGATGGCCCAGCTCAATGGAAGGTTGATATTACAATACAACCGTCCATTACCACCTAGGCCCGAATCTCAAGGCAGCCATAGATGCAGCCCAGCATGTGGTTAGTGGGAAACAACCCAAAAGGAAAGCAAGGCAGCCACTGTGTGTAGGTCCAAGTAGCAGGAAAAAGCAAGTCTTGGCCTCGGACCTGGAATATCCCTGGCCTCGGACCTCATGTCCCCTTGGCCTCGGACCTGGAGTCCCCTCGACCTCGAACCTTATGTCCCCTTGGCCTTGGATCTCATGTCCCCTTGGCCTCGGACTTCATGTCCCCTCGACCTTGGACCTAGAGTCCCCTCGGCCTCAAACCTCATGTTCTCTCGGCTTCGGACCAGGCGTCTCCTCAGCCTCGAACCCGATATCATCCCGACCTCGGACCTCATGTCTCCTTGGCCTTGGACCTCAAGTCCCCTCTACCTTAAGCCGCCTGATACGACCACGTGGCCCACTATCCGTCTGCAGCTACGCTTGGCCCTTGCTCGTAACGGCGCACGCCTGATACAACTAGGCCCACCTGCCCTTTGTGGCGCTGCGCTTGGTAGGTGGCTGGCGGAGCAAGACACTTCTGACATGCTCAGTGTCGGTTGTGACCTGTCACTGTGGCCGTTTGTCCGGACAATGGCACTTTGAAATCAGCCACCTTCTGGAAGCGGAAAAAGGGACCCTCGAACATGTATAAAAATCTACCCTCACAACGAGGAAGGGATTTGAACTCAAGTTCTCTACCTGTCTTCCTGCTAGTTCTTTTATTCACTGTTCCCAAGTCGCTTACTTGAGCGTCGGAGGGTCCCCACAGATGCAACCGGTCTTCGGAGACTTTCTTGCAGGAGCTCTTCGAGGAGAAGGTTCTCCATTTTTCAACGTTGGAGGAACGTGACTTGGCGGCAACAATACCAATACAGAATTTCACATAAAAATTCCACTACTATCTGCTGCATAATCATGCCATACCGTTGGAGCAGAAAAGATCAGAAGATTATTCAAAATTGAACCTCTTTTTTTGGTCTACAAAAATTTAATTAAGATGCCTAAACAAGTTGTATATCATTGAGTTCTATTAAATAAATCTGAATAAATTTTTCTGGAACACAAGGTTCAGCAACATCACATATCTGTCAGTGGTGTCAGCATCTGTCAGTGGTGTCAGCATCAACTTGACAATTTGCTAGCTAACATTCATAATAATAGATTGATACAGTTAACAGGCACAAACGTGTACATGCATCCATGCAGATGGTATTTTTTTTATAAGAATTTTATTGTTTTTCCCTGTAATAGCCATTACAAGCCAGACCCGCAAAAATGAAACTAAATAGACAGAATATTTTGACCTAAGGCTAGGGTGATATCTGAAAGAAACCATGAAGTCAACTATTTGATCAGATTCATGGTGCTTACTAAGTAGTGATAATAGTTGTTCATTTTAGATCCTTTTTGAATACCATACTTAATCGATGGGACCAATTAGAAATCAAATGCAAGATCATAATATTTGAAGCCATATGTACGTACCTCTATTCTTACTTGAAATATGCAAGTCATCTCTTATTTTAAAACTGTACTTCAATAAGTTATTTTAACACTGAGATGATATGTTTCCCTTGATAAAATGAAATGTGAAAGGAAGAGTTCTTTTTCCCTTAATGTTTGATTGCAAAGTATACACTATGTATCTAAGAAACCTTAGCCTTATACAGTCTGTAATGAAATCTCAAAATATAATTAACCTATCACAAATCAGGATATTCAACTATAAAATCATAAACAACAGCTCCATCATGACCATATCGCACAGAAATAACAACTTTCAGCTACAGGATCAAATTGTTTCAGTAATTTTTCTTGGACCACAATATCCTAGCTTATCTAAGGCCCAAAATTATGGCTTGTAGTACATGCCTTAACTGCCGGAATAAGGAGTAGGTGCACGAGTCGATGCAGGTGCGAAGAAGTGGATATTTTAGTAAAGAAGTGCACTAGAAGCAAGTGCAGGTTTGAGACTCTGGAAAGATTCCGAGTCAGTGCTTTCCCCTAAGTAGAAAATTCTGGCTATAAGAAGTATATGCACTCTTTATAGCAAGCAAAATATGCTACCCATCAGCATGGCATCCTTATGTTTCAATAATGAGGTTTGGCATCATAGAGAGCAACATAATAGACTGATGTACATATTTCGGTAAATATAGAACAGTGTGCTTTGGGAGGAGAAAGCATCATCATCCACCATTTTTGATAATATGCATATATTCATGTGAATCTATGCAGTAAATGATGTCAACGTAGCATTTTTTGATCAGAATAGATGCATGGTTCCATTGTTCTATCCTTGTTGGATTATAGGATGAGCTGAGAACAGTCGACAATCACTGGTTGCATGCTAACAAATGACCACTAAATGATCATTGTTGACTGTCTTCATTATCCATGTATGGTTATGAAGCAGACAGAAAAGGTCAGAATAAAAGCACAAATGGGATAAATGATATTATATGGCGTACTTATATATGCTATCAAATGAAAATTATAAACCTTCCTTGAAGAAATTGTTTGCCTCAAAGCCGTTGATGTCCCTGGTCATCGAATGGGGACAAAGATGGCTGCTTCTTAGTTTCTCTTTTGCCCCCAATATGTGGTGTTCCTGACTCGTGAATCTCTCTTGCACCATCCTTGTCACGCCCTAGACCCAAAATTTTTGAGCTAGGGTGACAACCCGCCGCGTGCCGGGCACGCAAGGCGTCCCGAAACATGACACTGAGTTCAAGAAAAGCAACAACCTATATATCATTCAAGTCCTTGACTTTAATACAATCCATAACTAGAGATTTGGGCTACAAGCCCTACACATAAGCATTACTGGGGTTACATCAACATATGAATCCACTTTATTTTAAATAGAAGCTCCAACGAACCTATGGTTCCTTATACACCACAATAACATAGTCTGGGCATCAAGCCCTACACATAAATGCACTGGCGTAGCAATAAGACAAAATCTATATTTTATTTGAGTTGATGTCCATCACTCCAACATGTTATTCTCAAATCTCATGGTCCTGTAGCAAAAGCATTATAATATTTTTGTGAGATTACACTCAGTAAGTAAACCATGTTATGCAGTCCAATCATAGCATAGCAATCAATAAGCATAAATAATCTGCATGCATAAACATTTCACAAGTACTCAAACATGCAATGTAAGTAAACCCATCATTATTATATTATATCATATGTGTCCCACGGCCCTGCAATGCCCCATAACAAAGGAGAGCCGCGGCGGTACATATAAATATAATTTAATCATTTGCACTCATCATTATTGTATTATATCATAGCAAATTATCAGTGCATATAAAGCATTACACAAATACTCAAACATCATTGCTATATTATATCATATGTGTCCCACAGCCCTGCAATGCCCCATAACAAAGGAGAGTCGCGGCGGCACATATTGATATAATTCATTCTTTTGCATTCACAATCACTCCATTATGCAATGTAAGTATTATATCATGCGTGTCCCACGACCCTGCAATGCCTCATCTGAGCACATCCTCTAGATGTGTATGGCCATAGCAAAGGAGAACCGCGGCGGCACTTATGAATATAATACTAATCAATTGCATCCATAACCGTTCAATTATACTATATAGGTAAACCCACTGTTTATACTCTCACTGGTAACTGTAAATGTGACCCACGTTCCTGCAATATCTCAATAATGTACCAACAGGCATCCCCCCTACTGAAGTAGGGTCGAAATGCCATAATGTACCAACCGGTATCCCCCCTACTGAAGTAGGGTCGAAATACCATAATGTAACAACCGGTATCCCCCCTACTGAAGTAGGGTCGAAATACCATAATGTAACAACCGGTATCCCCCCTACTGAAGTAGGGTCGAAATACCATAATGTACCAACCGGTATCCCCCCTACTGAAGTAGAGTCAAAATACCATAATGTACCAACCGGTATCCCCCCTACTGAAGTAGGGTCGAAATACCATAATGTAACAACCGGTATCCCCCCTACTGAAGTAGGGTCGAAATACCATAATGTATCAACCGGTATCCCCCCTACTGAAGTAGGGTCGAAATACCATAATGTACCAACAAGTATCCCCCTACTGAAGTAGGGTCGAAATACCAGGGTATGACATGATAAAGGAGAGCCGCGGCGACACATAACAGTACCTCACATCACATCAATACATCAATACATCAATCATGTAGCAAAACAGTGGATTATACCTACTGAACAATTGCATGTAATATATCACATCAATTTCATAATAACTGCATCTCTCATGCGTAATACTGCATCTCTCATGCATAGCAACAGCATCTCTCATGCATAGCAACAGCATCTCACATGCATAATATAGCATCCACACATGAAATCATAGTATTCATCTACTTACACATTTAGCCAATAATAATTCATAATTTAACTACGCATATCCTGAAATAAATTATTTAATAAACTGATAACTGGCTTACTTACCTCAGTACGCAATCCAAAGGTATAAATCAGCTAGTCAAATGTCTGAGCACCTACAGGGTTATTTATACAATTAATTTATTAGTAACGAATATTAAAATGACCCTTAGGATTTCTACCCAGACTAGTTCACGGGCCCTACTTTGGGCTCGAATATCTCCCACTACACACACCCTATTGGGGAAGTAAAAATACCCCAAGAAACTAGAATTCGTCAAGATTCTAGCCATATAATTATTTTTCTAATCCCGGCCCGTTACGCAGCCCAAAAATCAGCCCAAACTACCTATGCTGCATGGCCCAAAAGGCCTGAACCGGCCGGCCCAGCCGGCCCGGTTCAGCCTTTTATCACCCTCCCGATCCCCTGTTTCACCAAACAGGGGACGGGCACATGGCCGGCGGCCGGGGCGCCGCCGGCCAAATTGAGGGCGGCTCGGCCGCCGGTGGCCGGGCCAGAGCCGGCCGCCGCCGCGGCCGGCCGCCAAATCCTTTCCCTCCCCCTCAATTTCTCACTCTCTCTAATTCCTCCGCGCGGCACGGAAGTGTGCCGGCAGCACGGCCGGCCACCATGGCCGGCCGGACCTCCACCGGACGCACGCCCGGCGTCGGTGGAGGCGGCAGTCCAAGTCTCGGGCCCGGCGAGGCGGCGAGCACGCAGCCGGGCCCGAACCAATCGGCGGAAGCCGGTTCGGCTTCCGCCACCGCACGAGAGGAGGGCCAATTGGCCCTCCCTCTCCTCTCTCTCTCCACCACCACCCCGCCGGACGCCTCCCCCGGCGCCGGCGGGGTCGCCGGCCAGGTATCAGGTCCGGCACGGCGGCGAGCACGCCGCCGGGCCTGAACCAAGGGGATCGGCCGGTTCCTCATCTCTCCCTCTCGCGATCTCTCTCTCTGTTTCTCTCACGCTGTCTCTCTCTCACGTTCTCTCTCTCTCTCTCCTGCTGACTCTTTCTCTCTCCTGCTAACTCTTTCTCTCTCTTTGTCTCTTCTCTGGTTCTCCTTCTCTCTCTCAGGCTCTCTCTCTCTCTCTCTGAGAGGCAGGGGATTACCTGATCGAAGCGGATGCCAGGATGATGGAGGGAGTCCCCCTCCATCATATAAATAGTCCCCTATGCAACGCTTCAGTTCATGGACTCGGAAACCCATCAGACACGACTCGGGAATCCAAGCGACATACAGAGAATTTAAATGTTAATAACACTAGGTGCACCCATCAGACACGACTCGGGAATCCAAGCGACATACAGAGAATTTAAATGTTATAATAACACTAGGTGCCACCCCAATTAAATACCACCCCAATTAAATACCGAGAGTTATCCTCCCTACAATTAAATTACCGGGGGTTTACATTCTCCCCCCCTTATAAGAATTTTGTCCTCGAAATTGATATAAATCCAAATTTTCCCTCTCATAATCAATTAAATTTCATAAAAAGTCACGGTCATCGATACATCATTGTCATAAGATACAAATGATTATGGGTTTTTCTTTCCCATATTCCTCCTTAGGCTCCCAATAGTCTCTCTCTCAGAATGATTATTCTACTGATCTTTGACATAAGGAATACCACACTATTTCAGAACTTGATTCTTACGGTCCATAATGTGCATAAGATGATCTTCATAGGTCAATTCTTTCTTAAGCTATCTTAAGCTAAATTGGTTCAAGTTATAACACATAACGGGGTTTGAAATATACTTCCTCTGTCATAAAGATATGAAACACGTTGAACACTACAAAGAGTAATGAAAGCAGTGTTAAGCTATAAGACACTTCCTTTATCTTGATCAAAGTTTCAAATGACCCAATGTTTTGTGGCTCAAGTCACCTCTAATACAAACCTCATAACCTCATTGGTTAGCAAAACTTCCAAATGATCTTTAACCTGAAATTTCAAACATAGCTTTTCTATTAACTTTGAGCTACAAAAACTACTTTAATTAATGATACTTTTCATAGTTGCTAAACAAGCTCAATCCAAAATTGTCGCTTTCACATCATCTCAATATGAAGGAAATCTATACCTCATATCGTAGACAATTGAAATGAATCCATTTAAATATTGGCTTGGTAATCGATAAATAAGTAATTTCATTAAGGTTAAGAACAATACCAAGCACCTCTTAAATCCATCACATAGGCTCACAGTATAACATCTAAAATCTTATTGGTTTCTGCAGTTGTCTATTACATGTATAATGTCTTCCATACTTAAGGTCAGCAACATATCAGGTACTCTCGATTCCTTAATAAGACAGTTCGAAATTCTTGTGAATTAGATATAAAATAATTTTCTTTCAATGTTCTCTCAACTCTTGAATAGTTGAAAGTACCATTAATTATTACAACACTTATATCAATCATCATAATATACTTGGTTTCACTCTTGAATACTTCAAGCTAACATCAATGAACATTATGCCAATCATTTAAGATATCTTTCATAATTATCGTAATTAAAATTCACTTTCTTTGAATATAGATATGCCACTCATGGCTGATTGATAATTTATCCATCAGTCTCGAATTCAGAAAGTACTCAATTATGATTAATCAAAAACATGTAATTAACTATTCTATTCCCAAAATATCCTCAATATTAATCATCTCTATAACCAGCAGATTAGCTCATAATCTTAACTTACAACATCAACAATGTAAGTTCTACAAATAAAATTCATATATATATCCACATTCAAATTTAGATTTACTAACTCCAAATCCACATATCAACTCAATTGCAATATGAACATAATGATGATATCTTAGTTATGTTAGTCATCAATTGAAATTTTCCACTACTATGTCATATTCCATATATTCATCTGTCTTTTATTGCATATCCAATTAAAATCTCATCTACCCATATTAATTAAAGGTCTAAAATTGCTACTAATCATTTCCAGCAAGTTTGATGGAGCTAAAACCTCTAGAAGCCCCCCTTGACCTCCCCACTGATCAAGGCTACCAGCCAGGGAGCCCACATAATATTATTGACTTGCGATGGTTCATTCTCAATTCCTATCAAACTTGTAATTCAATTAATATCTTGATAAACTTTAAATTTCAAGCTCCCAAAGCATAACTCATGAAATTTCTTGAAAGTCATGATTGTCTCAATGTCATCCAAGTATTTTGCCTAGAGTGTCAGTATGCATATGTCCCTAAGATCATAACCTGGTTCTTGTGGGTTATGGGCCCACCAAGCTTCCGCTGCGCACTCAGATGCTGCATGCCTGCATAGACTGCGCCATACTCGAGAGAGCTTGAAGCATCTCAGACTGGAATCACTGGTGCTCAATTCCTACTGGGTTGGCAGGGGCCATACCTCCAGTAGTTCCTTGACCCACCGGCTAATCAGCATTACCGGCCAGAGAGTCCTCCTCATACAGTTGGGTCCTAGTACGGCGAGCCATAACTATGTTTTGTTAAATTAGATGTGGTTAATATCATCATAAACTAATGTGTCAGGTGTCTCTAAATATAATGTCATCAAATATGTTCTCTACGTGTTATCATGTCAATTTGTCTGTGTCCCTAGGGTCATAAGTTCTCTACCTGTTATCATGTCAATATGTCTGTGTCCCTAGGGTCATAACTGTATCATGTCAATATGTCTGCGTCCCTAGGGTCATAACCTAAGCTCTGATACCATAAAAGCTGTCACGCCCTAGACCCAAAATTTTTGAGCTAGGGTGACAACCCGCCGCGTGCCGGGCACGCAAGGCGTCCCGAAACATGACACTGAGTTCAAGAAAAGCAACAACCTATATATCATTCAAGTCCTTGACTTTAATACAATCCATAACTAGAGATTTGGGCTACAAGCCCTACACATAAGCATTACTGGGGTTACATCAACATATGAATCCACTTTATTTTAAATAGAAGCTCCAACGAACCTATGGTTCCTTATACACCACAATAACATAGTCTGGGCATCAAGCCCTACACATAAATGCACTGGCGTAGCAATAAGACAAAATCTATATTTTATTTGAGTTGATGTCCATCACTCCAACATGTTATTCTCAAATCTCATGGTCCTGTAGCAAAAACATTATAATATTTTTGTGAGATTACACTCAGTAAGTAAACCATGTTATGAAGTCCAATCATAGCATAGCAATCAATAAGCATATAAATAATCTGCATGCATAAACATTTCACAAGTACTCAAACATGCAATGTAAGTAAACCCATCATTATATTATATCATATATGTCCCACGGCCCTGCAATGCCCCATAACAAAGGAGAGCCGCGGCGGTACATATAAATATAATTTAATCATTTGCACTCATCATTATTGTATTATATCATAGCAAATTATCAGTGCATATAAAGCATTACACAAATACTCAAACATCATTGCTATATTATATCATATGTGTCCCACAGCCCTGCAATGCCCCATAACAAAGGAGAGTCGTGGCGGCACATATTGATATAATTCATTCTTTTGCATTCACAATCACTCCATTATGCAATGTAAGTATTATATCATGCGTGTCCCACGGCCCTGCAATGCCTCATCTGAGCACATCCTCTAGATGTGTATGGCCATAGCAAAGGAGAACCGCGGCGGCACTTATGAATATAATACTAATCAATTGCATCCATAACCGTTCAATTATACTATATAGGTAAACCCACTGTTTATACTCTCACTGGTAACTGTAAATGTGACCCACGTTCCTGCAATATCTCAATAATACCAACAGGCATCCCCCCTACTGAAGTAGGGTCAAAATGCCATAATGTACCAACCGGTATCCCCCCTACTGAAGTAGGGTCGAAATACCATAATGTAACAACCGGTATCCCCCCTACTGAAGTAGGGTCGAAATACCATAATGTAACAACCGGTATCCCCCCTACTGAAGTAGGGTCGAAATACCATAATGTACCAACCGGTATCCCCCCTACTGAAGTAGGGTCAAATACCATAATGTACCAACCGATATCCCCCCTACTGAAGTAGGGTCGAAATACCATAATGTAACAACCGGTATCCCCCCTACTGAAGTAGGGTCGAAATACCATAATGTATCAACCGGTATCCCCCCTACTAAAGTAGGGTCGAAATACCATAATGTACCAACAAGTATCCCCCCTACTGAAGTAGGGTCGAAATACCAGGGTATGACATGATAAGGAGAGCCGCGGCGACACATAACAGTACCTCACATCACATCAATACATCAATACATCAATCATGTAGCAAAACAGTGGATTATACCTACTGAACAATTGCATGTAATATATCACATCAATTTCATAATAACTGCATCTCTCATGCGTAATACTGCATCTCTCATGCATAGCAACACATCTCTCATGCATAGCAACAGCATCTCACATGCATAATATAGCATCCACACATGAAATCATAGTATTCATCTACTTACACATTTAGCCAATAACAATTCATAATTTAACTACGCATATCCTGAAATAAATTATTTAATAAACTGATAACTGGCTTACTTACCTCAGTACGCAATCCAAAGGTATAAATCAGCTAGTCAAATGTCTGAGCACCTACAGGGTTATTTATACAATTAATTTATTAGTAACGAATATTAAAATGACCCTTAGGATTTCTACCCAGACTAGTTCACGGGCCCTACTTTGAGCTCGAATATCTCCCACTACACACACCCTATTGGGGAAGTAAAAATACCCCAAGAAACTAGAATTCATCAAGATTCTAGCCATATAATTATTTTTCTAATCCCGGCCCGTTACGCAGCCCAAAAATCAGCCCAAACTACCTATGCTGCATGGCCCAAAAGGCCTGAACCGGCCGGCCCAGCCGGCCCGGTTCAGCCTTTTATCACCCTCCCGATCCCCTGTTTCACCGAACAGGGGACGGGCACATGGCCGGCGGCCGGGGCGCGCCGGCCAAATTGAGGGCGGCTCGGCCGCCGGTGGCCGGGCCAGAGCCGGCCGCCGCCGCGGCCGGCCGCCAAATCCTTTCCCTCCCCCTCAATTTCTCACTCTCTCTCTAATTCCTCCGCGCGGCACGGAAGTGTGCCGGCGGCACGGACGGCCACCATGGCCGGCTGGACCTCCACCGGACGCACGCCCGGCGTTGGTGGAGGCGGCAGTCCAAGTCTCGGGCCCGGCGAGGCGGCGAGCACGCCGCCGGGCCCGAACCAACCGGCTTCGGCTTCCGCCACCGCACGAGAGGAGGGCCAATTGGCCCTCCCTCTCCTCTCTCTCCACCACCACCCCGCCGGACGCCTCCCCCGGCGCCGGCGGGGTCGCCGGCCAGGTATCAGGTCCGGCGCGGCGGCGAGCACGCCGCCGGGCCTGAACCAAGGGGATCGGCCGGTTCCTCATCTCTCCCTCTCGCGATCTCTCTCTCTGTTTCTCTCACGCTGTCTCTCTCTCACGTTTCTCTCTCTCGTTCTCTCTCTCTCTCTCCTGCTGACTCTTTCTCTCTCCTGCTGACTCTTTCTCTCTCTTTGTCTCTTCTCTGGTTCTCCTTCTCTCTCTCAGGCTCTCTCTCTCTCTCTGAGAGGCAGGGGATTACCTGATCGAAGCGGATGCCAGGATGATGGAGGGAGTCCCCTCCATCATATAAATAGTCCCCTATGCAACGCTTCAGTTCATGGACTCGGAAACCCATCAGACACGACTCGGGAATCCAAGCGACATACAGGGAATTTAAATGTTATAATAACACTAGGTGCCACCCCAATTAAATACCACCCCAATTAAATACCGAGAGTTATCCTCCCTACAATTAAATTACCGGGGGTTTACAATCCTGAATGCACATTAAGGCAAAAACCCAACGGAAGAATGGAAGGACAAATTCAAGTAATCCAAACATGGTAATTGAAAATATAGTGACCATCCATCGACAATCCGCTGAAATAGGGTATGTTCTCTGTTTTTGGCTCCTACAAACCTCTACCATAAAGCATGCCAATTGCATTCTGGATAAAAAAGGATACGACCAACGTCTAGAGATTCAACACCATGATATTGTGCTACTAGATGGGTTCTTTTTTACTTTCAGTATGACGTATTGCCTTCCAATCCTCCAACCTCATTAGCTGTAAAGATTCTGTTCTTTATTTTCAATTATTATTTGGCTAGGATTTAATATTTTTTTCTGACTGGACTTCAATGAGTTAGCAGTAATTGGCACTAGATGACAGTCACGAGTTTGTTACAAAGATTGTTTTTCTTTCACTTCTTGCAAGCTACAAGTTTCTAAAATAAACAGCATGCATTATATGGGTTTACCAAGAAAAATGTGAAGTTTGAGTCGGCCGTGCTTGCATTGAGCTGATCTCAAGTGGGACAAGGAGAATATTAATTCCACATGTGATCTCTGGCCAGATATATAGAAAAAGGATGAATTTGGCATTAACCATCCTTTAGCAATCACATGCGAAGAAAATTGAATCATGCTTTCCTAGTCAGTAATCAATTTTAAATGAAAAAATGAAAAGGCAATGCATATGCCCCACATTTACACCCCATGTGAGACATGTTATTGAGAAAAGCAAAACTGCATTCCTACATTTTCAGCGGCATAGTGAAACTGTATGCCGATTAGAAATGGCCAAATTGGTTGATCAGCTTATTACTGTTCTAACCAGAAACTAAAGAAGAAAAAAAATCAATTCTTAACCCATCATTTTCATGGCCTTCATAAACAAAGGCAAGCAAAGCTTTCATCTAATGCCAAAAAAACTGAAGATATCAATATTTTCATTATGCAGTGACTTCTAATTATGAGATGCATTTATCAGAAATAAAGCATTCTATACAATTGCAACAGGACTTAGGTGACATGAACCCCTAAGTCATCACATAAAAAAGAAAAAAAGAAAAAAAAAAGGATCCATGGCAAGATCAAAACTGCTTACATGATAAAAAAGAACCATATATGTTTGATCTAAATTACCAAAAACTCATACCAGCTGGCAAGTAATGACTTAAACGTCACTTCAGCAAATCATTAACTATTAAATCCGAGACATTAAATTTCTTATGATAGCTCAAACAAGTAAACTGGCATTCAAATCCCTAATCCAAGAAAACAGACAAATCCATGTCTCACAAATAATATAAGCACACCAATTAACTCAATTACCAACTCCGAAAGCCCCAATTTCACTCATGAAAAAAAAAAGAAGAATTTTGACAGTAGAATTGATACAAGAGCACATCTAAGACGAGATAGAACCTCGTAACGAAGAGGGAACAGATCAAGGATTTTATAAACAACTCCAGTTCAAGAAAAAAATAAGATCGATGGATCCGAAGAATCAAATATAACGAAGCAGAGGATAGATCCGATGAAAAGTCCATCTATTGATCGAAGAAAAACATACAAAAAAAAAAGATTAGAGGAGATCCCACCAGCATCCTAATCGCTTGGAAACCCTAGACGATGCTGATATCCTGCTCGTCTATTGCTCTCTCCCGCCACAAGGGGGTTCGAATTTTGAGGGATAAATGATTTTTTCCTCCAAGAATAATAACAAAAATAAAGTGCAGTGGCTCTAATCTATCGATTGTTACTTACAGGTGGGCTAGGGCACTGCCTGTTCCCGCTGTTCGGGAGGGACATTTGTAAGTCCATAGTTGAAAGAAACGTGTAAGGTACATGGTGGCAATTAGCACGTTCTGTGCAATAAACTTTGCAGTTAATCTCATTTAGTGGTGTATCGTTTTTGAAAGAAGGAAAAGTCTTTATACACTGTCCCCGGTGCAGCAAGGCCTACGTGGGCTGCATCGCCTCTTTTGATTGGTCCACATGGAGCCTACGTGGATGACGGTGCCGGACGGTATGGCCCTGCTACGATGTAACGTTCTGAATGTGACGGGATTTAAAGCAGTTCATTTTTTTTAAATTAGCGTGCGAATGAAAATGCCCTTTCCCTCCATCCTAGCGCTATTTTACGTTGGATTTCATCTGTGCAAGAAGAACTCTTTCTTCCCATATCTTCCACCTTGTTTTGGATTTCGGAAGCATCACCAGAATCAGTTGAGCATGAACCATCGCCCTCGCTCTGAGACTCGGTCGAAAGAAAATATTTCAGCTTCGAGGCTGGAATACCTGGCTACTGGAATCCATGTACAAAAACTTCTGGAGGAAATGTCGTTCGCAGCACAAAACATTCTTTCGTTATGAGGTTGTTGTGGTTTATGATCTTGACGATAGGGTTTTCTACTAGGGTGTCGTAGGTTTTTAACTAATGCTTTGTCTTAACGTTTTGAACTAGGGTGTCGTGGGTTTCAACAAGATAAGAGCGAATGGCAGCAAACACCCCAGGAGTACCTTGCCCCCCTCGTGAACAGAAACCATCAATGAAGAGAGTGTGGGGAAGCCAAATACTGCAACACCCTAGTACCAATGCTGCGATACCGTGCTTAAAACTGACCACGGAGAGAATCCTCGCGACACTCCTGTGGAATTCGGTAGAAAATCATTCGCGACACCCCAGTTGAAATCTTACGACACCCTAGCTTTAGGGCGACGACACCCGTGCTTACAAATGACCACGGAGAGAATCCCAGCGATACCCCAGTGGAATTCGGTCAAAATCATTCGCGACACCCTAGTTGAAATCTCACGACACCTTAGCTCTAAGGAGACGACACCCGTGCTTAAAACTGACCACGGAGAGAATCCCAGCGACACCCTAGTTCGAATTCGGTCGTAAATCCTTCGCGATACCCCAGTTGAAATCTCACGACACCCTAGCTTTAGGGCAACGATACCCGTGCTTACAAATAACTATGGAGAGAATCCCAGCGACACCCGAGTGGAATTCGGCCGAAAATCATTCGCGACACACCAGTTGAAATCTCACAAGGCGACGACACCCGTGCTTACAAATGACCACGGAGAGAATCCCAGCGACACACCAGTGGAATTCGGTCGAAAATCATTTGCGACACCCCAGTTGAAATCTCACGACACTCTAGCTCTAAGGAGACGACACCCGTAATTAAAACTGACCACGGAGAGAATTCCAGTGATACCCTAGTTTGAATTCGGCCGTAAATCCATCGCGACACCCTAGCTTTAGGGCGACGACACCCGTGCTTACAAATCACCACGGAGAGAATCCTAGCGACACCTCAGTGGAATTCAGCATAAAATCATTCGTGACACCCCAGTTGAAATCTCATGACACCCTAGCTCTAAGGAGACGACACACGTGCTTAAAACTGACCACGGAGAGAATCCCAGCGACACCCTAGTTCGAATTCGGCCGAAAATCCTTCGCGACACCCCAGTTGAAATATTACGACACTCTAGCTTTAAGAAAACGACACCCTTACTTAAAATTGACCACATAGAGAGTCCGACCACATAGAGAGTCCCCACGACACCATAGTTCGAATTTGACCGTAAATCCTTCGCGACACCCCAGTTGAAATCTCACGACACCCTAGCTTTAGGGCGATGACACCCGTGCTTACAAATGACCACGGAGAGAATCCAGCGACACCCCAGTGGAATTCGGCCGAAAATCATTCGCGACACCCCAGTTGAAATCTTACGATGCCTAGCTCTAAGGAGATGACACCCGTGCTTAAAACTGACCACGGAGAGAATCCCAGCGACACCCTAGTTCGAATTCGGCTGAAAATCCTTCGCGACACCCCAGTTAAAATATTACGACACTCTAGCTTTAAGGAAATGACACCCTTACTTAAAACTAACCACATAGAGAGTTCCCGCGACACCCTAGTTCGAATTCGGTCGAAAATCCTTCGTGACACCCCAGTTGAAATCTCACGACACCCTAGCTTTAGGGCGATGACACCCGTGCTTACAAATGACCACGGAGAGAATCCTAGTGACACCCCAATGGAATTCGGCCGAAAATCCTTCGCGACACTCCAGTTGAAATCTCACGACACCCTAGCTCTAAGGAGACGACACCTGTGCTTACAAATGACCACGGAGAGAATCCCAGCGACACCCCAGTGGAATTCGGCCGAAAAGCCTTCGCGATGCCCCAGTTGAAATCTCACGACACCCTAGCTCTAAGGAGACGACACCCGTGCTTAAAACTGACCACGGAGAGATCCCAGCGACACCCTAGTTCGAATTCGGCCGAAAATCATTCGCGACACCCCAGTTGAAATCTCACGACACCATAGCTCTAAGGAGACGACACCCGTGCTTAAAACTGACCACAGAGAGAATCCCAGCGACACCGTGTTCGAATTCAGCCGTAAATCCTTCGCGACACCCCAGTTGAAATCTCACGATACCCTAGCTTTAAGGAAATGACACCCTTACTTAAAACTGACCACATAGAGAGTCCCCAGCAACACCCTAGTTCGAATTCGGCTGTAAATCCTTTGCGACATCCAGTTGAAATATCACGACACCCTAGCTTTAAGGAAACGACACCCTTACTTAAAACTGACCACATAGAGAATCCCGTGACACCCTAGTTCAAAATTGGCCGTATATCCTTCACGACACCCCAGTTGAAATCTCACGACACCCTAGCTTTAAGGCGACGACACCCATGCTTGAACAAGGCAGGAATTTAACGTCACCCTAGTACTAATTCGATGACACCCTAGTAACTTAACCATGCCATCTTTTTGAGAAAAGTTGCAAAACGTGGGCAGTTCCTATGGGTTTGCGGGTCACTGTGATGTGATCGTGGCGATCCGGGTGTCCTTTCGTATTTATCTGAGGTCGGCATAAAACCTAGAAAAAGCACTCATTCGTCTATTGCTCGAGAACCCATCCTTCGTCTCTTGCTCGAGAAGCCACTGGTCTCCTTTTCCCTCCTAAATTTCTTCCATAGTTCATTCTTCCGTATACTTCATTCATGGAGATGAGTGTTTTCGTTTGTGGACGAAGACCGCGAATAAAGAAGAAGCAGACGGAGAAAATGGCGGAACAATGCAAGGACATGGTACTTCGTTCGAATGAGGATGCGGCTCCTTCAGGTATGTGTATCACTATGTTAAAAAATATTATGACATCCTCTCTTAAAATTTCATGACAAGTATGTCTTCTGTCTTACCCCCTGTTTCAGTTGACAACAAAATTGTTCCAGTCCCCCAGTGAAGGCTTCCCAGCTGTTTAAGAATAGCTGCAGGCCGGCCGTATACGTTCAGAAGGTTTGGAAGATGGGGTTCACTAGGACGGCATACAAAACTTATTCGAAGGACCCCATTTGGTGCCTTCGTCGACATGCAGACGTTCACAGTCGATGGGCAACTGCTAGCAGACATCATAAGATGTCACAATGGAGGCGACGAGTTCATTTTCTGCGGAAAGCCAGTTCTATTCAGTGCCGACGAAGTCGCACTCATTCTTGGACTTCCAGCTCATGGGAAGAAGATCGACACGTCCAGCCTATTGTTCAACGGAACGTTGTTCAGACGGTTTGGCTAGGGTTTAGATATTCACCAAGAAGGTTTGGAGAAGTTAATATTTCAACTCTGATCATCTAAAGAACAGGAGGATGTCGAGGACACCGTCCGACTTTAGATCACATACATGTTGGCCAAGTTTTTGGCTCCAAAGTCTAATCAAAGATGTCCACGGTATCTCATCCAGCACTTGGATGACTTAAGTCAACTGGATAGCATCGACTGGGCTTCGGCATTGAAGGAGTTGATTGTTCTGGCTCTCCCAGAAATAGCTGCTTACTTGCGTTCCAAGGAGCCGGTCCACTCAAAGAATGCAAAAAAAGTTAGGAGGCAGCCTAGCCTGTTCGGATGCTCGGCAGCACTGGTGGTAAGATTATTGAGACACATAAGTAGTGTTCTTACTATAATTTTTTTTAATATTACATTATTTAATATCCAAAAAATATCATGTTCAGGCGTGGTTCCTCGAGCATACATCAATGCGAGAACCAGTATACCCTGATAAACTGCCCCGGCTGTTGAAGTGGTATGACCACCAAATGAAGATCCAGTCGGTTCGGGTTGCCGACTTGCAGCCTCACGACTTAGTAAGCTAGTACATTACTCCATTGCTCTGACCATAATTTTCAACTTCATGCGTCAATATGTTCACTTAATAGTAATTTGTTATCAACTTGCATTGCATATGGAGGGAGCTACTGTACCACTGTCAGAAGAGCGCTGGCTTCTCACTCAGCAGAATGTAGTATCCCCTCAACCAACAGATACATGCGCCCCTCAACCAACGGATAGCTGCGCAGGATGTGCCGAGTTGAGGACTGAATTGGAGTACGTTAAGGATCAACTCGACGATGTTAGGCACAGGCTGTCCATTGCTGAGAGCCTCCTCAAATCACTGCTCAGAAAGGAAAGTACTGCAATAAATGAGGAGGACAAGGGAGACAGGAAAACAGAGAAGGTG